>LR812536.1:32065224-32240224 GCA_903798195.1 Danio kyathit | reverse complement strand
ACTCCTTACCTTCAACACTGAGTTTAAAACTCTTTTTGAAATTAGTAGAATTAACTTTCAGTAAATTTGGAGTTAAATACACTCTTTTCATTTGATAATGTTAACTGATGGGTTTTACAGTGTAATAATAATAAAATCTTTTGTTTAGATTTTTTTCTGCTGTTAAAAAAGTTAACAGGACGGTTAAGACTGTAATAGTATAATGTTGTTTTGATCTAGCGATATTTTGAGTAATATATGTAATATTAATAATTCATGGTATTTATTCAATTCAATTCAATTCAATTCAATTCATCTTTATTTGTATAGCGCTTATACAATGTAGATTGTGTCAAAGCAGCTTCACATGGAAGATTATAGTGAATTGAAACAGTGTCAGTTCAGTTTTCAGAGATTAAGTTCAGTTCAGTTTAGCTCAGTTCAGTGTGGGTTAATAATCACTACTGAGAGTCCAAACACTGAATAGCAAATCCATTGATGCGCAGCTCTACAGATCCCGAACCATGCAAGCCAGTGGCGACAGCGGCGAGGAAAAAACTTCACCAATTGGCGAAAGCGAAGATTTAAAAAACCTCGAGAGAAACCAGGCTCAGTTGGCACAACCATTTCCCCTATGGCCAAACGTCTTGTGCAGAGCTGCAGTTTAGGCGCAGCACGGTGGACCTCGGCGAAGACTCGTCTGTTGTCTGTTTATGACCTTGCTTCTATCCTCTCTTTTGCAGTGTTATCATATTTAACCTCTTTTAAACAAACAATAATATATATATACACATATATATGTGTATATATATGTATATATATATATATATATATATATATATATATATATATATATATATATATATATATATATATATATATATATATATATATATATATATATATATACATATATATATATATATATATATATATACATATATATATATATATATATATATATATATATATATATATATACATATATATATATATATATATATATATATATATATATATATATATATATATATATATATATATATATATATATATATATATATATACATATATATATATATATATATATATATATATATATATATATATATATATATATATATATATATATATATATATATATATAATGTATATATATATATATGTATATATATATGTATATGTGTATATATATATGTATATGTGTAATATATATATATATGTATATGTGTATATATATATATATATGTATGTATATATATATATATATATATATATATATATATATATATATATATATATATATATATATATATATATATATATATATATATATATATATACAGTTAAAGTCAGAATTATTAGCCCCCCTTTGATTTTTTTCTTCTTTTTTTAAATATTTCCCAAATGATGTTTAACAGAGCAAGAAAATATTCACAGTATGTCTGATAATATTTTACTTTAAGTCTTATTTGTTTTATTTCAACTGGAATAAAATCAGTTTTAAATTTTTTAAACACCATTTTAAGGACAAAATTGTAAGTCCCTGTGAGCTATGTTTTTTTCTGATAGTCTACAAAACAAACCAACGTTATACAATAACTTGCCTAATTACCCTGACCTGCCTAGTAAACTTAATTAACCTAGTTAAGTCTTTAAATGTCACTTTAAGCTGCATAGAAGTGTCTTGAAAAATATCTAGTAAAATATTATTTACTGTCATCATGGCAAAGATAAAATAAATCAGTTATTAGAAATGAGTTAATAAAACTATTATGTTTAGAAATGTGTTGAAAAATTGAGGAAAAAAATAAACAGGGGGCTAATAATCCAGGGGGCTAATAATTCTGACTTCAACTGTGTATATATGTATGTACAGTATATATATATATATATATATATATATATATATATATATGTATGTATGTATGTATGTATGTATGTATGTATGTATGTATGTATGTATGTATGTATATATATATATATATATATATATATATATATATATATATATATATATATATATATATATATATATATATATATATATATATATTTTTTTTTTTTTTTTTTTTTTTTTTTTTTTTTTTTTTTCCCAGCTGTCATCATGCTGATGTTTTTGTCATGTCTGGCCTTGAGAGTAGCAGAGCAGCAGGTTTGTCCTGTGCAATTCGTATTTTCGCCCCCTCCCATCTTTCCCCATCTTGCTGTTTTTCATTATTATTGGTATCCGCCTTTGTATTTGAGGCAGGCAAGAGGGCTTGTGCAGAGAGGAGACCAGAGAGGCAGTAAAAGTCAGCAGTGGTAACCTTGTCCGCCCATGGTCACGGGTCATTTGGCAAGCGAGCTACAGAATTCATTTCACTAAGAAGGAGAGAATGCGAGAGGAGAGTGAACGAGAGGAAATAGGAGGCGACTGAGAGGGACATTGATGGAGGAAGAAGGCGATGATGAATTTGAATAGAAACAATTGTTCGGTTACAACATCCTGATGTCTCTTTTTACCATTATAATCAATACAAATGGTGGCATTTGGCTGTTAAATGATCATTTTGTAGCTCTTTCTGATAGATTTTTTCTGGTCATACTTTCAGGCAGTATTTGAGGCTGTCAGAAGACATTTTTAGTCTGTTAATAATTATTTAGCCAAAATTGACCTCATGTTGTAAAAACAAATTACAACTGCTCAAATTACTGTAACTGAGTAGTTTTTCTCAGGAGTTGTAATTTACTAAGTAGTTTTAAAAATGTGTACTTTTACTTTCCCTTGAGTACATTTTTAGTACTGTATATCGGTACTTTTACTCCACTACTTTCCTTCAACCTGCAGTCACTACTTTATTTTTTTCTTGTCTATGGGGATTGTCTAAGTAGAACAATCAATTTTGTGATTTCTGTCCAATCAAATCGCACATAGATAGCAAATCGCATTATATGGAACTACCTGAAGACATGGATGCTTTATAAATACAGCAAACCGTTTGGAAGCATTAAAAGTGTCCAAGAAGATGTCCTTAAACCAATGGCTTTAAACAAGAACTAAACTGAACAGAATTTTACGTTTACACATACAGTACCTACACAAATTGCATGTAAACACATTAGCCTTTCACAGTGTAATACTCACTACTCACTACTCTTGAGTACTTTTGAAAGGTCTACTTTTTACTAATACTTTGAGTAATATTTACAACAGATACTTTTACTCTATTTGCGCTACATTTAGGGCAAGTAATGGTACTTTTACTTAAGTATGATTTTTCAGTACTCTTTCCACCACTGATTATTTTGCTAATAATACTTTATATTTACTTAATACGTTTTATATTCTGTTGTATTATATTAATTGCATTGTATTACATTATAGAAGTATTAGATATTGTATACATATATTTATTCATTCATTAATTTTCTTGTCGGCTTAGTCCCTTTTATTAATCCGGGGTCGCCACAGCGGAATGTACCGCCAACTTATCTAGCACGATTTTACGCAGCGGATGCCCTTCCAGCCGCAACCCATCTCTGGGAACATCCACACACTCATTCGCACACATACACTATGGACAATTTAGCTTATTCAATTCACCTGTACCACATGTCTTTGGACTGTGGGGGAAACCGGAGCACCCGGAGGAAACCCACGCGAATGCAGGGAGAACATGCAAACTCCACACAGAAACGCCAACTGACCCAGCCCAGCCGAGGTTCGAACCTGCCACCCAGCGACGTTCTTGCTGTGAGGCGCCACTGCATCGCCTTCATATATTTATCCATTACACAAATATAAGAGCTGTCTATGTGTATTTTAAAATCATACACTTTTGGACTTTAGACTTAAAAAATAAATGAATAAAAGAAAAATGTGACTTTATATCTCTACTTTGTTTTCCCTCACAGTTGTGGGTTTACGTCTCACAGATGATATCAACTTTAAATTGTTTGAAACAGTTTTTCCCCCCTCAGAATTGGAATTGATAACTTGCAGACTTGTCTTGAGAAAATAAGTCAGAATAGTGAGTAGAAAAGTCAGAGTTATGGATTTATATTGTTGGAGATACACAAGTACATCATTTTTACTCATTTTTGCTTATTTCTCATTTTACCAGTTTGTTTTCAGAAGAGGTTTGAGTGGATTCGTTTACTGGGTCACTTGACTAAAAACTTTTTTCTAGGGTTTAGCAGCTTAAAACTATTTGATAGCAAAGTTAAAATGGGCTAAAACCATACACCTTGCAGGGTTGCATATACTGTAGACCATTTCAATGTGGTCATGTCATTGGCCATGAACATTTCCTGCTGTTATCGAACTATTTCATAACAAGAGAAAATTCAATCATAACTTAATGTTAAAACAGCTATCATGACATTTATAAATATTTGGCTCTTTTCAGATTCTTGGAAGCTATAGAAATTAAAAATGTAAAACTGGAATTAGGTTGGAATCATTATCATTGTTCACATCCCTCAAAATGGTTTATGGGGTTGATATACTCTCGGCTCCCAATATCATCTGTTGTTACTGACACCATTTTGCGTGCTTCTCTAATTTATTAGGATTATTTCCATTACATTATTTTTTACACAGTAAGAAGTGAGAATGTATTGCATATATTTTGTAGTTATACTTTAATTATGGTATTTTTACCTATATAAATGAACACATACTTGTAATGCCTTTGTTGTAGATCTTCACGCTATATCAACAACGATATCACAATGTGCATATTCACAATAGTAACATCGCAGGATGTACAATGTTGAGTCGGGATCATTTACCTCCAGGAGTCACAGTTCAGAACACATGAGATTTGTGGAATCAATGTGTTTAACTGTAATGGAGTGAATATTTATCATTTGCATTTGTTATTAAAGCCTGTGACTGTAAGAGCATTTCAAAAGAGTTTAAAGCATACGGGCACAATTTTAGATTCAAGTTTAATTGTGTTTATGTTTATGATAAAGACTATACAGTGCCATTTTACATTTGAAGAGTTCAGATGCAAAAACCTCTAAGAGCCATCTGAAGTGTTCTTCTACAGTTAGCATTTTTCTCAGCCTTCTTTGCTTACGCTCAATTATTTCACTTTAAAAACAATGAAAATAACTTATTCATTGCCATAACAGTGAAATTACTGAACCTACACACATTTCTCTAGGCTCTAGTTATCTGTGCTAGTGTAATCTGTTTATTAAATATATTTATTTTATACATGATTCACTCCTCCAATCAATCGAAATAAATTAACTCTTTCCAAATAAAACTATTTAAACCATCTTGTGAAATTGTATTTATATCAGAAAGCAAAATATCACAATGTTAGATTTTCCCAATTTCTTGCAGGCCTACACTGTAAAATTATGTAGGGTTCCATATTTATTTATGTTGTCCCAACACAAATTGACTAGGTTAACCCTAGGTTAGGGTTAGGCGTTACTTTTAGCGTTCAGAAAAAACTAAATAGAAACTCGACACAGAGGAACTTAAAAACCTACTGCCAGCTAGCGTTTCGGGAGTGTTATTGCAGAGCAACACAAACAGCATGCAGAAGTATAAAGGCTTGCACCGTGGGTCACACCGATCACTCGACGCAGAAGTATAAACCAGCCTTTAGAATTGTGTATACACCATTCGTCCTCTGTGTCAAAAGTGAACCCCTATCACTAAACCTTTAAAAAAAAAAAAAAAGCAAAAAAAGTTACTGTAGGCTAGGTTAGGTTATTGTGTTGTGTAACACAATAACCTAATTGTGTTGTAACAGCTCATTTTAATATGTAGTTTGAACAAAAACATTTTTTTAGTTTATTTTTTAATCACAGGAGTGAATTTTATTCATTCATGCAGCAATAATAAGCAAGCACCTCACTGCAATTGTGACCCACACAAAGAGGCTACATTTATTGTGAATGGTGATACGGATTATGCATATTATGTGGTCAGTCAACGCTCAAAAAAATCATTTTTGCTGCTTGTTCAAACTACTTATTTGAAATAAGCTGAATTTTATTTTGGGACAACTTTATTGTTTTATGTTCATTCATTCATTCATTCATTTTCTTTTCAGCTTAGTCCAGTTATTATTCTGGGGTCGCCACAGCGGAATAAACCGCCAACTTATCCAGCACATGTTTTTACGCAGCCGATGCAACCCATCACTGGGAAACACATTCTCATTCACACACACACACTACGGACATTTTTAGCTTACCCAATTCACCTGTACCGCATGTCTTTGGACTGTGGGAGAAACCGGAGCACCCGGAGGAAACCCAGAACATGCAAACTCCACACAGAAATGCCAACTGACCCAGCTGAGGCTCGAACCAGCGACCTTCTTGCTGTGAGGCGACAGCACTACCTACTGCGCCACTGCGTTGCCTGTTTTGTTTAATCCACTTAAATTTGTAAAAACAATTAAGTTAACCTAATTAACATATGTTGGGATAACATGAAGGAATTGTGCGGAACCCAGCATTTTTACAGGGTTGCATGTCTTTGTAGGTGATGAAAATCAATAACTGTTGTTACAACAGGTCTGTCTTAATTGTTTTATGCAGTATGAATAGCACCATTTGACTATTAAATGATCACTTTGTTGATATTTCTGACTACCTCAGTAAACATCACTTGTCATACTTTTAGACTTTTGCACTCTACCGACATTCATTTTCAGTGCGGTAATAATTATTAGGCCAAAATCGCCCCCATGTGCACCACATTGTTTGCTATTTCATTCAATAAGCATTCAAAATATGCCATGATCTTTGACAGGCTAAACAAAAAATTCATCGGTGTTTGCCGATAACAGATTGAGCTAGCATAACTATTATGACTGCGTTTACACAGTTTTTCCGAAGTGGGAAACAAAAGCATCATATTTGTTTATAACCCTTGTCCGGTTCTTTCTAAAACTAGCCTTCCCAGCCTGCATGTGTGAGGTTATTGTTGAGACTACGCTGAGCTTTGACACGTACATCTCCAACAACACAGAGGAATATTAGTAGACATTCCTCGAGAAATCTGAGAGCGCAACTCAAGTTGGAACATTGTGTATTTTATTGGCATACACGCACACATTCCTCTCCCATCGCCTCTCCGTGGCATAATTGAGACCAATAGGCCGAGACCCAGGTGTGTAATGAATATTACAGACAAGATAGTTACACAACATCTCAAGTTAGCATTGTGCGCTCCCTCCCTAAAGAAAGACAATGGCTTTCTGTATTTACTCCCATTTCCTTCCCTAATGAAGTCACAGATTAAAGTGAAGCGACACAAAGGCTTGTCTGTTTGCAACGAGAAGCACCTATCCAAACACAGTGAACGGGGGGCAAGCCTTTGCAATTAACCCTCCGTAGCTGGAAAGGGCTGGGCAGATTAGCTTGCGCTATGTTGCATTGTGACACCGCCGCTCTCCGTGTGCTGTCATACAGTAAGTCATCTGTGAAAGCTGCCAGTGTCACAGAGCGAAGAGCAAAGTGGGTGGCTGGAGTTTTGTCCTTGTAGTTCATAAAGTGTCAGACAAAAAAATCCTGACACCTTTTAATTGGTACTCTTTATTTACCTATAAAGAGAGCATTTTGGTATTTTTTTTTTACATATTAACATACACTATTTGAAAAGGTAACTTAGTCATAATAGCTTTTTGAGATGTTTGAGGGTTCTGCCACTTTAAAGGGGTGGTTCAGAGTGTATTTTTAAGGCTTGGTTGAGTTTATAAGATGCAAAGCAATGTGTGTTCATGCTTCATTTGTAAAAAAAAATCATGTTATTTGTTCATATATCTTTGATTATATACTGCTACTCAGCTAACATGAAAACGACTATCATATTTTCTACTTCCTTTGAAAGCCCGCCCCTAAGAGGCTCTGATTGGTCAGCTAACATAATGTGCTGTGATTCACGGATTGGTTCCACGTCAGCAGGAAAAGCATCATGCCTCTACAAGCACGCACTGTGCCTCTGCAGTGTAAATACTGTCAGTCCGTGTAACTGTTAGCTGTATCAGTGTGAGCCTGAATTAGACGGAAAATGAAGAGGACACAGCTGAACCTCATGCCTGCTCTCTAAAATAAAACCTGACAACTGTCTTTCATTTATATCTATATATCTAAATAAGCATGTATAAGTAACGTTCACATATATTTTGTGAGTTTGTTATTTGAAATGTAAAATGCAGGAAAAACAGCTGCATAGAGAGACAATGCAATGCTGGTGAAGATTGTGGGTGTTTACATCGGTTTGATGGATAAATATGAATTTGTAGCTAAATTGTTAACAGTGTCAAACAGCATTTTCCGTTGTTTACATCCTTGTTTACATACTTGCTATAACATACCGTTAATGCTAAACACTATGCATGTAATAGATCAATTTTAACAAATAAAAATACTTACAGCTTGTGGCTCACAATCCACAGCTTCTTCTATTATGGTTGGAGCTGCTCCTTCTTTGAGGAGTTTTTAGCCGAATCCAGCACTGGACTGGGAGAGATTCTGGAAGCTATTCTTTGTCAAATGCTAGAGCTATATATTTTTTCAGATTTCTCTTAATTAAAATAATTAAAATCGAAATAAAATTGTAAGCACTTCTCTCTTTGTGTCGTGTCCTTTGGAAGCCCAAATACAAAAACAAAACAAGCTCTGTGGAAATAGCAGAATTTATACGGCATTTTAGCTTTCTCTGCTATAACATTACAGCGCCTCTGGCCATGCCCCTTTGCTGCATGGGGTTTATGTGCGTAACCTGAAAGTTTTATGATCTCATTAACCTGGATGTATTTTTTTGTAGTCCCCAAACTTCATTCATTGTAGGCTTTGCTAAGCTAACTCTGTAAAAGCCAATGTCTCCCTTTGCATTGAACTTTAAGCGTATTACATTCAGAGATGTTGTTGATTATGTTCACAAAATACACATGAACTAAAGTTTAAAATATGGTATCGTAGTTATGAACAATATCAGGATGAAATCAGTTATTACTGTATTAATGATTGATACAATTTGCATGAAACTGTGGATGAAAAGGAGACTAAGGCACTTTTGGAAACATATACATGACAACAGTGCACTAATAATAACATAAATGTTTTCCCTTTTTTATTTTGACAACTTTGGCAAAATGTTCCATGTTCACACGGATACAAAAAGTGACTTAAAAAACCTGTATTATGCATGTCAGACGAGTAGTTGGTGCAGTTGTCATATAAACGATCAGATGTATAAAAGCTATATTAGTATTATTATCATTAGTGGTAATAGTAGTATTTGAGAACAGTGTCATATAAACATCCCCTTACAATCTTCAAAGTGGCAAACACTTAATGTTTCCAACTTCCAAAATATTTCTGAAGTTTGTCTGAAATATATAAATATTTTTGTATTTGTTTGTTTGTTTGTTTGTTTGTTTTATTGTATGTTGTCAAATAGCCAGCACAGGCACATTGGAAATACACATTTCAGACTACATTATTAGAAACTGCCGAAAAAATCATTTAACATACAGGTACATTTGACTGAAGTTTTAAAATGAACACTGCAGACAGTATTATCTTTTTTTTTTACACTAATGATAGTGATTTACAGGGATGTTATTTTCTTTGCACAACACCAAACAAATGCCACAAAACAGCTTAATGGTGTCTATGATTTGTAATCAAATGTTTGCCTCATCTTCCTCCATATGGACAACTTATCTGCCGTGATCAGTTTCCTCTGTAGCTCACATTGTATGGGGTTGTAATTGTGATGCAGAGTGCTAAAGTTAGAGTTCGGTGAATCGTAGTTCCACAAAAGCAATGTAAATTCAAGGTAAAACTACATTGTCACAGTGCACTTTTCTCTTACTATTACACTATTTTTGGGTTTGGGGGGAAGAGTTTAGTTTCAATGGTTCACCTCGTTAAACTGTACGACAAGCCTAGCCTTTTTGTTTGTGTTCTAGGAAGGACACTGATCTGAAATGTACATCAAAACGTATCCTAAGTAATGTATTTCAAACTTGCTATTTTTTTTACAATGACCTCTAGTGGATTTGCAAACAAAATGCACCCGGAGAAACATATTTTATGCTTCAAAAAATGTTTGAAGCTGTGGCATGTATCTCCAATGAACCTGGGCTGTAACCATAGACTGTAAAAAATATGGATGTATTATCCGTGACATCACCCATAGGTTTCTGAAGAGCACAAATTAAGCTACAAGTGGGTGGGGCCAACTGTCGTCATTTTGTTCATGCATCATCGAGCCGATCGGGGGTAACCGGAAAAGCGCAAAGAGGCGGAGCATGAGCGGAGCTACAGATGCCTGCTAGCATTTTGCTTAGACGGGCGTTGAGAAAAAAAAAGATTCACCCCCTCACAGTTGTCATGAATAGCTGTAATAATAAAGTGTAATAATACCTATATACTGTACACCAAAATTGTTTTTTTGCTGGACATTTTAACATTGGGGTCAATAGAAATGTGCTCTATTTTGGATTGTGGTGGAACTGCAGTTTCAGTTACTTTCGTGTTAACTTCATGAGGGAGAGCAGGATAATGTCGCTTTGCTGTAACATTCAAATCAGTCGTTTGATACAAAGTACTTGTACTTAATTTTATTATTATTATATTTTCTCAAATAAACAACTAACATCTTTTTTTGTACAATGTGTACAGAGGTTCTTGTCCGGCAGCAAGCTCTCTGCAACTCTCACATGGTCGCCCACTGAAGCTAAGCAGAGCTGCGCCTGGTCAGTACCTGGATGGGAGACCGCATGGGAAAGCTAAGTTGCTGCCGCAAGTGGTGTTAGTAAGACCAGCAGGGGGCGCCCAACCTGTGGTTTATATGGATCCTAATGCCCCATTATAGTGATGGGGACTCTATACTGCTCAGTGAGCACCGTCTTTTGGATAAGGCATTAAACCGAGGTCCTGACTCTCTGTGGTCATGAAAAATCTCAGGATGTCCTTTGAAAAAGAGTAGAGGTTTAACCCCAGCATCCTGGCCAAATTTGCCCACTGGCCTCTGTCCATCATGGCATCCTAACCATTGAACCTAACCTAATTTTGTAATTCATCGTCTCCTCTTCACCAATCAGCTGGTGTGTGGTGTGCGGTCTGGCGCAATATGGCTGTGGTCTCGTCATCCAGGTGGATGCTGCACACTGGTTGTGGATGAGGAGATTCCCCCCCAATGTGTAAAACCCTTTAAGTGTCCAGAAAAGCGCTATATAAATGTAAGGAACTATTATTATTATTATCTTGTTACACATTCAATTACTATTAAGAGCAAAAACAGAACTAAAAAATATTATAAACCAAGATTAGATCGGAACAGGGTAGCCATGGAGCATCCTTAAGAAAGTTCCAGAAAGTAGGCCATATGCTTCAAAACAGTTGCAAATCTTAAGTCATGCAGATCATACTGTTTTATTTATTTTATTGTTTTACAGTTTTTACAGTGCCTACTTGCAAGTGAAAAATACCTAACTTCATCTATAATGAATTCATTTTATTATTAGTTTTTTAAGATGACCTAACCTCTTTATCCCATTGAACCTACACATACAATAAGCTGGTCCGTAACTATATCCCCTCAATAGCAGCAATAGATGTTTTGTTTTGTTTTGTTTTGTTTTGTTTTAGTTAGTAAAATGCACCTAATATAAAATGGTCCATCACAATCACATTTACGGTTATGTGAATTTTTTTCATGTGAATTCATTATTCATTATTCATGTAAATGTTTTCCTCCTCCAAAAAGGTTTGTTGTGTTTCCAAGGTGTGGTATCTGATGTACAGAAACTGTTTTAGGTTGAAAAGTTTTTGACTCTAAGATTCCATTTTTACAAGTAGAAGACCCTCCTATCTAATGTTAAATGCACCTGTTTACTGTTGTTGATTGGTTTATTGATTAAATAAATATAGTAAAATAATAATATTAATAATAATAATAATAATAATACAATAAAATAATAATAACAACAACAACAACAAAAATAATAATAATAATAATACAATAAAATAATAATAATCGTATATAATAATAATTATAATAATAATAATAATACAATAAAATAATAATATTAATAATAATAATAATAACAACCACAACAACAACAACAACAATAATAATAATAATACAATAACATAATAATAATATAAATAAATGATGATTATAATAATAATAATATCATTATTATTACTATTATTATCATCATCATCATCATCATCATCATTATTATTTAATATTACTATATTATTATTATATATTATATAATCATCTTGTATTGTCCTTTATTTTCATATTATTTATCATTTAATTATTTACTTATTTCAGTTTTATTTTCATTTAAAATGTTATTTAATTTTTTTATTCAGTTAAAATAGTTTCATTTAAACTGTATTCAGATTTTTCAAAGCTTTACTCCTACTGTACTTCTATTTACAAAGTATGGTCATTACCGATATATTTCTGCAGGCTGTTTTTAAGCTGATAATAGTTGTCCTCGTTTTAAGCATGCAGTAGCTGCCTTCTATCTGTGACCCACAGTATTTGAGGGTTTTGAGACCTCCAGTCACCATCCACCGCTGCTCATGTACAGCAGGACGCTTAATTAAATTGCTGCAGTCGACTTAATGTGTTATGATATGATACTGGCCTCGCTCCCCTCTGAACCTCCACTTCTAAATAAGACGTAGTGTTAGATGTACTGTAAGTCATCGCATTCTGTTTCGCACGGCTCCGTCCCATTAGCACCTCACACTTAAGAGATCTCTGGGTAAATGATCGACTCTGGCGACAGTTATGGGTCTCCGGCTGCAGATGACAGAGCTTTTTAAAGACGCAGTAAATTATTTTGAAACTAAAAGCAAAGTCTTGCTGTTTTTTTCTTGGAGAATGTGTGATGTTGGCATTTAATTTATCCACCGTTCTCCTTTATGGCCGCACATTCATGACCTTTGGAGGTTTTGGGTGCACTTGTGCAAGAGAAGCGTTTAATGTGCAGTTATGCTGGAGTTTAAGTTTACAGAGCTCACATCTGGTCAGCAGGAATAATTAACTGAACATTTTTAATTAAATATGTTTTATGCTGTAAGTTTCTCCGGATAAAATGGGAAACAGATTATGTGGATGTACTTTAAACACTGTATATGTGCATATTTACGGTATATTTTGTATATTGTAAGTTTTGCTATTACAGGCCCGTAGCCAGCATATTGAAAGGGGTGGTTCTTTTATCTCAACAGTGGACCTTTTTGCAGTTATTCACTTCATTTTCTTTTAAACTATGTGGTTCAAATACTGCATTTTAGTGACTTTTTAAGCACTAATGTTTGCTGCATTAGCTTGTCAGATGGTGATTATAACCACACTTATTGATGCAACCAAAATATTTCCTACATTTTTGTCAAAGTGCTTAACTTACTATTTTACTAAAGTGTTTATTTACAAATGTGGATTTAAACTTTAAGTTATTACAGTTTTATAAATAGTGTAATGAGCTTAGAATTGTAAATTACAAATTTTGAAGAAAGAAACATGAAAAAATGCTAAATACAAATTTATTATCATCCATCATTTAAAAAAAAACTAAATCAATAAGGAATCTGTTTAAATAAAAAACTGTTTAAATGAAAAACTGTAGCCTATATAGGCAAGTAACAAACTGGCCAGCACATTTCCTCAGTCAGAATTTGTCCACTTGAATAATTAAAAATTACATTTGTCTTAAAACCTCTTTTTTCTTTGGTTATTTTCACAATTCATGATGGCATACTGGCAAAATTGGACAAATGAGCTCATATAACATACAAATTCTGCACTTTGTAAGTAGGGGTGGGTCATTCGAACCACCTGAATCCTCTCTGTTATGCATTAAACAGTCATTATATCCTCTGTAAGAATCCTCAGCATGTTAATTAATATTACTTAGCATTTTTGTGTATGTAGTCATATATAAAATATAGATTAAACACACACACACTGACACACATTTTAAAAATATATTTATTTACTTATTTGTTGATGTTGATAAATTTTCTGTTGCTCATCCAGTTCATCCAAGTTTTTTAAAGGGTATGGAAATTGTCTTTAAATGCTTTTTGAGTCTTATGAATTTTTTTTTTTCATTTTTTTTCTTATGAAACAATAAATCAATCTCTCTCTCTCTCTCACACACACACACACACACACATACACACACACATATTAACTTTTTTTTTTCTCTTTGTTCTTATAATCTTTATGTATTACACTGCAATGAATGATGCATAATTACAACTGACTAACACTAAACCTAATGTGTGTTACAGTTTATTTACAGGTACATGTCCATACAAACAAAAGTACTGGTATATATAAGGTAACTATTGGGTTGAGCTTAGGTTCAGTGGTAAGTTCAGGCCCAGCACCTTTATGTTTATGTTTTATGTTAGTTTATGTAAAGACTATTATAAATAGTATGTAGACGTGAAGGGTGGTGCAGTGGGTAGTGCGTTCGCCTCACAGCAAGAAGGTCGCTGGTTCAAGCCTCAGCTGGGTCAGTTGGCATTTCTGTGTGGAGTTTGCATGTTCTCCTCGCGTTTGCGTTGGTTTCCTCCGGGAGCTCCGGTCCCCCCGAATATATATATATATATATATATATATATATATATATATATATATATATATATATATATATATATATATATATATATATTATATTATAATATAATTTGTTATATTTTATGCTGAACAACTATGGAACATTATTATCTTATATATTTTACCATTAGATTTTTATATGCTTGATTCAAAACATGAAAGTAGGCATCACACTTCTTTCTAGTTACTTTATATACAGTAAGATTTTACGAAATGTATTTGATGCAAACACCAAAAGCGGAACTGTATTATCCTACTGGAGTGTTTAGTTTCACATGTGCAGTAGTAGTGTTTAATGTGCAGTTACGCTCCAGCTTAAAGTTTACAGAGCTCACGCCTGGTGTTTTGAAATGGTTGGAATAGATTTAATTGGAGCAGTATGTCTTTTATGGACGAGCTGTCTTTAGTTGCGTGCTTTCCCAACCTTTCGACCCGAAGGCACACACCTGGTCTGGGGTCAGGTTTCAGACTGGCTTCCAGGCTTGCAGGTCAAGACCTGGAGCTTCGCACACGCTAATCCCTCGCATGGCAACATACTTGACTGAAGGGACTGGTCCAAGCACTTCCAGTCATCCTTGAAAAATCACACAAACACACACACAAGCAGAGAGAGTGAGAGAGAGAGAGAGTATTTCCAAATAATTTACAAATGAGAAAAAAAAAAACATTTATTTATTTATTTATTTATTTATTTATTTATTTACGTAATTATTTATTTATAAAAAAGTGTTTCTTTATTGTTTGTTTAACAGTATATATATATATATACACTCAAAGTCAAAACTATTAGCCCCCCTTAAATTGTATTTTTTTTTTACAAATATTTCCAAATGATGTTTAACAGAGCAAAGAATTTTTCACAGTATTTCCTATAATACTTTTTCTTCTGTAAAAAAATCTTTTCTTTTTTTTTTGGCTAGAATAAAAGTAGTTTTTAATTTTTAATAGCCATTTTAAGGTCAATATTCTTAGCCCCCTTACGCAGTATTTTTTTTTTTCACTGTCTACAGAACAAACCACTGTTTAACTACAATGACTTACTTACTTAACTTGCCTAGTTAACCCAATGAACTTAGTTAAACCTTTAAATGTCACTTTAAACTAAATACTATCTTGAAAAATAGGAAAAAAATTGTTATTAAAACTATTACGAAAAAAAATCTTCATTTTACTACATTAAACTGAAATTGGGTGACAATATACAGGGGGCTAATAATTCAGGAGTGCTAATGATTCTGACTGATATATATGTAATTTTGGACTATGGACTACAAACACACACACACCCATAGCCTCTCTCGCTCTCCATTCCTCTGTTCTTCCCCAAAGTGATGATTTAACTCTTTAAGGATGTTGAGGGTCTTTGGTGGGGCATTAGCCTGCTGAGAATTATGGGCTTAAATGAATTATGATGAGTGCATCTGTATGCACAGCCAGCCTAGTGCGCTTTCAGTATGGCAGTGTCTGTATGTGTGTGAGGGTTAGCGCACATGTGCATTTAACCCTTTAGGGACAGTGCGGCTCGACATGTTTAAGTCTCCTGCTTGCAGTCCCTGAATGGGGTTTAAAGCATAAGGCTTGCTAATGACTCATAATGGCAGTCTTATGTGATTCACAGCCTTTGCTTTTCATGTATGTATGCTGTGAAAGAAACTGATGGCTTTCATCTAGGATTTGATGAGTGAAAATATATATATATATATTTTTTTTTCTTTGCTGGTGATATAATATTATTATTATTATTATTGTTATTATTATTATTATTATTATTATTATTATATTATTATTATTATTAAATCAAGTTTTTATTTTGTTGACTATACATAAAATGAAATAAAATAAATGGTTTATTTCATATTTATTTTTTATTTAATTTATTTAATATTCATTATTTTAGTTATTATTTTTATTTATTTATTTATCTATTATTATTAGTATTATTATTATTAGTAGTAGTAGTAGTAGTATTCCTGTTCTTTTATATATATATATATTTCTCTTTTGTCTCTAAATTTGAAATCATGAGTTAAATGTAGAACATTCAAATGTATATATATTTTTATTCTTTTTATTTATTTATTTTGCTTTTTTATAATAATGGTAATAAAACATCATTATATATGTTAGAACAGCAAGCAAACAAACACATAAATATTCCCATTTACGGCAGGTAGCATTTATTAGTGTTTGCAAATTTTGTAAATATTAAAATAAATATGACTTCACATGCAAAGTGTGAATGATAAAATATTAAATTATAATATAATATAATATAATATAATTTAATATAATATAATAATGTATATAATAACATATTATAATATATTGTAATAATAAAAAATATATATTAGAAAACAACCAATAATTTGCAACAATGTCTTTTTTTTTCATAATAAACAATTGCATTTTGCACAAAAAATAAAAATAAAATAACCGTGCATGAACAATAACAAATCATTTTGGCACGTCCAGTGTGAAACGGTAGGATAATGGAAGAGCAGACACATATTCCTCCAAATGGGTGAGACAGTCTAATTGGATTCATTGAGCAGAATTAGTGTCTCCCAGTTTTCACCCAGCCATCTTAAAGCCAGCTGGGTTCACAGACGCCCCTCTGCGAACTGTGACCCGTCCGACCGTCCCGTTCCTGCACACCAGGGGGAGCAGTGATACTGTAGATCTTCCGTCCACTTTCACCACTCATTGTTCCCTGCTGTGAAAGCGGCTTGCAAGACATGAAGGCTTGATTCTGTGGACAGTTTGAATAATAAAAATAGCGCAGCGCTGGATGTGCATCAAACTGCTCCTCTGTGGCTAGTATGAAGAGTTTGAGAATGAATGGAGGTATAGATGTTAGATGAACACATGCACTGTGTGTTCGGAGATTTGTCTTCATTATTGTTCATTTTTTGGCTTGCTCAAACACAATGCACAATGTAGTAAGGCTTTTTGTGGTTTTATTTTGTATTAGATTTTTTTTAACCTTTTTTTTATTACTTTTCTTTTTGAGGGGAGTTCACATTAAAATTAAATGTACAAAATATCTTTCAATTACAGTGTATTAAATGCAAATAGCATTTTAATTCTTTCAAATACCTTTTGTGAAAACAAAAGTGACAAGTGAAATTTTAATCTATTTTATTCTAGCTATTTTACTTTTATGGCAAAGTTTATTTTTATTGCCTTTTAAAGTGAAATAGTGGATATAGTCATAGGATGCTGAGCTCATTTTAGAAAAGAATTTCAGATGGCACTTTTAGAGGTTTTTGCTCCTGAACTCTTCCAATATCAAAATATGGATGTTTTATTTCTGTTAAAATGTAGCATATTTATGAGGGAAAAAAAGAAGTGTCATATTATTCAGATTTGTGTTCATTAAAATAAATGCAAATCTATATAAATAAACACATACATTTATCGTCAGAGTTATTAGCCCCCCTTTTTTTCCACAGTATGTCTGATAATATTTTTTTCCTTCTGGAGAAAGTCTTTTTTCTTTTATTTTGGCTAGAATAAAAGCAGTTTTAAATTTTTTAAAAACCATTTTAAGGTCAAAATTATTAGCCCCATTTAAGCCATATATTTTTTTGATAGTCTACAGAACAAACCATTGTTATACAATAACTTGCCTAATTACCCTGACCTGCCTAGTTAACCTAATTAACATAGTTAAGCCTTTAAATGTCACTTTAAGCTGTATAGAAGTGTCTTGAAAAATATCTAGTAAAATATTATTTACTGTCATCATGACAAAGATAAAATAAATCAGTTATTAGAAATGAGTTATTAAAACTATTATGTTTAGAAATGTGTTGAAAAATCTCTCCATTTAACAGAAATTGGTAAAAAGAAAAATAGACAGCGGGGCTAATAATTCTGACTTCAACTGTACAAAAGAATATGTGAGCATATAAATGTATTATGTTCAAAATATAAATGCATAAAATCATCATTAAAAGCAATACAAACCTAATTAATAAAAAACATGAATAATATATGACATGCATTATGATGTAATACATAATAAATACAATAAAATGTGAACTACTGAAGTTAAAATGTTAACATGAAATATTACATTATTTACATTTTTCATCTAGACGTACTCTTTTCTTTCTTTTTTTTTTTTTTTTTTTTACATCTGATTGCCTCAAGGCCTTATGATATCCTAAACACTATGCACTTAAACATATAAAAGTGATGATCACCTCTTTCGTTGAATTGTGAATAGTTTTAATCAACCGTGTTACGCCTGTGGTGTTTCCAGTCAAAAGTGACCACTATAGGAAATGAATGGGTACCCAGACTATATTCAATATCTACCCCATACACACCACTTCATCTCACTCACACACACAAACCAGACTGAACAACGTCTTTTGTGGGTACACATCTTTTTCCCATGCTTATGTGCCGATCCTCCCATGTGATTACCACCATGACATTACATGTTAATTTTGTAATACATTTTCAGTGCCTATTTGTATTTTCACTGCAGTTATTTTAGGCCTAATTCTAAAAAATCATGTTAAACACTAGTTTGAGACATTGTTCACAGCTAAAGAATGTTGAATAAATATTTGGTGGTGAAAAGTGCTTTTTGAGCAATTTAACAGCAGTTAAAGAGAGCTGTCAATTTTGACCGGTAACACTAAAATAAGGGGCGGGAGGTGAACACGACAAGAGGGTTAAGTTTAATAGTAGTAGAAATATAATTTGGAGTTACATATACAGTATACATATTGTGAAGCTTGGACTACAAAAAAGTGCAATTTTTATTATTTATTATTATTATTGTTATTTTTATTATTATTATTATTATTATTAATGTGGTTTTTGTTGAGACAATGACAAGAAAGAGCAAAAATATACCAGACAAAGCTAAAATGACTTGTTACATGCTGCTACATGTTTCCACAAATCCTTCCATTTGTATTATTTTATAGTTTTGTTCACCTAATAATAATAATAATAATAAATCATACTAAATTAATAAATTATATAAAATGTCATATAAAAATTGTAAAATCCCAAAAAAATAACACAATCAGCTCCCCTCCCAACAAAAATTCAAAATCAATAACAAACCTCCTACAAGCAAAGTCTTTGTGAATATCATCAGTCCGTATTATCCTCCGTCAGTCTGTCGTCTGATTGGCTACTGGCTCTGGCAGTGAGTGGCAGCTGCAGAGAGATGACATAAGTGCCCGTTTAGAATGTTCCCTCTCTTTGTACATGTTCTATTGTGGTGTGATATTGGTGCCTGTCTGCTTTTTAATGCAGCCGGATTACTCAGCGCTTTCACCCTGTCGCTCAGCTGAACTGTGCTCTCCAACCATCATCTCCAGCATGATTACCTGTTTCAACAGCCGCCGCTTCACTCACTGGCTCACGGGTGCGAGCTCATCTACTCAGGTCTGCCTGATGACAGCAGCGTGGCTTCTGTTAGCAAATGAGTCTTAGAGAGGAATGTTCTCAGGGACGTCGCTGCATGAGCTACATGATTTTAGGCATCTTAGGGTGCTTTCACATCGGCCTACTTGTTTTGAAACCAGACGCTTTTTCTGTTTGGTTTATTTTGGGCATAAACGCAGGGTGTCCACAGGGTCTTATAAAGTATTAATAGATAACAAATGAATGTAGAGGAATTTAAAGACCATAAAAGTATTAAAAAGACTTAAATGTTATTTTACAAGGTATCAATAGTCTTTGTGCAATGTATAAGTACACTGTAAAAATGCTGCAGAACAGTATTACTGCCAATTTTGGTTGTAAATTGTGTGCTTGTAAATTTTACAGAATTACTGGCGACCAGAATTGCCAGTAATACTGTAAATTTTACAGCATTTTTTTACACTGTATACTAAATTTACACTGTTTTGCACTGTATGGCTGGATTTAATTGAATGTGCTTTTATTTTACCCCTTTTACAAGGTGTAAAATAAGTCTTTGGTGTATTCAGAATGTGTCTGTAAAGTTTCAGCTTAAAATACCCATCAGGTCCCCATTTATTATACCTTGCTTAAAATTACAATAAAATGTAGCTGTTTTTGTAGCATGTGACTTGAAATGCAAATGCTTCTCCTGCCTCGCTTTACTTCAGATACACAGCAGTCAGTGACAGAGACAAACATGGATGAAACAGCGATACAGATTATGAGTTAACAATACCACAGATACCACAGTAATACTGAACCAGGAATTTTTCTAATGGTTATTTGATGTATTTGTTGTGGAGTGTATTCAAGCCTTTCTGCAATGATGAGTCACACACACATATTGTTAGTTTACAGCACACACACACACGTTTAAGTTTGCACTTTTTTATGTGACAGGATACAAGTTAATATACACTGACGCTCCAGGGACAGACGAATCTTCGCTGAGGTCCAGCATTCTCCAGCCTCCGGCGCCTAGACTGCAGCTCTGCACAAGACGTTTGGCCATATGAGAAATGCTCGTGCCCAACTGAGCCTGGTTTCTCTCAAGGTTTTTTTTTAATTCTTCACTTTCGCCAATTGGTGAAGTTTTTTCCTCGCCGCTGTCGCCACTGGCTTGCATGGTTTGGGATCTGTAGAGCTGCGCATCGATGGATTTGCTCTTCAGTGTTTAGACTCTCAGTAGGGATTATTAAACCACACTATACTGAGCTAAACTGAACTGAACTTAAACACTGAAAACTGGACTGACACTGTTTCAATTTATTATAATCTTCTATGTGAAGCTGCTTTGACACAATCTACCTTTAAAAGCGCTATAGAAATAAAGGTGAATTGAATTGAATTGAATATACACTACTGTATGGATATCCATTATGCTGCTTTACAAAATAAACCTGATTTAATCTCCACAAATCAGAACTCCTGTTGTGTGATTGAAGCGTTTTCACTTATAGTTGTACTGAGACTATGTGGCCATGCTAATTCCAGTGGTTATGAAATGCGTAGCATTTGTTCTGTCTTTTCTGTTTTACAAATATGTACTGTTTTTAAAATGTTATCATTCTTAAGGTGCAGCTAATCACAGATATTTGGTACAGATCTTTTTATCCCAGTTTCTTTGCGAACCCTGTCTTGTGCACATGACTATATACATTACTATGGAGGCATGTTAATACGTGCCTGTCAATCAATTCTGTGGACGGGGAAAACTGCACTGCAGTCATGTCGTGGTAAGCTGTCCAGATCGTAGGGATTTGTATCCTATTTTAATGTCAGGATATTTTTTAAAAAGAGACTTGTGTTTATGTCAGTTTAATATGATTGTGGGCACACTATACCTACACACTGTCCATATAGCTTCCTAAAGTTGATTTTGAATGATCGGAGTTGTTTAAGTAATATTGGGATGCTGTGTATGAAATTGATAAAATCACACTGGATCCAAGGAACAGAATTATTTCTGCTGTTCTATAAGCACCACCTGCTGGAAGAGAGTCATTTAGCTTTTTTCATTCAGTGTGTCTACTCTTTTAGTTTAGTGTAGTTTCACATGATTTGTATACCATAATTTTAAAAGTTTTTACTTCATATTTTTTAATTAAACAATTTATTTTAAATCACTCTCTGCTCACTAATGTTTAATGTTTTAATGCACAATGGTTTCTTAAAATAAAAAAGTTTTAGGTCTTAAATTTACCTCTGTGATTCCTGTATATACCCTGATACTGTATAATGTGACTATTGCAATTGTGCTCGGATCCACACCAAAGACTTTTTAATCGGAAAAACATATTTTAGAACAACACTTGAACACAAAATACCACTGAAGCCTTGATTTTTGCTCAAATAATTTTGGAATAATCGAATGACTGCCGTGTATTCGTTCTGCCAGATAGCTGATATAAACTGAATTGATCTGACCAGTGAGAAGAGAGTTTACTCGCACATGATTTATCGGTCAACTTAGAAAGTTTGCATTAGAATGAAAAACCAAAACAAACTAAAATTGCAACAATGGATCTGCAAGAACAATCGTCCTGAGAGTTTCTAAATGAGGTGGTTTCTCAGCCTGCTTGAAAATTTAAAAAGTGCTGTTTGTCAAATTAAGTGTTTAAAATGAGCTGAAACAAAAATTCTTGACATTTTTGACAATTTATTTGTAATTTGTGCAGTTAATACCATTAAGAAGGAGGGAAATGTTGACTATGCAATCTTAAGTCTTTTGAAGTAAAGGCTTAGAGTTTCATCTTCAATTATTTTGGATGTTTAGAGTTTAACCTATACCCAGTTTTATTTTATTTTATTTTATTTTATTTTATTTTATTTTATTTTATTTTATTTTATTTTATTTTATTTTATTTTATTTTATTTTATTTGTTTAGCATGTATGCTAAAATATGTAAGTAAATTAGTTGCATTCTACAGTGTTCATTGCATTCTTGCATTAAAGAGCCCCTATTTTTCCTATATTTTGGTTTTGGGGGTCTCCAACAACATGCTGATATGCACGCAAGGTCAAAAAACACTTTCATTGTCTTATAATTTGCATTTATTTTTACCAAATTATCCCAATGACTACCATATGGTTTGTTCAGCGATTCATTTGTTCCCAAATCCCTCCTTTGCATGAGGCTAATCTGCTGTGATTGGTCCGATGACCCAAGCTGTTGTGATTGGTTGACTGGGTTCAGCACGAGACAGAGAGAAACACCCAACATAGCTATGAAGTAGCAGAGTATGCTGGAGCCCAATGCAGGAATCCAATAAATCAATGCAGTTAAACACCAGCATATTACTCTACTCTTAAACCTAACCCCAAGTAATAACAATGACACACATTCAGTATTAATCCACACTGTGGCAAAAGTTAAAAAACTATTTTGAAAATTGGCCATGCGTGTGAGGAACAGCTGATGGTGGCCATAGCAAAGGTAAACGGCAGAGGATCGCTAGTTCAGAAACGCATTTAAGTCGGTAAAGGAAGAAGCATGCATCACATTTTCAATGTGGTTTTGTACACAATATGTGAATAGCCCCATAAAGATTTAACCCGAGAGATGCATTACAAGCACTGATCTATAATAGATAAGTGATTACAAGTCACATGGAGGAATTACAAGTTACAACACACTATTAAATACGTATTTTTCAAACTACACAAAATGAAAGAACAATTTTAATTACACTTACATGTTATGATCCGGAGGAAGAAGAAATTGGTCCATATGAACTGTAACAGTTACTGACAAAGTCTGTCAAAGTCTGACAAAGTCCCATACATAATAATCTCTGCTGCTCCTTCCTTTAATAGCAAACGGACGACAAATCCCGCGTTGCAGAATAGGTTATTGTATCAAAAATCTGAAAAATGGCAGGAACAAACACAGCACTAGGTTGGCTATACTGTGGTATTGTTGTGAAAATTTACTTTAACCCTTTATTACCCGCAACCGAATCTCCATCTGTCAGTGATTGGCATCTTTGTGCCATGATCAGTCCTGTGATCCCCTGCGCTTTGCTAGTGTCTGAAGGAAAAGGCGCGTTCACGTTTTACCGGATCCGGGACTACGTATTTGGTGCTATATTATATCGACGTCAACACGTTCAGGCAAAAGATCCGATTTATTCTACTCTGACTCGGCTATTTCGTTAAAGAAACAATAGTTTTAAACATGGTGCACTTTCAGATTTAAACCTCAGCTGGATGTTTTAATTTAATTAGTGCTGTGTTACACACTGCATGGAAGGTCATTTAGGTCATTTTCAAAAACCCATAATAGGTGCTCTTAAAGTACTTCCAATTGTTGCATTCTGGTTACCCAAATTTAAAAAAGGCCCAAAACATGATTAAGAATGATTGGTTAAACGAGTAAACAGAGTTCATCATAAATAATTTAATGTAAGAAAATTGAAATGAAAGGGGTTTTGATGTCATTGGTTCAAAATTAATTTTGCTATTGGGTTCTGTTTGGCTAAATTGAGTCAAAAATACACAAGTTCAGCTGAAATAGCTGAAATAACTCAAATGTTTGGACAAGTGTGTCATAATTATATTAAGCTACAACAAACATTTTTCCTAAATGAAAATTTACTAAAAATGATCAACTTATAAAACAACTGCTTTGATTCCGTTGTCTATCCATTCTGATGATACAGTATGAGCAGAATCACTCTGACCGATGAAATGAGCTTTTACCAGCGCTTGACAAACATTGGCCCGTTTAGAAATATTGCTTTGTGAAAGCGAAACAAGTTGAAACTGCAACATTGTAACCTTTTTATCCCTGTTTAGAAACAAAGCAAATGATCTACAGGTGTGAAACAGGACCGTCGGCCATGTTTTGAGCACAAACAGAAATCGCAGAAGAATCAATGGAGTCGCGTGCATCCTTTGTCCTGCAGCCCATTAGTGGTGTGAATTTTAATCAGAGGCTGACTTAGCACCACTATATTTCCTGGCACTTCTTCTCTGGCTTCCTCCTGTCTTGTCTCATCTCAAGGGAAACACGAAAAAACAAGGAAACGTGGCAAGATTTCGTGTCTCCGTCTGCGTCTCACGCTGTCTTTCTCCGTCTGTCTCTCTCTCCATCACACCTTACTTTTCCCTTTTTTTTTTTTTTTGAATTGTGTGGTCAGGTATATAAATTAGGTGGGCACGCAACAAAATAATGGAGGCTTCATTACTAAATAAAAATGTGGGATTTTTCGCCTTTGCCATTTGTCAGGATCAGGTGAATGGCTCTATTACTTCACTTCTTAAAACCTGTTATAGCGCCATATAACTGACATATGGCATTGCTTCCATTTTGATCCTGGACATTTATGGGGCCGTAGTGAGCGTGAGGAATCTCTCTGGTGCCCTTGGTTTAATAGAAAGGGTGTCATACTTCTCTGATATACAGTGACTACAAAAAAAAGAAATCTAAACTCTTGTGAAGTCTGCGGATATTTAGTGTGTGTTTATCTATGGGTGTTCCATGCAGCATTTCTAATCACAGTCGAGATGTAGATCAAGAGTGTACACAGGCCTTTGTTTTGTTTTGTTTTGTTTTGTTTTATTATTTAATTTAATTTAATTTAGTTTAGTTTAGTTTCTTTATATAGAAATACATAGAAAATATTTATGAGGTTTTGTTGTGCAGGATCCTTTATTCAAATTGACTTACACTGTAATGAAATACTGTATGGTAGCTTAAATTATCATTATTTATTAATACTATTATTATTTTGTTAAGTTATTCCTTTTATTTAAAGTTATTAGGACACCACAGCCTACAAATTGTATTTAATTTAATTTTGTTTTGTTTTGTTTTATTACTAATGTAGGAGTATTGTAAGTTGTCTGCTTATGGTGTATAAAATAATGTTAACAACTTAAATCTTATTGTATTGTAAAAAATATTTGTTTTCTTTTTTCACAAAAACACAAGTGCGCACATTTTATTTTATTTTATTTTGACCAAAGCAATAGTTTTATATTGTTATATTATATTATGTTGTTCATTCATTCATTTTCTTTTCGGCTTAGTCCCTTTATTAATCTGGGGTCACCACAGTGGAATGAACCGGCAGCTTATCCAACATATGTTCCACGCAGCGGATGCCCTTCCAGCCGCAACCCATCACTGGGAAACACCCATACACTTTCATTCACACACATACACTACGTACAATTTTAGCTTACCCAATTCACCTGTACCGCATGTCCTTGGACTCGTGGGAGAAACCGGAGCACCCAGAGGAAGCCCACGCAAATGCGGGGAGAATATGCAAACTCCACACAGAAATGCCAACTGACCCAGCCGAGGCTCAAACCAGCGACCTTTTTGCTGTGAGTTGCCTGCCTATGGTGTATAACAGAATGTTAACAAACTTAAATCTTATTGTATTGTAAAAATGTTTTGTTTTCTTTTTGTTTTTAGACTTATTCATAGCAACTTAAAAATTTTTTGAAAACACAAGTGCGCACATTTTATTTTATTTTATTTTATTTATTTGAGAAATACAAGAACACACAAATTATGTTATACTGTTTATCAGGTTTTGTTGTGCAGGCTATTTCATTCAAATTGACCTACAGCATAGTGAAATATGGTAGCTTACAAATGATCATTATTATTATGATCACTATTATTATTTTGTATAATATAAACATTATTCATTTTATTTAAAGTTACTAGGACACCACAGCCTACAAATTGTATTTTATTTTATTTTATTTTGCTTTATTATTTTTATTTTATTTTATTTTCTTACTAATGTAGGTGTATTGTAAAAGGTAGCTGCTTAGGGTGCATAAAAGAATGTTAACAACTTAAATCTTATTGTTTTGGTAAAAAAAAATTGTTTTTTTTGTTTTTGGACTTAAAGCAACTTAAAAAGTATTAAATTATTAACATGCCCCTATTTTATTTAATTAAATTTTTAAAGAAATACAAGTACACAAAAATTATGTTATAATATTTATGAGGTTTTGTTGTGCAGGCATCTTTATTCAAATTGACCTACAGTGTAGTGAAATATGGTAGCTTACAAATGATCATTTTTAATTATATTATTATTTTGTAAAGTTATTATTTTTATTTTAAGTTATTAGAACACCACAACCAACAAATTATATTTTAGTTTATATTTTATTTATATATTTATTTATTTATTTATTTTCCTATTGTATTACTAATGTAGGAGTATTGTAAGTTGCCTGCTTGTGGTGTATAAAAGAATGTTAACAACTTAAATCGTATTAAATTGTAAAATGGGTTTATTTTTAAAATGCAATTTAAAATGCTGTGAAAAACAAAACCACAAGTGCACATTATTAAAATGCCCCTTTTATTTTATTTTATTTTATTTTACTTTGTTATTTTTTTGTTTTATTTTGACTAAAGCAACAGTTTATATTATATTATATTATATTATATTATATTATATTATATTATATTATATTATATTATATTATATTATATTATATTATATTATATTAATAATAATTCCTTACATTTATATAGCGCTTTTCTAGTATTTTTCTCCTCAACCACCACCAGTGTGCAGCATCCAACTGGATGACGCGACAGCAGCCATATTGCGCCAGACAGCACACCACACACCAGCTGATTGGTGGGGAGGAGACAGAGTGATGAAGCCAATTATGATATGGGGATGGTTAGGAGGCCATGATAGACAGAGACCAGTGGGCAGATTTGGCCAGGATGCCTACTCTTTTTTCGAAGGACATCCTGGGATTTTTAACGACCACAGGTTTAACGTCTCATCCGAAAGACGGCGCTCACTGTGCAGTATAGAGTCCCCATCACTATACTGGGGCGTTAGGACCCACACAGACCACTTCCCAGCTTTCACACGTGGTCTCCCATCCAGGTACTGACCAGACGCAGCCCTGCTTAGCTTCAGTGGCTGACCATGTGAGAGTTGCAGAGAGCTAGCTGCTGGCAACGAGGTGGTGCAGTGGGTAGCACATTCGCCTCACAGCAAGAAGGTCGCTGGTTCGAGCCTCGGCTGGGTCAGTTACCATTTCTGTGTATTTGCATATTCTCCCCATATTTGTGTGGGTTTCCTGCGGGTGCTAGTTTCTCCCATAAGTCCAAAGACATGCAGTACAGGTGAATTGGGTATGCTAAAAATTTACCATGTAGTAAGTATGTAGTAAATTTAGTGTATGAGTGTGTGTGTGAATGAGTGTGTTTCCCAGTGATGGGTTACGGCTGGAAGGGCATCCGCTGCATAAAACGGATCAGTTAGCAATTCATTCCTCTGTGGAACCCCATATTAATAAAGGAACTAAGCCGAAAAGAAAATGAATGAATTATATTATATTGTATTATACATTTTTACATTCTTAGACATTCTTAGAGTTTAATTTAATTGTATTTATTTAATTGTAGTTAGTTAGTTAGTTAGTTAGTTAGTCTCCTACACCAGGACAACAAAAGATAACACCACTTCCAAAAGATAAAGATGAAGATAAGCATGTTGTGATTAGCAGCTGCAGAGATTGTGACCCTTGTTTACTGATGATCGCTGAACCTTGGCTTTCACGATCCCTCTTTTTCCTCTCCCCATCACTTCCTGTTCTGACTTTCCCAAACGAAAGGGAACGTCCGTTCACCCCCGTCTCTCTCTCTCTCTTTCTCCTCTCCTGCCAGGAAAAGCTCTCGCCGGTGGTGTCACATTTGACTGATTGCTTGTTAAGGCTTCATGCTCTGCTGTCTGTATGTAGACTGTGGCCTCTAAGGATCTGCTATTCAACATCCTCTCGAAGTCTCTCTGATAGATGACATGAAATACTGTAGGAGTATTAAGAGGTTTTAGACTGGAATGCCGTCTGCCATCTCTCTGCATATATTACACACTGTGATTATTAACACATATTTTAAGGACAGCCTTGTAATTGACCTGACGCTTTCCAAAATATAAATCAATTTAATGCCCTGAACTTTGCTTTCCCCCCTTTTTATGAATTCAGTTTGAGTGGGAGTTTGAGGAGTTTTTTTTTTCTTCTTTTTCTTGGACATTTTTTTCTGTAACAGGATTTTAAAAATGGATTACAAATACAGTCCTCAGCAATAATGAGTACACCCCCTATTGAAAATGAATGTTTTTATCTATTTCTCAGTAATTATAGACAATGTATGTTAGTGTATTTCAACAAAATTGTTTTATTAAACCATTATTTCATTATCTAAAGTATTTAGGAATACAAACACAGTTTAATTCAATACAAATGAGGTGTTGCAAACAAAATGCCCAATCTTGTCAACAACATTTGATATTGTTAATGGTTCTCATGTTTCCACTTTTTTTCTTTTAAGTCCTGTAAATGTGCATTTTTGTTTGATGTGTGATATAATTTCAACTAGAACATCAATGCGGGACATACACTGTAAAAAAAGCTGCGTTCCACACAATCACTTTATGTTGTCCCAAGTTAATAATTTTCACAAATTTAAGTGGATTGAACATAACACAATTAAGTTGTCATAAATAAAACTTAAGAATGATGTTGTTTCAATAAATTTTAAATAAGTTTGAACAAGCAGTTCAGTTTGGAGTGTAGAGTAGCTCCTCCCTTTTTAAAACACAGCCAATGGTGTTTTGATTGTATCAGTTGTTAAGCAATACAGCTGTGGCCAGACATTAATGAGAATTATTTATATTATTTATTAAATTACTCATTAATTGTAATTTATTAACATCTACTCAATTAAATAAGCTAAATTGGCCGTAGTGTATGTGTGTGAATGCAAGCATGTATGGGTGTTTCCCAGTGCTAGGTTGCAGCTGGAAGGGTAAAACATGTGCTGGATAATTTGGCGGTTCATTCCACTGTGGCGACCCCTGATAAATAAAGGGACTAAGCAAAGGAAAATTAATGAATGAATGAATAACGTCTACTCCAACCTTGAACCCAAGCATTACAGTTTACCAGTAATTATACAGTCTATTATTCCTATTGTTTATTAAATTATCCATTAAATTGGGTTTAAATAATGGCTACCCCCATCCCAACCCTCAACCTATGACACACATTGTAAAAATATAAATTATTGTTTTACAGTGTCACAAAAAATATGCTATATTGATATATTCTCTGCTGTATCCCATCTATACTTTAGCCAGTGAGAATGATTGAACTCAAAATCGTCAAATGAAAAGCAAATGAGAAGGGAGCGGGGCATTTACTAGCTACTAGAGAGCATTTGATTGATCAGATTATTTGATAAAAAACTGAAATATGAGGCGGTGTAAAAAAAAAGGGTTTCCTCCAGGTGCTCCGATTTCCCCCACAGTCCAAAGACATGCAGTATAGGGGAATTGAATAAGCTAAATTGATTGTAATGTATGTGTGTGAATGCTACAGTGTATGGGTGTTACCCAGTACAGGGTTGCTACTGGAAGGGCATCCACTCTGTAAAACATAAGCTGGATAAGTTGGCAATTCATTCCGCTGTGTCGACCCCTGATTAATAAAGCCGAAAATAAAATGAATGTAAATGAATGTTTTACAGTGTCGCAAAAAATATGCTATATTGATGTATCCTCAGCTGTATCCCATCTATACAGTACTTTAACCCAGTGAGAGTGATTGAACTCAAAATCGTCAAATGAAAAGCAAATGAGAAGGGGGCGGGACATTTACTAGATACTAGAGATCATTTGATTAGTCAGACAATTTGATAAGAAACTGAAATATGAGGCGGGGTAAAAAAAAATAAATAAATAAATAAATATTTTTTTTTAAATATATACAGTTTATATATATATATATATATATATATATATATATATATATATATATATATATATATATATATATATATATATATATATAATATAATATAATATAATATAATATAATATAATATATAAGCTTCTCACAATAGTTTGAAGGAATTTTTGCCCATTCCTCCTGACAGAATTGGTGTAAATGAGTCAGATTTGTAAGCTGTCTTGCTCGCACAAGCTTTTTTAACTCTGCCCACCATTTTTCTATAGGATTGAGACAGGGCTTTGTGATGGCCACTCCAAATAATTCACTCTGTTGTCCTTAAAGCACATTTTAACTAATTTGGCAGTATGCTTAGGGTCATGGTCTGTTTGGAAGACCAATTTGTTGCCAAGTTTTAATTTCCTGGCTGATGTCTTGAGATGTTGCTTCAGTATTTCTACATCTATGCTGTAAAGTGGACCAGTCCCTCCTGCAGCAAAACAGCCCCAAAACATGATGCTGCAGCCCCCATACTTCACAGTTGGGATGGTGTTCCTAGGCTTGTAAGCTTTCCCCTTTGTCCTCCAAATGTAACACTGGTCATTATAACCAAACAGTTCAATCTTAGTTCCATCAGACCACAGGACATGTCTTCAAAAATTGTTCTTTTTTCCAGTGTAATTTAGCAAATTGTAAATGGCTTTTTTGTTGATTCTGGCTTGTTGATTTCCCCATGTTGTCACACAAGGAAGCAGTGTGTTTGAGGTTTTCCTTAAATACTATTCTACAGTTGTGCCTCCAATTAACTCAAATGTTGTCAATTAGCCAATCAGAAACTTCCAAAACCTTGACACCATCATCTGAGCTTTTTCAGAGGCATCATAATCTTATAGTATGTAAACTTGACTTTCAAGAAAAGATATAACAATTCCTCAACAAAATATCTCTCTCATTATCTGACTTTTTTTTAAATGATTATGTGCCTTTTATACAGTGTATGTAAACTTCTGCTTTCAAGGTGGAAGTGACAAACTGCAAATTTTGGATGTTTATATCAGGTTTTATATATTCTAAATGCAAATTGTGTTACTTTTTTGTAATTTTCTTAAGACTAACATACTAATACTTGCATCTAAAAACTTTATATAAATGTCACTGAGAGTTTAATATATTCCCTAACATATAAATTGTATCTATTTTTATTTATTTATTTATTTTTTATATATATATATTTTTTGCACTGTGATCTTAAGTTGTTTTGTTTTATTAGTTCCAATTTCAGCTTTGGTTCTTACGATTAGGCGGCATGGTGGCTCAACGGTTAGCACTGTCGCATTACAGCAAGAAAGTTGCTTGTTCGAGTCCCGTCTGGGCATTTCAGTTGGCATTTCTGAGTTTGAATGTCCTCCCTGTATTGGTGTGGGTTTCCTACAGGTACTCCGGTTTTCCCCCAGTCCAAAGACATAGAGGAATTAAATAAACTAAATTGGCTGTAATGTATGTGTGTGAATTCAAGAGTGTATGGGTGTTTTCCAGTACTTGGTTGCAGCTGGAAGGGCATCCACTGGGTAAAACATATGCTGGAATAGTTGGTGGTTCATTCCACTGTGCTGACCTCTGAAATAGAGACCATGCCAAAGGAAAATGAAGGAATGATACTTACTATTGTAATGTATATACAGTACACAAATATCTTATTGTACAGCATCTTATAGAAAGTAATAATTAAAAAAAAAAACAGATCTATGAGAGGTGTATTTGTTTCAACTGGGATCTGTATAAACAGATGGAAAATATTAGATGTTTTTATATTTTCTGTAATGTTCTCATTCATCAGGTCAGATTGTTATAAATATCTGTTTGTATTAGCAGTAAATGAACGCAGACTTAATTGCAGTCTGAAATGAACAGAAAACATTCTGAAAGCAGAGGATTGCGAAATGACTGCACATTTTTACCGGTCGCAGATGGATAATGTTTGAGCAAGATATCAAAACTCGTGGCCTGAAATTCATCTTTTTAGACTTTCCTTTTTTTTAAAGTTCAGATGTAATGTTTTCAAAATGTTAAACAAATAAAAGAGGTCTTTCATCAGAGGCTAAATGGCAAACTCTATTACAAACAGCATTATGTTGAAAGTTGACAGATTTAGAAGCACGCAATAAAAGGCTTCTTTTATTTTTCCAAAGGCTCGTTTGAACTTTTGACCGCTGAAATCAAACCAGAAAGTGTGATCTCTGATGTTTGCTAATGACAGAGTGTTTCACTGATAAACAGATTGGTCGAGGGGAAGTGCAGGAGGAATAATTTATTGCCAGAAAACATTTGCTCTTTGCCTGTAGGTTCATTTTAGCTCTAAATCCTGGGGTTTTCTGTTCCCATATACTTAAAATGCAGCCCTTTATTAAACAACACTCACAATAACTGAAATAGTGTATATGTGATGAAAGGAACATAGAAAAACATTTTTATTTTACCAAAGAAGACAAAGAAATCAACATTTTTCTAATCCTTTTCTTTCTTTTTGACATTTAGTATTTATTTTTCAGTATTTTGCACTTGATTGGATTGGAGTTGCTTGCCTTATTAACAATTAAATGGTTCATTCATGATATTGAATCTTATATATACTGTACATATAAAATAAACATACTACTTGTGTCGTAATTAATATATTAATTTAAAAGTAACACAAATAAAAACAAGCAAAATTGTTCAATCTGCATTTTGTGGAAAGACAAAAAATTGTGCAAAAATTGTGCAACAAGGTTTTTAAAATTATTATTATTATTATTATTATTATTATTATTATTATTATTATTATTATTATTATTATTATTGTTTTATTTCTTATATTAAAGCAGAGATGATCAAAGTAGGGCCCGCAGGCCAAAGTTGGCACATGTTATCCTTGATTTGTACCGTCCCATCTGAGAAGAGAAGGATTCCCAACCCGCTCTTTAAGATCTCAAAACTCAGGGCTTCTAGTAGTACCTAGAATATCAAAGTCGAGTAAAGGAGGTCGAGCCTTCTCATTTATGGCCCCTAAACTCTGGAATAGCCTTCCTGATAATGTCCGAGGCTCAGACACACTCTCGCTCTTCAAAACTAGATTAAAGACCTATCTTTTTAGCAAAGCGTACACTCAGTGTAGCACATAGCAGTATGACGCATGATGTGCCCCACACAGGATTTTGCTTCTTGTTTTTATACACTATGAACAGCAGCTACGCTAATTATTCTCCTTATTCTGTATTTCCACCTGGGGGTACTCATCCCGAGGCCCTCAGACTATGCAGTGCCACTGATGCGATCCAAGACCAGTGACGAGATGATCCTAAGGTTTTCTGGACCAGGCCGTATCCTGAGCAGCTGCTGTGGTGGTCATCGTGGAGTGAGAGCCTGAGACTGACCCCTGTGACGCTCCAAGGAGAGACGAGTCTTCGCTGAGGTCCAGCTTCATGCGCCTAGACTGCAGCTCTGCACAAGACGTTTGGCCACAGGAGAAATGGTCGTGCCCAACTGAGCCAGGTTTCTCTCGAGGTTTTTTAAATCTTCACTTTCGCCAATTGGTGAAGTTTTTTACTCGCCGCTGTCGCCACTGGCTTGCATGGTTCGGGATCTGTAGAGCTGCGCATCGATGGATTTGCTCTTCAGTGTTTGGACTCTCAGTAGTGATTATTAACCCACACTGAACTGAGCTAAACTGAACTGAACTTAATCTCTGAAAACTGAACTGAACTGACACTGTTTCAATTCACTATAATCTTCCATGTGAAGCTGCTTTGACACAATCTACATTGTATAAGCGCTATACAAATAAAGATGAATTGAATTGAAAAAGGATTGCTGAATATCTATAACAGTGATTTTCATTTCTAATTTAATGTAACCTTTTGCTTGTTTTGTAATTTCTTTTGTTTTGTAAATGAATCTGATAGACGGTGAGAGAACAATGGGGTTGCAGTTTAGTGTATTCAGTATTGAACTGCATTGTGTTTTTAAAAGAATTGTTGAGGTTTTTATTGTAAGAAATTCATCATTTATTCATTCATTTTCTTTTCGCTTAGTCCCTTTATTAATCTGGGGTCGCCACAGCGGAATAAACCGCCAACTTATCCAGCATATGTTTTACACAGCGGATGCCCTTTCAGCTGCTACCCAATTTACCTGTACCGCATGTCTTTGGACTGTGGGGAAAACCGGAGCACCCGAAAGAAACCCACGCGATTGCGGAGAGAACATGCAAACTCCACGTAGAAACTCCAACTGACCCAGCCGAGGCTCGAACCAGCGACCTTCTTGCTATGAGGCGACAGCACTACCCACTGCGCCATCGCATCGCCCTGAATTCATCTTTTTTTTTTTTTTTTTTAAATATACTGCATTATTTAATATAATTTAAAGCAATGTTTTCTAGTTAGGAAAAGGAGTGTCTAGGAATTTACTCATGGAAATGTTTATGTAATAGAGTTTGGTATGTTTACCTTCAACCCACAGCCCGCAGTCAAGTTTGGTTTAAGGTCCTTCATAACAAAAAGTGTGGGCACCCCTGTATTGAAGTGACAGTTTACCCAAAAGTTAAAACTTACTAATCATTGACACACCTTTAAGTCATATCTCTACATTTAATTTATGTACATTTTTATCTTCATTTATCTTAAATATGGGGTGGCGTGGTGGCGCTGTGGGTAGCGATGTTGCCTCACAGCAAGAAGGTCGCTGGTTCGAGCCTCGGCTGGGTCAGTTGGCATTTCTGTATGGAGTTTGCATGTTCTCCCCTTGTTTGCGTGGATTTCCGGCAGGTGCTTTGGTTTCCCCCACAGTCCAAAGACATGCCCTATAGGTGAATTGGGTGAGCTAAATTGTCCGTAATGTATATGTGTGAATGAGAGTGTATGGGTGTTTCCGCACCTGCTGCATAAAACATATGCTGGATAAGTTGGCGGTTCATTCCACTGTGGTGACTCCTGATTAATAAAGGGACTACGCCGAAAAGAAAATGATTTTCATATTATATTTAATTCATTTTCAATTTCATTATGCTAAAAATTCTAAAAATATTGTATTATTGTTTGCATTAAAGACTTTTTTTAATGGCCTTTACATGAAAATACAAATAACAGACTGAAGCTTGCTTGATATTCTGTTTGAGGTAATTTATATTCTGTTTAAATAAAATAGATTTTCTCTAATGCATATATAATTGCATTTGTACACAGTACAAGTGGTGAAAGAAATCTAAACTAAAATGTATAAACACTGAGAATCCACAAGGAAGCATTTTATCACCCTTACTTTTTTCTCTTTACACAAATGAATTTAAGATCCAGGATTTAGGTTTTAAGTTATTTAAATATGCTGATGATATGGCACTTGTTGGCCGGTTGACTAAAACAGGAACAGAAGGAGATCCCTTGTACTATAATTATATCAATTTGCTTCAAAATTGGTGTAAAAGGAGTTCACTTGAGATTAATTTTAATAAAACCAAGGAGATTATAATTAGCAGAAATAAACTAGTTCTTAGTCAAGGGTTGAAACCTCTGGACATTGAGTGACATGAAATAGAGACAGTTAGTTGTTTTAAATATTTAGGAACATTTATTGATAGTGGTGCAAATGCACAGTGCATTTTTTAAAAAGCAATGCAGAGATTAAATCTCATTAGGAGGTTACAACAATTTGGTGTGAGTCAAGATGTTCTGGAGATGGTATACGAGAACTTGGTTGAAAGTGTTGTGAGCTTTAACATGATTGCATGGTATGGACTGTTGTCAATTAAGGAAAAGCAAAAACTGTGTCGAGTAGTAAAAATCGGCAGTGCAATTGTAGGTAAAGCACAAAGACAACCAAATGAAATCTATTCAATGAGAATTAAACAGAAAGCACACATCATTATTGAAGATTGTTCCCATCCCTTAAATATACAATTTCAGCTCTTGCCATCAAAAAGAAGTTTTAGGCAACCTCAAGTAAAGAAAAACGTGTATCAAATGTCCTTTGTACCGACTGCCATTAGACTTTTAAATACTAGGTTCTAAGTATGTAAAGGGTTTTAAATAGAGTTTTTTATTGTGATATATGTGATGACATTGAATGTATTTGTGTTGTCTGTTTTTTCTGTGATGTAATGTGAACGCTGATGTGGTTGTGAGGTGAGGCCAAAGATAAATTTCCACTTGTGGACAATAAAGAAAGAAAGAAAGAAGCAAAGAATGAAACTCATAAAACTTATTATATATGACTTTGTTAACACTCTTTATTTCCTTCTCTTTTTCTTCTTACAAATCCCTCAAATCTTAGGCATGGTGATGCCGTATGCCTCTGTTCATACTCTTTTCCCACACCATAAAGCCCTGAGCAGAGGTATGTCTGTGATCATTTGACTGTGACTGCTGAAAAAAAGGCCTAGTTTACTTTGGACTTAAACCCATTCCTCGTCATTGCCGGTGAGAGTTTGTCTTGGGTTTGAGCTGGGGAGGGAGCGGGAGCCATTTACACTTCTTATTTAGCCTTTTTTTCTCTAATAGTTAGTCTCCATTTTCTGCTCAGTGCCGGTACCCCCAACCAGAGCCCTGTTCACTGAGCCGTTTGTGTGTAAAAAAAAAAGGGCTTTTCCCTTTTCTTCGGCTCTTAAGCACACAGGCCAGGCGACGGCCCGTGGACAGCACATGAAAAACTACAGCGGCATATCCTGCGCCTTCTAAGTCCTCGACTAATTAGCAAAAATGGTCTCTATTCTGTGCTTTTTTTCCCTCCCCCTTTTGAGCGTTTAGTCTCGGTGGGGTAGAGAGAGAATATAAGGGACCGAGAGGCGAAATACTGAAGGAGGAGAAGCATCTGAGCTCTCAGCTGGGCTGTTTTCAAAACACACTTTTGAAATCCTCTCCCTTAATTCGTGCCTTTTGTTTTTGCTTCTTTTGTATTTGCCAGCTTGACCATATAACATCATACATCTGGTGTATAGCTTGTTTGGGGCTTTCTCACCCAGAGACCTATTGCCTCCTCCTGAGCTCAGATTCAAGCGATCGTGTAACATGAAAGAGTGTAAAGTGTGGGCAGAGAGAGCGAACAGGGCTAGACTGAGAATGTGGACAAAACTTTAAAAAGCATTCTCAACCACTTGTTTCTCTGTCTCGTTCTTGTGTCTGTCTCTCAGTGCTTCTCTTGTGCTTTTCGAGGTTAAGTGGAGAGTGAAATGACAAAAAATAAATAAATATATCAGCCTCTCAAACTCATTTACTCACCCTCATGTCCTTTCAAACCTGTTTGACTTTGGTGGAGACAAAGGGGGGAAATGTTAAATAATGTTCTGGAATTAAAGTTTTCAAGCTTCACAAAAGACACTTTCAAAGTCTTAATGGAATCTTTATAATAGCTTTGAATGAATCATTTATAAATGATACAATGATAAAAGATACATTTAAAAAAATTATTTATAAATCTAAGGAAATTTGGAAGTTTCAGAAGTTTTATGAATGAATGTTTATGACACCTTTGCTGTAGTCCAAAAAACAATAAAATGAAAAAAATGTATGTATGTATGTATATATATATATATATATATATATATATATATATATATATATATATATATATATATATATATATATATATATACAGTTGAAGTCAGATTTATTAAATCCCCTGAATTATTATTAGCCACCCTGTTTATTTTTTCCCCAATTTATGTTTAACGGAGAGAAGATTTTTTTTCAACACATTTCTAAACATGATAGTTTTAATAACTCATTTCTAATAACTGATTTGTTTTATCTTTGCTATGATAACAGTAAATATATTTTACTAGATATTTTTTAAGACACTTCTATACAGCTTAAAGTTACTTTTAAATGCTTAACTATGATAATTTTAGGTTAACTAGGCAGGTTAGAGTGATTAGGCAAGTTATTGTATAACAATGGTTTGTTCTGTAAACTATCAAAACAAAAAATATAGCTTAAATGGGCTAATAGTTTTGATCTTACATTTTTTTTTCTAAAAAAAATAATAAAAACTGCTTTTAATCTAGCCGAAATAAAACAAATAAGACTTTCTCCAGAAGAAAAAATATTATCAGACATACTGTGAACATTTCCAAATTTTCTGTTTAACATAATTTGGGAAATATTTAAAAAAGAATTATTATTATTATTATTATTATTATTATTATTATTATTATTATTATTATTATTATTACATAAACAAGTGCATTATTCAGGGAAATGTTTGCATTATAGGGAATGAAATAACAGGGTGTCCGCGGTGTCTTAAAAAGTATTAAAACTTGATAAATCAATTATGAAAAAAATTAAGTCCCTTAAAAGGTATTTAAAAGTATTAATCACGTTTTTACAAAGTCTTAAATTTTGTTCAAGTGTTTGACTCCAAAAAAGCATAAATATATATTTATTTTCCTCCTAATATTAACAACGATGTGCTCGATCTACGCGATTGGTTCGGGCCGGAGTGCATCCAGCCAAGCTCCTCCATCCGGGTGATGTCACGTAATTTACGACAAACGTGGGAAGGTGATGTGACGCTCTCCACATGTAGCGAAACCATAGAGCGAAACAGGCGGCAAAATGGGAAAATGTAAGATTGCGTACTCCTGGTTGGAGAAAGACAAGTTTAAACAGTGGCTAAAGCCTGTCGCTGAAAACAACCACTTAATATATTCTTTCAAGCTTTGTTTCTTCCGAGCTTATCTGAGTTCTGTTGCATGGTTGTGCTCCATTGATTTATTTACTGTTTATTAACAACTGTTTATTAAGTTAAAGGTCTGATACTGATTAGAACTTGAAGTGGCAATGAGAGTCTTTAAAAAGTCTTAAAAAGGTATTGAAATTACCTTTAGGATTCCTGCATATACCCTGAATAAGTAATAATTAGACATTTTGATGGCTATATAAATAGTTTTGGCACTAATGTACGTCAACTACAGTAGCATAAATTGGAGCATTTTACACTGCCTGCTAAAGATCTTCTATAGGCTCTTATTTTGATGGTCCACCAACAGACATTGTCACTACAAGTAATTTTGCAACCACAAAATTTTATTACAAAACATAAAAAAAACGTTCATCCACTTGTTTCTCTGTCTTGTTCTTGTGTTTGTCATATACTCACCCTCACGTACTTTTAAACCAGTTTGACTTGTGGGGACAAAAGGGGGAAATGTTAAATAATATTCTAGAAAGAGCCTTTCAAAGTCTTAATGGAATCCATAGCTTTGAATATTGGTTGTTATATAGTTCAGCTCTGAACTAAAAGATAGCACTTAAAATAGCATTTTATAAATCTAATTTGATAGTTACAGAAGTTAAACTTTAAACAGAACTTTAAACAGAAGTCAACTTTCTTACACTTTTTGTGTAATTAATAAAAACATTTAAACCCCATTCATTTTAAGTGTATTATTATTGTTATTAATAAAAATATATTGTTACATTGTAAAATGTGATAGGTGAACACTACTTAAAAAAAATGAGTAAATTTGTTTCCTTAAAATTATGTAACTTATGTTAAATTATGTAAATTATGTAGCACATAAACTATGTGCTAACTGCTAAGTTACATTTATTTTAAGTAAAGCCAACTTTAAGCTTTTAAGGCAATCTTTGTAAAGTAATTGCTTTTTGCAGCGTACAAGGTAAATACAGTATGCAATATAGAGACATTTTGTTGACTACATATATTATTTTATGTCAATTAGCATTCATTAAAGTATTTACTAGACTGTTTGCTTACTATCTATCCTAAAATATGTTATTTGTCTACAACACGCTATTGACAATAAATAAATAAATAAAAATCTACAGAACTTAAAAGCATTCCTCCACTTGTTTTCTCTCTCTAGTTCTCATGGTGCATCTTTTTCTGCCTGTATTTTGAGGTTTAAGGGAGAATTCAGAATTCAGCCGTTTCATCTCATTTACTCACACTTGTGTCCTTCCAAATCTGTTTGACTTTGGTTTTTTGATGGAAACAAAAGGTGACATTTGAAATAATGTGCTGGTAGATGTTTTTCAATGCAGTGAATGAGGATTGAAGCTTTAAAGCTTCATAAAATAACCTTTTAAAATATAAATACGACTAATGGAAGTCGTCCAAATCTACTGTATATGATAGCTTTGAATGCAAATGTGGGTTGTTATGCAGTTTGATTCAGTCTGGTTTTATGAACCAGACTAAAGGATCCCACTTAAAAAGATCCTTGATTTCGTCATTCCTATTTTATGGTTTAAGAGTTTTTATACATTTTATGCACTTTTTGTGTCACAAAACACATCCTCAATTCATTTTATAAAGCAGGTGCATTCCTTATTATTCTTTTCAGTTACATGGGAAAAATGTAACACCGGTGTTTCTTTTAGACATTTTACTCAGTACAAGTAATCCTGAAACTAAATGTCAACTGTCTGCCTAATGGAAGTACAGTACCAGAATTTTATTACTACTAAAATGACCATAGAGGTCACTCTGACCCTTCATATATGTCGTAAGAATGTAACAGATACAAATTTTTGTCATGTCATATTTGTATTTAATGCTTATATTTTAGAATTCAGCCAAAATCTTAGAATTAAGTGCTGCGTGTTTGTTATCATATTTTATGACCTTATTACCTCAAAAATTGGGTATATAGATTGGGTAAATATAGTTTGCCCTCAATATACTGTGTCAGTAGGAAGTACATCAACTAACTGAAATTGAAGTCCTAATGAACCAAAATTTGCTGAGAATCGTAGACAGTATGATTAATGTCGGCTAACAAGTTTTTTTTATAAGCAGAAACTGGAGGACAAGTAATTTTGCAACTTCATGCCAACTAACATTAGGGTTGGGACACACCAAGCCAACACCAAACAATTATCACCGACAAAACTCATCTGTGTTGTCGCCTCGCATTGGATCACATCTGGAACAATAAGCTGCACATGAACACACCAAATGGATGAAGACAGAAGTCTGTTTTCTCATTATGCAAATGAAAACCGAACTTCCAACGTGCACAGACAAAGCATAAATGAAGCAGCATTTAATACCATTATTACAGTAATTGTCACCACCACGGAGGGATTTGCTCATGCATATATGTCTGATAATCGCTTACTATCTATCCTAAAACAGTGTTTCCTCTAGGATTTTTTCCAGCAGTGGCGGCAGGACTTTTTTTTTACACAGATCTGCCAACTATTTCAAAGACAAATATTACACGCAGTATTACAAGTCGAGATAGCATTCATGTAATACGAGCATGCAAATCTCTTTGCTTGCGCGCCGATTTCCTCTGTTTGAGCACAGAACTTCTTGCACGCTCTCAAATTTACACGTTCAAGTGCAGATCTTCTTGTGCGCTCTCCAGTTAGTGCTGCTGAAGCGCGATTTAGTGCGTTTTTGTGCGTTTTCCGACATTAACGCAAGTAAAGTAAAGTGAAACGGCATTAAACTTCAGCAAGATAAAGTCATTGTATGCAAAGCCATTGACCTTTATTAATAAAGTATACTTATGGAAACTGTGTTCATCTTAACTGAAAGCTACGCGGTGTTTGCTAGACTCACGCACCTGTCAGTCAGTCTGTCAGAGAGTCAGTCAGCATGTCACCTTGAACAAATAGCGCACAGCACTACTACGGTTTCAGAAAAGTTTGCGCGGTTTACCTCTAATATGTTTTGGTGCGATTATCATCCGCTATAAAAAACACGACTAAATGTTTTAAATAAGAAGCTGTAATGTAGCCGTGGCGGGATGAATTTTGGCGTGGCGGCCCGCCACGGATGAGTGAATGTAGCGGAAACCTTGCTAAAATATTTTATTAGTCTACAACACGCTATTGACAAAAACAAAAACTAATATAAAATCTAATGCTCCATATCGTTTGCAAATATTGTAGCAAAATTACAGCCGGCCCCTTTGTAATCCTTCTTGGCTTAAATTGTTTACTTGCTACATTGCTTCACTACGTCACATTAACATACTGATTCATTGCTAAATAACCAGTTAAATTGGCATCTTTAACGGTCCAACATCGATTTGACATGCTGAATTGGGCCATTGAGGGATGGCAAGGTGGCTCAGTGGTTAGCACTGTCACCTCACAGCAAGCATTTCTGTGTGGAGTTTGCATCTTCTCCGCATGTTTGCGTGGGTTTCCAGGTGAACTAAGTTGGCCGTAGAATGAGTGTGTGCGAATGACTGTGTATGGGTGTTTCACAGTACTGTGTTGCTGCTGGAAGGGTATCCGCTGTGTAAAACATATGCTGGAATAGTTGGCAGTTCACTCCACCGTGGCGATCTCTTAAAAAGAGACTAAACCAAAGGAAAATGAATGAATTAATAAATAAATTGGGCCAATGAGCTTCAACGTTACCCATGTGTGGAACAAACCAAACCAAGCAGCCTGACTGATGATCCAACAAAGCGCTACGGCCAACCTTCGGCTTGGTGTGTCCTGGCCTTTAGAGTTTTAGCGGACTGTGTAATAATATCTGCTTACATTCCTTGATGGTAATGTTTACAATCATTTTTGCAACTGCTGTGCATGTAAAATTTGCATTCATGAAAGTCCTAGACTGTCTGCTTAATATCCGCTAATGCTCTAATGAGAGCTAGCTGACACGTAGTACCAAAAATTGCATCTCTAAAGGGGCCATCAAAATAAAGTGTAACTCAAGTGAGTGAGTTAATAATAGAAGACTTTTGGGGGGAACTCTGCCTTTAATATCTCTTAGACTGTGACTGGCCATCATATTTTATTACTCTGCTTTATTTGTTTTGCTCCAGCTTTAATGAAGTCAAATACTTTGAGCTTACAAGGCTTAAGTTATGCAAACATACGACTATAAATGAAACACCAATTTGTCAGCATTACTTTTCCCTCTGGGTGAAGAGGGTCAAGTCCAAAAAAATGAAAATGCAAAATCAGGTCTTTCTTATCAATCGCAGGAAACTTCATGTGCAGCAAGAAAGCAGCTCAAGGGCTCTCAGAGGAAAAAGCATTTGTTTGCTTAGCTTTGGCTGCTCACAAAGCAAGTGAACGGATACTTTTTCAAAGATCGCCAGTCTTTTTCCTTGTCTCTTTCTTTTTTAAACATTGAATATAAAGTCCAAGGGGAGAAAAATGGTACGGAAATGTAATTATGAATGATTAGATCCAAATGGGGTTAAGACTATGTGACTATGTTGTATTCAAAAAGGAGAGAGAGAGAATTTAAGTTGAGCATATGACTCTGGGAAATGTAAGAAACAGAACAGGCCTCTACATGATGCTTTATATTTTGACTTTGCGTATTTCAAGCACGGTTTCTTCAGTCGATAGCACTGTGTGTGATTAAAGTGACTCAAAGTCTAATTTTGTTAAAATATTCACTTTTCTTTACACTGGAAAGATGTACAATGGAGCGTTAGAGTTTGTAAGTGTATTAGAGAAAATTTTTTGCAATCAGGCATACAATTTTGTCCCAGCTCAAAAAACAAAGACAAAAAAAATGTACAATAGAGTGGAGGAACTATGTAGTCAATGTGTATGCAAAAACCCGGAAGCTCAATATATTTACACATTTTATTCTACGAGATAAAACACATCAGTTACATCTCACTCTTGATTTTTTTTTAAGTCGGTTACGCTTCTTTAAAAAAATGATTGCTATCAAGTTGCTAAATGGGACTACAGGCGATGTCGGAGGCAATATACACTCAAAACAAAAACTCCTCATCCACCACCAGTACATTTCATTCTAAGCATTCAGTGTCTGCAGTTTAATTAACCATATTTAACTATTTTTGCTAAAGTAATTGCTGCAATCAAAAATGAGTAATGTGTATGATTTAGCATAGTGTAAACTTACCTGATATGAAATGGGAACTGCAGAGTCGAGCATTTTTAATTAGGTCCTCACTCCATTCAGCTCCCTGTTAGCCAAAGACGTCTGCAGTTGGCATTAAAAGCAGTGTGGTGTATGGTAAAATTTAAGTTTTCTATTTTTGGCATCCTATCACACAACACAACATGTTTGCTATTGCAACCGGTCTTTTTTTGCATCCGATTGAACCCGTGTGACGTCATGTGTGACGTAGGTTGGTAATTCCCCTATAATTACAATAACCTTGAAATTGCTTAACACCAACACCAGCAATAATAATAATAATAATAACAATTGTGATTTTTTTAAATAATAATAATAATAATAATAATAATTGTGATTTTTTAAATAATAATAATAATAATAATAATAATAATAATAATAATAATAATAATAATATCATTATTATAAGTAGTAGTAATAGTATTGTATAATAATAACGAAATATCTATGAAAATTTTTGTTCCTCTTTTAATAATATATATATATATATATATATATATATATATATATATATATATATATATATATATATATATATATATATATATATATATATATATATATTAATAAATTGTTTACTTTGTTTATCCATTGCAACGTTTTGTGACTTAAACCCACACTGCGGTCATATGAGTGTGTCTGCAAATCCATATGTGTGTTTTTGCCTCAACATTAAAGTCCTCTATAAGGATCTAATCGCACTGGGTGGGAACCAGCTCATTTTGAAGGGGATTTTACCAATCGCCCTATTGGCGGCTTTACTCCAACGAGAAAAGAGGAAAGAAAGAAACAGAAAAGAAATGGACTTAGGAGGTTTCTCTCACAGTTAGCTGTCACATAAAGGCCCCCATGATGGGCTGAGTTAAGCACCCCAATATTCACTCATTTGAAGGGTTTAGGCCACAATGGCAGGGCCTAAAACACCCATCACAGGCCTTTGGGACTGAAACTTTTTTTTAACACCCTTTCTCTTTTTTTGTGTGTCCATCTCCCCCAGTGCATGAATAGCTTGCCAGCAGAGTAGAACAGCCCACCTTTTCTCATTAGTCTTAGTGGAGGGAAAACCCTGTCTGCTCAATAGGAGAGCCGCTGGTTAAAATATCATTAGCCTACATCAGGATTCAGAAACGCATTGCCCGAGCTCAATTAGCAGACTGAGCAAGGGAAGGTGCCACAAAGCACCCGCAGCCCATTATATCAGGACACAACTATATAAACCCTCTCCGCTCATGGAGGAGTTGAAAAACATCATCTTTTAGGGGATGTTCTTTATTGATTTCAAGCTGGACAACTAGAACTGAAGCGTAGAGCCTTTTGGAGTATGTGATGCACCATTGGTATATTTTAGGTGGGCGTGACATTATTGTCTATTTTCCACGACATGAATCCTCAATGGCTTGCTTGATTATTTTTATTTTATTTTATTTTATTATTTTTATTTTTTTATTTAGTTAATAAATAAATTTTTAAAAGTTAATTCAATAGTTGATTTGTAGGTATGCATTCTATACAGAAGTCTTTAACATAGACATGCGATGAATAAAAAAATGACAGTAGTAATATTATTATAATATTAATAATAATAATAATAATAATAATAATAATAATAATAATAATAATAATAATACATTTAATACATGCACTGTAATAGTACGTCATTAATTTTTCATAATTATTCATAATGCAAATTTCAAGATAGTTACACAACTAAATATACATGTATGCATTCATAAATGATGCCAAAACACATTTATTATTTGAGAAATAATGATTTGTACACTGCATAAAATAGTTTTGAGGTACAGCATCTTCAATATTTTTGAAATATATATTTTTTTTTTCTTGTTTAAGTGGTCTACCACCTAATGAAGAGTCACCGCATCATTATTTTGCCACTAACTCTTTGAAAGCAGCACACTTCAGACTGCGGCTCTTTCATTCCACACAGTGGCATTATCTGGAGATCAGCTCAAGCGCAGGTCCGACTGATCTCGCAACATTTGAGAAGGGATTCAGATGCTTGGGCCCAAGGCCTATAAAACCCTGAGCCTACACGAGAAGAGAAACCCCATAAATCAATCGAAGAGAACAGCAGGACCCCCCCCACTCCTTCTTCAGAGAGACCCAGACCCCCAAAACACCTCCCAAAAACACACACACACACACACATGGAAGCAGATACACACCCAGACACGCTGATACATATATCCGTGGAATGCAAACTCCACGTCTCTCTTCCATACACAAATGTACACATGCTCTCAACCTCAAAAAAGGATCCCTGCAGACAGGCGAGGAAGGGAGAAAAAAACCCCTCTCCACCCCGACAGAGGGGTTATAAATTAGGAGGTGTCAGTATTACAATGTATATTAATAGTCACACCTCTTTTTAATGAGTTTGGCATTGAGAGCTGAGAGGAAATACAAGTCATCATGGTGCTGCTCATGCACACCCCGATGAAAGAAGCTATAATAAATCTTGTGAGAGCAGGGCTCACCATAAATATGTATCGCATAAGGCATCTGTTTTACATTCTGCATATAAATCAGCAAGAGTGCTGAATAGCAATGAATCAGGCGGCCGACGCTTGATTTGATAACAAATTGACTCTGAACTTGGGAGGGAAGAATTTAAAGCTCCCCCCTTTCCTAACCAGGTACTGTAGGAGCCCGTTGCTATCTTTCTTCCGACATGGGATAGATAGAAAGGAAGCCCCTGTGGAGGGAAAAGGGGGAATGGGGAAAGCTGTGACCCGGCTGGCACAGTCTGATTCCAGGTCAGTGTAATGGAGTGTCTGCCGCAGATATAGCTCTCCTGAGGGGCGTCAGGCTAAAAATGACACCGCCTTTATCTCAAACAAAACAAAACATGGTGCGTGGCGCCCTTTTTTGCTTGATATCATGTTGATTTATGCATTCTTCTTAATCAAAAAGGAGAGTATCATGACCTTTTTTCAGTATGAGAATGTTGCTTTATTTATTTATTTTTGTACATTCTTACATTTTTTGTTAAAAAAAAAATGTTTCTGCTGCAGCAATTTTAGGAACAACAAATAATAACTTGACTTCTAGTTAATCAGTTGGTATCAGAAGTGGCTTATGTGAAATGCAAAGGCCTCTAGATTACGCTTATTTTACCAAAATAAAATAAGATCATGCCTTGTTTTTTTATTATTTAATTAGGACAATAAGGTCTGACTTTGCTTGGACAAATGTCTTGTCACCTAACAGAAATAATCATGGTGCAGTGGAAAAATAATTAATATTGTGTATGACTCCCATGAGCTTGGATGACTGCATCCATACATCTCCGCAATCAATCAAATAACTTATTAATAAAGTCATCTGGAATGGCATAGAAAGGGTTCTTGCAGGACTCCCAGAGTTCATCAAGATTCTTTGGATTCATTTTCAATACGTCCTCCATCTTACCCCAGACATGCTCAATGATGTCCATATCTGGTGACTGGGCTGGCCAATCCTGGAGCACATTAACCTTCTTTGCCTTCAGGAACTTTGATGTGGAGGCTGAAGTATGAGAAGGAGCGCTATCCTACTGAATAATTTGCCTTTTCATGTGATTTGTAATGTAATGAGCAGCACAGATGTCTTAATACCTAAATCCTAATTTATACTTTCACCTGGCGCCGCGTCGTGGACCTTCGCTGACTGTGAGCGCACCTCACAAAATGGATGACGCTTTTATACTTATACGGTTGTGATATTCTTTAAAATGACAGAAGGCGGTCAAAAGAAACTCACCGTAAAATCTGACGGATAAACAGAGAAGTAGGAAGTTTCCAGAACGTCATATCATTATTATCGCTGAAGATTTTTAAACTAATTCTTTTTATAAATTATTTTAATGATTAGAAAGATTTGTATAACCATTCAAGATTTTTTTAAATTCAAACTTTTATGCATCACTTGCTTTTGTTCATGTCTTGGACAGTTTTACCTATTAAAGTTTATTAAAATATTAATGACAACAGAGCATGGAGTGCTCTACATATATATATATATATATATATATATATATATATATATATATATATATATATATATATATATATATATATTTTTTTTTTTTTTTTTTTTTTTTTTTTTTTATGGCAAGAATAAAAGCAAAAAACAAGTACACTTAGTAAAAATCTAAAAACTAAAGACTTTTTTTATTTAACCCACTCAACAATCCACACAATTCTGTCTGGCTAGTTTGTCCTCTACTGATATGCTAAAAAGGCAATAATGGTGCAACATTCCTGACCATTATCACCAAAAAAGCCGGAAAAAACAGGGCATTTGTATATTATAAACTGATGGGTTCAAATAATTTTTTCCAGTTATCAAATAAATAGTTTGTGACTTCACTTTAGTTTTGTAAATATTAAATTGTTTTAAATTCAAAATTGTAATATATACATCATTGTAAAACCTATGAATGGTGGAAAAACATATTCTGTAGTTGTGTATTAAAACCACCTGAGTCTTCACATTTGCTTATACTTATTCTTTAAGTTTTTCTAGACTTTTACAAAAACTTTCTTCCTTTTCCACTACTGTTGCAATTTCTAGCCAAGAATTATTGGTCATCTGATTATCTCAATGATCACGCATAGACGGATCATAAAGATGTACCTGTTTCATACAAAATCTCTTTAAAGTGATTCATATTCAACTCAAATCAAATCAAACACGTTGCCGGGCCAACTGTTTGCTCGATTCCCAAAGAAAAAAGTGTGCTCTGCCAGCCGAAATCATGTCACGCGCACCGTCTGCAAAACACAGTGATGACATCACATTCGCCGTGCACACTCAAAAGAACTAGCGTCGAGTATAAACCAGGCTTTAGGCTGTTGATGTTGCCATCCACTCTGCAGATCTCTTGCACACCTCCATATTGAATGTAACCCAAACCAGGCTTTTTCCTTCACCAAACTTGACTGATTTCAGTAAGAATCTTGGGTCTATGCAGGTTTCAATAGGTCTTCTGCAGACTATAATATGATCTTCTGCAACATATATATATACAGTTGAAGTCAGAATTATTAGCCCCCCTGTTTATTTTTTTCCCAATTTCTGTTAAACGGAGGGAAGATTTTTTCAACGCGTTTCTAAACATGATAGTTTTAATAACTCATCTCTAATAACTGATTTATTTTATCCTTGCCATGATGACAGTAAACAATATTTTACAAGGTATTTTTAAGACACTAGTATTCAGCTTAAAGTGACATTTAAAGGCTTAACTAGGTTAATTAGGTTAACTAGGCAGGTTAGGGTAAGAAGAAAAAATATTATCAGACATACTGTAAAAATGTCCTTGCTCTGTTAATCATCATATATTTAAAAATATTTAAAAAAGAAAAAAAAAATCAAAAGGGGGCTAATAAATCTAACTTTAACTGTATAGATATTCTTATATCTTGTTGTCAATCCCAGTTAGATCTATAACAAACTATATATAACAAACTAATGTTCAAATTAGAATGAATGCATTGTTAGTGCTAAATAAGTAAAAGTGACATTTCTCAAAATTTGAACTTCATCTGACTAAATATAGATTTCAACTAAAAAACAAGGTAGAAAAAGCAGTAGTTCTTTTAAGTACAAAATCTTCACCTCTTCTGGATGAATGAACAGTACTATATGTATACAGAAGTTGATAGAGGAACACACATTTCTTAAACGACTGGCTGATCTTGCAAGCTGATGCAAGATGCATTTCATTTACAGTATATGTGAGTCATCTTATCTTGTTACTTTGAAAACCATTTTATTTGACTACATATTCTGCTGAAACCTGATATCCCTTATTATCTTCCTGTAGATTCACATACACATCTTTGCAGTGATCAACTGGGCTGGAGCGCAGATTATCACCAACTTGAACCCATGAGATTTAGTTCAAAGATGCGGTATGACTTGCCTGCCAGGTTCCCTGTCTCTCATTAAACTGAGCAGGCATGTCCAAACAGAGCTCTGTCTTGGATAGAGGTGTGTTAAGTCCTCCTGACATGAGCACAATACATGTAAAATCAGGATGATTAGAAGCTATAACATGCTACAGAGAACCCAAAGACTGGAATTATAACACTACTACTGTAGATGTTTATGTATGTGAGTTCAGACTGAATCCAAAGTGCCTAATCTAGGTCTTTGCTCATTCAAAAGACAGTTGAGAGGTTGTTTCACTTACAAGACACTCCAGACACACTCTTTTTTACTAATATGACTTACAAGACAATGAATGTATTGTGCAAGAGACAGTTATAAGCAAGTAGCTGAGATAACAAGTCAAGTACTAATCTTCAATGACAATTCACTTGCACTCAAAGCCAATTCTATTTCAGTCTTATGTAACAGAGGCCAGCTACAGTAGGATCTGTGTGAGTAAGCATTACTCCCTTGGCCTCAAGAGGTGCACTAACAGCTGACATAGAGGCTGAGGTGTGCCCGTCTCCCATGGCAAAATTACAGTTTGTATCCCATTCAGAGTGAGGTGAGTAAAACCAGAGCACCGCCGGCAAGAACGTCATTAGCTCTGGCCACTCTGCCATTGGCATTGTGACGATCTAACATGTTTACATGTTTTCTAATGAAATAAACCAATTAAAAGCTGTTTATGTATTGAGGCTTAGTCTAATTTCAACATACTATTTATACAGTAGAAGGTGTTTACTAGGCTTTTGTGTTAATTTATGCACATCCTTCAGTAACCTACCAAAGGAATAATCAACCTCTGCTACATTTTGCTTGGGAACTAATATGGAGATTTACAGGACTACTTTCTCTGGAGCCCTCCAAAGCGAAGGACTAGTACATTCTGATCGGTTGCCATAAAGTTGACCTGATTTTAACTCTCATGATGCCCACAACGCCCAAAACGTGACACTCTGCTTTTGCTGGAGCTCATGACTGGCTTCCATTGAAAATGACTTCTGGCAACTTTAACGCTCTTGGCGACGATGGTGTGCACACACTGTTATAATACAATGTCGCTTTTTTAAGTAACCAGCTACTAAAGTATTCTAATAGTTGCTAATTGGCCTGAAGAAGATTGTATGAGAGCTTCAATAACATTTCTTTCCAAAAAGGAACAGTGAGTTTTTTTGGAGATAATGCTCCCGTGTGCTAAATCTAAGTTAATTATTTTGTGATTGCAAGGTTACATTTGTTGCACTTTTTGTTCTTTGACTCATGCGAGTCTGAACATTTTGAAACATATTATAAAACATTAAGTTTTAACAGGATAATTGTATTACACAGCTTTAGTATCAAACATTTACTTAAATGAAACATTTTTATTATTTATTTTGTATGCACTTTTGTGGAAAAAATGTAGCTTCAATGTAACTAGCTACTTTTAGGAAGTATCTTGTTGTGTAGCTAGAGTAGCGCACACCGCTTTGCAGATACAGTGAGACTCCGCCCACTGCTGCCTAACTCAAAATGCACAGAACATCAAGAGCGCAGCACGATTTAAATGCAACAAAGCTTAAAGAATGATCTGCTGCAATACTTTTTAAATATAGTTCATGTTAATATAAAATTTTCCCATTTTTGTTGCTGCAAAAAGAAATTAAAAATAATGAAAATAAAAGACTTGAAATACACTGAAACTAATGTTAATCTTTTAAACAGTTTTTAAAAAACATAACAGTAAAAACAACTGAACTGAAACAAAATCATGAAAAATAAAGGTGGAGTTAATTTGCTCGCTGTGAAGTTCTTTTTATTATATTTTTATTGAGGTATTTACTTTTATGCTTTTAATGAAATAGCATTCAAACCCTAGCAGCATTCAAGTTGGAGGCAAGTCAGAGCTACGTTTTTAGATTGTGATTTTTAGTTGATCCACAACATTTTGAAAAAGTAGTTTTCATAGAACAAACCATCATAAAAAAAACTCATGCTACTATTGACGAGACAATCGTAATTAGCCTATTTATTGTCATTTGTGCTTCTCCATGTGTGTGCAGCTATATCAGTTCAATATGTTCAATATGCTACATAACTGCCTCCTGTTGGTCATGTATTTCTTGGGTTAGACCATTTTGTGTAGTACAGCATAACACTGCATCATTGCTTGAGGTCACATTCATTTATCTGCGCATTCTCAATGGCCACATCTGTAGCTTCCCCTACACTGCTATAAGCTGTGGTGCGCTCACCTCATCTGAAATAATTGTTCAAACACATTACAGTTCAGTCCAACCTGGGACAGCAACTCACACTAAAGGCTGTATTGCACATGCCTTTCATCCCGGAAATGCCTGTTCAAATCCTATTAAAATAGATGGTGTCGTGACCCAGGTAAGAGTGGGGTTTTGTGAGGCCAGCTTGTAGGGCTTGTGAGAGTGAACAGTACTTCGTTGTTGGGGTGAGAAGAACTGGAGTGGTTCCATTTGTGTGTGCTGATCCAGATGAATGTGACATTTAGTGGGACCAGCTAGTCTTTGTCATAACCTTGTCTAATACAATTCATTTAGCTTTGGAAGTACATGCTTTAGCCTCCTTTTTTCAGTGGCTCACTAGATAAACATGTTCAAGAACAATGTGTATCCGATTCGTATAACAAAACTTAACATAAGTATTGTATTTTGGATTTGCAAAAATGTAAACAGCGCCCTCTAGTGGATTTGTAATCTGAAACATGCAATGAAAGTGTTTTATGTTTTGCTAAAGTGTAGACTGGGGCACTTATTTCCAATATTAGATACTAATATGTGTACTTTAAATACTGACATGCCACAACTTTCATTTTAGAGTGTTTATCAACCACACAACTCCAAAACAGCATAAATAAAACATATCAATGTTTAAAATTGCCGTTTTAAGATGCACTTCTGCATTGCAAAAATTTGCAGAGTTGAGCAGTGTAAACCCTTCGAGACCCCAAGCATGTACATACATGGAAGATAATAGGAAATCCTGAGCTCACTGCTGCAGGGTGGGCCTCAAGTACAGTGAAACCATTGTTGTTTTCACAAAATGTGTGTGCTCGCGTTAGTGTCTCTCTGTGTGCATGTGTATGCGAGAAGATGAGAAAGAGGAAAACACACAGCAACGGAGCTGTAGGAAGATTATTGTGAAAAGAAGGGGGGAAATAATCATCAGAGGAAGCCCAAATGGGATCCCGCTCCTCAAACATACAAATGATCTTGTGTTAACAGCTGGGCTCCAACATCTGTCTGCAGAGTCACATGCCCGGAGAGCAGATGCTTCTGCTGCCTGAGCTGTTTGTTATTGTGCTTTGTGTTGCCCTTGGGCTGGGCAAAAGGAAGGTGGGCCTTTTCGTTACATGTTGTATGGCTTCAGGGCTCAGACTGTACATGAGAGACAGACACGGCAATCAAGTTACAATCAAACATTCTTAGGATCACAGGCTTTAGAGTTCTGTGGTGTTTTTTTTTTTTTTGTCTATTTCTTGATATTTTATTCCAGTGGAGGTTGAATTTTTTTAGTCTTTTATTGTTTTGCTTCAGTTTGAATAGTCAGTATCTATATTTTATTCCAGTGGAGGTTGAATTTTTTTAGTCTTTTATTGTTTTGCTTCAGTTTGAATAGTCAGTATCTATATTTTTATCTAATATAATTGTTGTTGACATAGTAAAGTTTCCAAGAAGGAGAAAGGGAAGCCCTATGTTAAAAATAATGCTTATACTTTCTGAAAAATAAATGGTGTGTATGCCTACTTGTTCAAAGATTTTTTCAAAGATTAGTGGCGTTTCATGCATCAGAATACATAAATATGTCATGTTTAAATATCTTTCTTTGGAATTTAAAGATAGTTTCAACATGGTTTTAGAAATTAGTTTTATATTGTTATCAACATTTTCCTTTTCTTTTTTTCTTGTTGTGTTTTTGCTCTGTTTTACCATAAAACATTTTATAAGGTGTGCACCAGTTCTAAATATGTTTACTCTCTTATTATGTAGCAGGGGAATGTCTGTTTTATTTTTTAACAATCCTTTACAGTATAATGAATCACAGGGCTCTATTTAAACAATCTAAGTGCAAAGTCTAAAGCGCATGGCGCAAAAGCATTAAGAGCATGTTCGAATCCACTTTTGCTATTTTAAGGATGGAAAAATACACTCTGTCCCCTGGCACATAGTCTAACAGGGTTGTGCTTATTCTCTTAATGAGTTATGGGTGTGTTTTGAGTATAACATGCATTAAACCAATCAGTGTCTCATCTCTCATTCCTTTTAAGAGTCAGTTGCTTTGCGCCATGGCGCCTTTGCTATTTACATGGCTGACTTTGTAAGTGGAAAAACTGAATGCTTCACTAGTGAGAAAATAGTTAAACAGACCATCTGCAGCCCGAGGATAAAGAATGAGCCTCCTCCATTCAACCTCTTTATTTTCTTTTTACTTTACTTTTACTTTTTACTTTACTCCTTACTTTAGTGGAGTAAGGAACCAGTGGAAACTCACTTCACTGAAGACATCCATTAGCCTACATATTTAATTTCGTTTGTTAAATGCAATGATTAGTTTCAAAACTATTTCTAAATTCAGTTCTAATTTCATGCAAACAAATAAATGAACAGTAATAATGAAGTGTGGTAAAAAAAAACTTATCCAAATATCCTAATTTATATAACTTATCCTTATGTTATCTCTAAAACCTGACAGGTGGACAAATCTAAACTTCTTTTTATTAAAACAAATATAATTATGCATATACTAAATACTATTAATAATAATACTAACATTATACAAATTGTCATTAATAACTCAAAAAGCTCCCCAAGATAAGACATGGAGGCAGCGGTTTTTATATTTACCTAGAAAATAATATTTGGTTTTACATTTCAATATATATCTATATTTATATATATAAAGATATTTGTGTATTGCTGTCCATCCTGTGTGTTTAAAGCAATGTGTAAGTGTTTGAACCTGCGTAAGAGCATAACTAACATACTCTGCTCTGGACTTTAGACCAGCTTTTTGTTGGTCAATGGTGCAGTCTATTTCAGTTCCTCAAAATAGCAACGTGTCAACAATGCGCCTTAACACATCTCCTTTAAAACCAGCACACCCATGAGTCCACAAAGTGGTAAAAATGGATTTGCTAATTAAACAATGTGATCCAAAAACCTGAAAATTACTGTTGCGCTGGCCGGAAAACAGCAACAAATCATGCCATACACGTCTTGCGCCTTATCACACACGTCTTGCGGTGTATGATAGGGCCCATAGTGTTATTCATTGTAATAAACTGGTCCATCCCAAACAGTGCATTACATATGCAGCATTAGAAAGACTGATTCATTTTATTAAATTAGTCCACCCTAAATGTTTCTCTTTCACAAAATACGATTCATTCTATGAAATTGATTTATCCTAATTAGTTGTATAGGGTTGCAAAGGCCAGTTTATTATTTTATTTGGTATAATTTGTGAACCCATCTTTACAACTGTTATTTGAACCTCAACATTACATTCTTTAATTTGAAGCATGAATGAATGAATGAATGAATGAATGAATGAATGAATGAATGAATGAATGAATGAATGAATACAAACCAATACAATACAATACAATTTTTTTTTTCAAAACTGTATTTTAAGGATTTTAGTAAAGGAAATATATCCAATCCCATGAGGCTTTTATAAATTATGATACAATTTAAAACAACATTGAAATACAGAGCTATCCTTTTAAATTTGTTAGTCTGTTTGAAAATATTTCATTTTATGTTTAGCACAAAATATCCATATATTGCTTTCTTCCAACAAGATTATTTTAAATACAGTTATGTGCTGTGGACAGCGTGGTAGCGCAGTGGGTAGCGCTGTCGCCTCACAGCAAGAAGGTCACTGGTTTGAACCTCTGCTGGGTCAGTTGGCATTTCTGTGTGGAGTTTGCATGTTCTCTCTGTATTGGTGTGGGTTTCGTTCGGGTGCTCCGGTTTTCCCCACAGTCCAAACATATGCACTATAGGTGAATTGGGTAGGCTAAATTGTCCGTAGTGTATGTATGTGGTTGAATGAGTGTGTGGGGGTGATTCCCAGAGATGAGTTGCAGCTGGAAGGGCATCCACTGCGTAAAACATATGTCTCAGTTTAACATCTCATCCAAAAAAGGTCCTGACACTCTGTGGTCATTAAAAATCCCATGGCACTTCTTGTAAAAGAGTAGGGGTGTAACCCCGGTGTCCTGGTCAAAGTCCCTCCATCGGCTCTTAAGATCATGGCCTCCCAATCATCCCCATCCACTGAATTGGCTCTATCACTGTCTTTCCACTCCCCCTATAGCTGGTGTGTGGTGAGCGCACTGGCGCCGTTGTCCTGTGGCTGCCGTTGCATCATCCAAGTGGATGCTGCACACTGGTGGTGGAGTAGAGAGATCCCCCTCATGATTGTGAAGCGCTTTGGGTGTATGGCCATACACAATAAATGCGCTATAGAAATACACATTACATTACATTACATATGCTGGATGAGTTGGTCGTTCATTCCACAGTGGCGACCTCAGATTAATAAAGGGACTAAGCCGAAAAGAAAATAAATGAATGAGTTATGTGCTGTAATGAATATTAAAAGAGCTGAATGTTAGTTTGGATTCAATTTTGCTTTATATGTTATAGTTACAATGATCAATTTACCGCAAAAATAGAGTAAACCAGTATATATATATATATATATATATATATATATATATATATATATATATATATATATATATATATATATATATATATATATATATATATAACCAGGAAAAACAAACATATCCCATTACAAATATATTATTTATCCCATAATTAATTATAATTTCAGTTACTCAGTATGCTGTTTTTAGAATGTTAAAGTAGTTGACTATTCATAAGTCTGTTTCAATGTGAGTGCAGTACATTTGTTGATAGGTCCCACCTACACTCTCTTCTGATTGGTTGTGAATTTTGATTGATTGTTTTTGTTGTGTCTCATGACCATATGCAGTTGGCGTGATACACTACCCACATTTTTTAGGATATGGTGTTAAAAAAATAGTTATTTTAAAAATGATTCACTGACACTTTCTTTATTAAACACCAAAAATTGTTATTTTATGGCATTTATGGCATGGTTCTATTTTTATAAATGTAGACAATTTCACTCGACGACAGCTGAAATACAATTCACTAAGTGTCGTGGTGTGAATTTCACATCCTACCTTCCTACATGTCACAATTGGTGTGTCTGTAATGATATGAAGTGGGCAGTGAAATGCCTCCGCTGATATATGCTGAGGCTAAAAGTTGACACACATAAAGCTGCCCTATAATCAGATAATAAACATCTTTCTCATCAAGCCAAGCAAAACAAAATCATTAGGCAAGGGACTGCAATTTACTTTCCTTGACCCCCGTATCGATTACGCAACGGCTTCTACACAAATATCAAAGTAATTATTGATTGCCGAAGGAGAGGAAAAACATAACAGCTGGAATCCGAAATAGCTGAGTGTGGGAGAGAGCAGGAAAGTGTGGAAAAAGAAATACGATGCTGGTTCTGTGGTCAGGCCATCACAATAGCAGCAGCGCAGGGACGTGATTAGGTGTATTAATTACCCATGCTGGCCCTAAAGTGTGTTTGGACACAAGGGCTCAGCGGGGGAAAGAACCAGGAGGAAGTTTAGCGGCAAAAACATCAGACGCTGTAGAGTCCGTCGGGGGTTTCTTCTCCCAGCTCTGTTCTCCTTCCTCTGGTTGTTTTCTTCAGACGTTCCTCATGCTGAACAAGCCTCAGGGTTCTTGTCTGGATGCTGGAGAAAGTGGGTTTGTTTCTATTGTTGATGAGGATCAGCTTTTTAGTTAAGAGGTGAATTAGAGGGTTCAATAACACGAGAGGACCTGAATAAACATAAAGATTTGAGCACTGGCCGCGGTCGACTTGTCAGAAGAATTCAAAACCTCTGTTTGGATTGGAGACAATCGTGGAGAAGTGCTGCAGTGAATGAATATTGTGTTGCTTCTTTTTAATCTCGTGCCGTGTTATTAACTAGTTATCAAATTGTTCTGAGAGATTTTGAAGAAAAATTCTATATTTATATATAAAAGGATAATATTCGTTTGATGATTTATTGGTGTGAATGAAATTTTATAGCTGACTACATCTAATGGTTTGGCCCCGGCCTCATTATGTTGAGGCTAAAGTAACAAAGGATATAGATTTAGCAGACCACTAGAAGGCTAATGTTTAAGCTTAAAGGTTATGGGTTCATGCAAAACTGGACGAACACCATATGTATGTATGTATGTATGTATATATATGTATATATGTATATATATATATATATATATATATATATATATATATATATATATATATATATATATATATATATATATATATATATATAGATACTGTATACATACATACATACATACATACATAGATACATATGGTGTTCGTCCAGTTTTGCTAAATCTATATCCTTTGTTACTTTAGCCTCAACATAATGAGGCCGGGGCATGAATATGTGTGTGTGTGTGTGTGTATATATATATTATTATATTATATTAGTGGAGGGCCGTTATCGGCTTTAACATGCTGTGTTAATGCAAGACTCTTATCGCGCGATAAAAAAAAGACCGTTAATCTATTCTCAAAGTTGGGTTGTTAGCTGGGTCTATTCTACGCAAGCTATGATGACTTTCACCTTGATATTTTAGCGTGGATCTATACCTGACCGGTGAGCCGTCTGACAAAAAAAAGTGCCCTTCTGAATCAAATCAGCAGGATGCCCTTCTGGATCTTTCACTTACTTCGAAGACACTACTGACTACGCTTACATGTCCATCTTTAATCTAGTTATTTGCCTTAATAGACAATAAAATAATGAAGGTGTTTACTTGAAGTGCTTTCATGTAAGAGTTTCCTGTAATTTTGGGTGACTTTAACTGCAGTTCGCCAGTTTAACTTTCACTCATGAACATTTCATTCATGCCCCCGTGACAAACTGGGGTATTAGACGCAAATAAGGAGTAAGGACTGGTGCGAGTGTTATGGAATTTAATAACACACGCCAAATAGAAAGAAAAAAACTTCAGCATTTCGCGATGTGTGTGTGCGCGCTCCTTTACTGACAGCTGTGTGTGTGGATCTTGTCGGAAAATATGGCGAAAAGTCTTACATGATGGTAATAGTTTGACTGCAGTGTTTACTTCAATAATGCCACTAATATATGCACACTCCGCGTCTTAATTCCATTCCTGTTTAGTTCAGTTATGTTTAGTCAAATTAAGGTAATCAAAAATCGCTGTTTCGAGCTTATGTAGGCTACAGCTCAAAATTCATGTTTAAACTGAATAAACAGTTGGTAAACACAAGTACATCTTATTGAACATCATTTATTTCATCACCAATTATCATAGTAGAACAGTTTCTCAAGCAGTTTGTGATGCATTTTGAAAACAGGAGGTGAGCCCCTGGTCTAATGGGCCACCTGGCTTGAGAAACCTGTTCTCAAAGACTTATATTTTGTAATTATTTGGGTAGCACACATATTCTGGATGCCTTCGGCAAAAGTCAAATGAGCCATTTTAATCTAGATTAATCTAGATTAATTCCAAGATTAATCTAGATTAATCTAGATTTAAAAAATAATAATACATGCCCACCTCTAATATATATATAGATTTTTTTCAACACATTTCTAAAGATAATAGTTTTAATAACTCATGTCTAATAACTGATTTATTTTAGTTTTGCTATGATGACAGTAAATAATATGTTACTAGATATTTTTCAAGACACTTCTATACAGCTTAAAGTGACATTTAAAGTCTTAACTAGGTTAATTAGGTTAACTAGGCAGGTTAGGGTAATTAGGCAAGTTATTGTATAATGATGGTTTGTTCTGTGGACTGTGAGAAAAAATATAGGTTAAAGGGGCTAATAATTTTGACCTTAAAAATGTTTTTTTTTTTTTTAATCTGCTTTTATTCTAGCCAAAATAAAACACATAAGACTTTCTCAAGACTTGTTTTGTTTTGTTTTCATGTAGAAGTGTATAATTGTGTTTTATTCTAGTGAATTAGTTTGTCCTAATCTTTTCTTCCTCATATTTGTAGCAATATTGTTTATTCTAGGGAATCAGTTCAGTCACATCAGAATGTGCGATTCATTTTAGGGAATCATTTAATTCTAAATCTCATTCTCTCTTTATGCAACATTCAATGTCCACCTTGCTCTAGTCATTCATATCGAATCATAGAGTGTTATTCATTGTGATAAACTGGTTCATCCTAAACAGTTCTCCATTACAAATGCAGCATTAGACAGGATGATTTGATTTATTAAATCAGTTCTTCCTAAATGTTTCTCTTTCACAAAGAGTGACTCACTCTAATGAATGATTTATACTAAATTGTCTCATATGTAGGGTTGAAATGGTCATTTTTATTTTATTTTATTTTGTTTATTTTATTTTGTTTTGCTATTCTTTGTTTATTTTAATTTAATTAAATTTTATTTTGTTTTGCTCTTTGTTTATTTTATTTTTATTTTATATACATTTTATTTTATTTATATTTAATAAAATTTTATTTTATTTTGATATTTTCATTTTTATTTATTTTTCATTTTTACATTTTTTATTTTTATTTATTTTATTTGTTTGTTTATTCATTTTTTATTTTTTTATTTAATTTGATTTGATTTATTTAATTTTATTTATTCATTCATTTTCTATTCGGCTTGGTCCCTTTATTAAAAATAAAGGGGTTGCCACTGCGGAATGAACCGCCAACTTACGGCTGTTTCACACCGCAAGCGAAAGCAGTGCGTAAGCAGCGCATGCGCAGTGCGTATGGATAGCAGTTGCGTCTGCAGCGCACAGTTCTTCGGCAGCTGCTGCACTGATCAATCTATTTCTGTCTATTCTATCTAGTTACCTATCTTTCTCTCTCTCTCTCTCTCTCTCTCTCTCTCTCTCTCTCTCTCTCTCTCTCTCTCTCTCTCTACATATATATATATATATATATATATATATATATATATATATATATATATATATATATATATATATATATATATATATATATATATATATATATATATATATATATATATAAATACAATTTTTTTACTTTTCATCTGCACCAAGGCCCATGGCAACTTCCTCCTATGCTGTTTCCTTAACCTGCAAGTCTTTATTTTACAAATTATATAGATCATACAGTACTGTCTGCTTCTCACGCTCTATGAGGAGTGTTCTTCATGTCTGGTGCACTCAGTAGACAATCGCCTGTGATATGTCATTTTGTTTTTGATTGTCAGGAGGTTGTGGGCCTACTTATAGTAATATTTATACAATATAGTTATAATGATATTTATACATGATCAAACTAGTGTTACTTTCTCCACTTCAGCGATGTCCAGCGGCAGAGTAAAGGCTCGTTAATTCGTGCTCGTCCAAAGGATGAGAAAGACAGAAGTAATCAATGCATGGCCTTCTTTTACTTATTTTCGTGTTGTGAGGTTCACAGTGCAAACAGCTTCCGGGTGGAATAACTCCCGGGTGGAGTTAACATAAAACAAAGCCGAATAAAACTTTCTTCACAGCTAGCTCACATCACATAGCATGCGTGTCGAACTGCACTACCCACAATACACTTCGCTATGGACTACAACTCCCGTGAATAGCAGTCTTAAAGCGGCCACTTCTATTTCCCCTCTCCTGCAACACTAGTGTGCAACTTAAGCAGAACTGACACTAATATTGTTTTACATTTGGTTTGCTAAATAAATATTTGTTGCAGTTTTTAATCATTTAAGTTCATTTGATTGACTATATATATATATAAATAAATCAGTTAATATTATTGACGCATTTATTGGGTAAAATTGCTACTTTTTATTGTCATTCAATGTATTTTGGTTATTATCAATGCACTGTCACTTTAATTGAGCGTGAGCAGCGCGGCAAAAATAGACCCAGCGCCGAAACTATCGCAGCACTGCTGCTTCAGCAACGCTCACGCTCTGCTTGCACGCTGCTGACGCTTGTGGTGTGAAACAGGCGTTATGCAACATATGTTTTACGCAGCAGATGCACTTCCAGTTGCAACCCATCACTGGGAAACACCCATACACAGAATGGCAACTGACCCAGCCGAGGCTCGAACCAGTGACCTTCTTGCTGTGAGGCGAACGCGCTACACACTGCGCCACTTTGTCACCTTATTTTATTTAATTTTACACCAAAGTGCTTAGGAACACAATTTCTCAGTTTCTACAGTACATCTACTCAGTTTGTATGGTTTTATCACTTCTTGTGTGCTGTATTACAGTAAGAAGCCTATCAATATGCTTAATAGTCCATGCATTTAATAAAAACAACATAATGCAGCCATGTACAGTACATTAGCTTGGTAATGCTGTTGCTGGCATGAAAATAGCATGCAATAAAGACTTAAAAGTGCATCAACGGTGCTGTCTGCCAGAACCAAGCATGACTACATTTCAAGGTGAACGCTAGCAGAGGTCATTCGCAGATTGAACTTTTGTTGAAAGACGAGTAAAAAGATAGATAAGGAATCAAGAAAAAAGAAAGCAAGCACTGACTTGGGAGGAGTTTTTCGAGCAACTTGATTCACACCTGCACTCTCTCTCTGTGGCAGCACGTCGGACCGGGGTCGTCTGTTGCACGGCAGGAGGATTTGGGGATGATTAATTGCGCTGTCTGCTGAATGGAGCTCTCGAAACAGCGGGATCCTCTGCATATGTAAATACAAGCAGTCTCAGCACAGCACCGAGGAGCAGGATTAACAAAACGACTCTGCTCCCGGATTGCGACCAATTCACCAATCTTTTCTATTAGCACTGACAACCCACAGGCGTGTGAGAAATCCCACAGCCCTTTCATCTTCCCAAATAAAAAACACATTAAATATCAGGCAACCCTTGTCGTGCGCACTGAAGCGGCCTGAGAAATGGAAAATCCACAGCTTACAGCGCCATTTCTGCACTAGTCCCATAATGAGACTATAGCATCAGACGAACACAAACAAAACATGAGTTTAAAGCCTCCAATATTTGTGCAATAATAATAATAATAATAATAATTATTATTATTATTATTATGAATATTATTATTATTATTATTATTATTATTATTATTATTATTATTATTATTATTATCATTATTATTATTATTATTAATAATAATATTATTATTATTATTATTATTATTATTATTATTATTGATAATAAAATATCCAATATTTTATGTAAGTATTCTTTTTATTATTATTATTATTATTATTATTATTATTATTATTATTATTATTATTATTATTATTTATATTATTATTATTTAAGAAATCAAAGCAGCTACTACTACTATAACAACAATAATAACAATAATAATAATAATTACATAAAATATTGGAGATTTTATTAATAATAATAATAATAATTAAATAATAATAATATTATACTCTCACATTAATATTTTTTTATAAATAACCTTTTTGCAAAGAGAAAACGAGACAAGGAAATATTTCCTCTGCTAATGCTAGCTGTGTTGTTCTCTACCATTCATTGAATTTAAGGCACATTGGGGACTTTTGCAAATTGTTTTACATCCTAATTTAAAAATTGTTATTGCACCTTTGTTTAAACTTAGATGGAGAACCAGCGATTATGGATTATTATTCACAACTTTAATTAGGACTGTGGGTTATGAATAGAGAATAGCGTGGAGTTGCAGTCAATAAATTAATCCTAACAGCTCCTGGTCCCCTCTTAACCTGCTCTTTGTTTACAGAAAATCCACCTTTTCCTTAAGTATGAATTAAGGGATTTCTATATTCCCTTAATAGCCCATTCATTCCTTCTCTATTCATCCCCAGGGTGCACATCAGCCCAGAAATTATTCATTTCGACCAAATGTCTTAAAAATATAGCTTTAAATGAAAGATATTCATTCTACAGTTTCATCTGTGTTACTAAAAGTGTTTGTGAGGAGGATTGCAGGTGGGTTAGAGAGTAAAGAATTGAGGACATCTGATGATGTTCAGATTCTCTTTAAATTACAACTGCACATTTTACCTTTCATGGTATTGATCGTACATGGAAGGGATCATTTAGATGTGAAGTTTTTCTTTCTTCTTCATTTTTTTTGTGACTGGATCCTGGGGATCTTATAAATTCCAGGCCACTTTCATCAGAGGAATATACTTTTCCCCCTCATGGTGACCTTTAGAAATCCCTCTGAAACGGCAGACACCCCCAGAAGTCAGAGATATCATATTATCACGTTTTCCTTCTCTTTTTTCAGTATTTTTTGTGAGCTTTTATTCTTTTCCCTTTCCCGTTTCTACTGGAATCTATACTTTTTCATGGCATTTGGAAAGGTCAGACATGTGTTGAACATCCAAGTTGCTAATGTTTGCAAAACTTCCCTTTTTCATTGACGGAGGGGAATATGGCTTTAAACACAGTCAGTGTGTTGTGAAGAGGAGACAGACTGTAGATTAGATATACAGTCATTATCCCAAACTGCTAGTTTTCCTAAGAACAAAATATTGTTGCAATTATGTTCAATTTAATAATGAAGTTTTCAGATCAAATGTTAAAACAATACTGTTTAAATTCTAAAAAGCTTTTTTTAAAAATAAAAATTTTATAACCTACAGAGTTGTAGTGCTAGTAGTAAACAACAACAACAAAATATTAATACACAAAACAAAAAACACTTGTTTTCCCTCACATTATTCACGAGCTAAATTCAAGGATAAATATATATTTTTTATCTATATACACAAAAGTCCTATTTCTCTTAAATATTCTTCACACATTTGTCTAAATCTGTGTTAGTAAGCACTTTTCCTTTGCTGAGATAACCCATCCACATCACAAATCAAGATGCTAATTAGAGAGCATGGTTATTGCACAGGTGTGCCTTAGGTTGGTCACAATGGACCCTTTTGCAAAGCGAAAGTTGTCAAAGTTGGATAAACTGGCTGTTTACATGGGTGCTGCTGTATTATTTCCAACCCACTTCTGTACATGTGAACTGAAGAGGGGCAAAAGGGGACACTTTGAGTCTGAGCCCGTATTTTTACATACCACACTGCAAAAAAGCTTTTCTTAGTTAGATTTTTTTTGTCTTGTTTCTAGTCCAAATATCTAAAATTCCTAAATCAAGAAGAATTTTCTAGACAAGCAAAACATGTTGTCTTGTTTTAAGAAATAATATGCCAAAATCAAGAGAGTTTTTCCTTAAAACAAGCAAAATAATCTGCCAATGGGGTAAGCAAAATAATCTTGTGTTTCCCTTTTGACATAAGATTATTTTGCTTACCCCATTGGCAGATTATTTTGCTTGTTTTAAGGAAAAACTCTCTTGATTTTGGCATATTATTTCTTAAAACAAGACAACATGTTTTGCTTGTCTAGAAAATTATTCTTGATTTAAGAATTTTAGATATTTGGACTAGAAACAAGACAAAAAAAATCTAACTAAGAAAAGCTTTTTTGCAGTGCAATGTTGACCGGTATACCATGAAATACACTATACCATGAAACCCAAAGGAGTTAGCTTATGGATATGCAATAATAAAAAATTGTATCATCTTCTCTTTGAGTTTGTACAGATAACCCTCTAAAGAAGATCTTTCTCGAGCTTTGATGTAAAGGACAATTAATTAATTTCTACAAGTCTGCTGACATCTCCAAATTTAAAAGTAGGCAAATCTTTGAGGTAGTGAGAAAACACATGCACTTCTGCAGCAGCCATTAATGCCTATGATGACTATGATAACTTCACGAACGTGAAAGTGTGAAAAGGGTCTATTAAAAGCCACTCTAAAATGTGCATTTTATCAAACAAAACAAAGCCAAAAATGTTGTACGTTTTGAGAGAGCGTGCAATTGGCATGCTGACTGCAGGAATATCCACCAGAGCTGTTGCTTGTGAATTGAATCATAATTTCTCTACTCCAAAAGTGAGAATGTGGCAGTACATCCAACCAGTCTCACAAAGGCAGACCACGTGTAACCACATCAGCCCAGGACCTGCACATCCAGGAACTTCACCTCCAAGATCATCTGAGACCAGCCACCCAGACAGCTGCTCAATGATCCATTTGCATAACCAAAACATTTCTAAACAAACTGTCAGAAACTGCCTCAGGGAAGATGATTGTTGTCCTCATCAGGGTCTTGACCTGACTGCAGTTTGTCTTCATAACTGAATTGAGTGGGTAAATGTTCACATTTGATGGTGTTTGGTACATTGGATGTACATTGGATGTACATTGGATCTGTTCATGGATGAATCATTGTTTTCATTGTACAGTGCAAATAGCAAACAGAGTGTATGGCGTCATGTGGGTGAAGTCAGCATTGTGAATTGAGTGGCCCATGGTGGCAGTGAGGTTATGGTATTGGCAGGTGTATGTTATTGACAATGAACACTGCATGCTATTGATGACATTTTGTATGCGCTGAGATACCATGATGAGATCCTGAAGCCCATTGTTGTGGCATTCATCCACGGTCATCACCCCATGTTGCAAGGATCTGGAAGCTGAAAACCTCCCAATTCTTGCATGGCCAGCATACTCATTGGACAAGTCACTCATTGAGCATGTTTGGGATGCTCTGGATCAGAGTATACAACAGCATGTTCAAGTTCCTGCCAATATCCAGCAACTTTACACAGCCATTGCAGAGGAGTGGATCAACATTCCACAGGTCATAATCAACAACCTGATCAACTCTATGTGGAGGAGATGTGTTGCACTGTGTGAGGCAAATAGTGGTCACACCAGATACTGACTGGTTTTCCGACAATTTCAACAACGTAAATGGGACCTGTAATATTGGAGGCACAGGTGCTGCATCCTACAGTGTGAGAAGGGTCAATCATCAGGTCAGTCTTTGTGTGAGACTAATGCATAGACTCAGTACATCAGAGTCTATTACTAATATGTAAGTACTTGGCATGTCCTAGTACAGCACCACATTGAGCAAAACTACAAAAATAGAATTAGTTTGGACTGTTGATCAGTACAAGGATCTTATGTGTTCCTACTACTATGCTACTGAAACGCTGAGGGATGGAGAAAAGAGGAACCCACACAATCTAATGGAACGTCAATGTGGAAGTGCCAATTGAACCCACATAAACACCTAGACACTGATCCAAACAAGGTAAGAGGTGCAAAGAGGTGGCTAACAGTTATTAGGCAAATGAGTATTTTGACCACATCATCCTCTTTATGCATGTTGTCTTACTCCAAGCTGTATAGGCTCGAAAGCCTACTACCAATTAAGCATATTAGGTGATGTGCATCTCTGTAATGAGAAGGGGTGTGGTCTAATGACATCAACACCCTATATCAGGTGTGCATAATTATTAGGCAACTTCCTTTCCTTTGGACAAATGGGTCAAAAGAAGGACTTGACAGGCTCAGAAAAGTCAAAAATAGTGAGATATCTTGCAGAGGGATGCAGCACTCTTAAAATTGCCAAGCTTCTGAAGCGTGATCATCGAACAATCAAGCGTTTCATTCAAAATGGTCAACAGGGTCGCAAGAAGCATGTGGAAAAACCAAACCAAAAACCAAGGCGCAAAATAACTGCCCATGAACTGAAAAAAGTCAACCGTGCAGCTGCCAAGATGCCACTTGCCACCAGTTTTGCCATATTTCAGAGCTGCAACATCACTGGAGTGCCCAAAAGCACAAGATGGGCAATACTCAGAGACATGGCCAAGGTAAGAAAGGCTGAAAAACGACCACCACTGAACAAGACACACAAGCTGAAACGTCAAGACTGGACCAAGAAATATCTCAAGACTGATTTTTCTAAGGTTTTATGGACTGATGAAATGAGAGTGAGTCTTGATGGGCCAGATGGATGGGCCCGTGGCTGGATCTGTAAAGGCCGGAGAGCTCCAGTCCGACTCAGATGCCAGCAAGGTGGAGGTGGAGTACTGGTTTGGGCTGGTATCATCAAAGACGAGCTTGTGGGGCCTTTTCGGGTTGAGGATGGAGTCAAGCTCAACTCCCAGTCCTACTGCCAGTTTCTGGAAGACACCTTCTTCAAGCAGTGGTACAGGAAGAAGTCTGCATCCTTCAAGAAAAACATGATTTTCATGCAGGACAATGCTCCATCACACGCGTCCAAGTACTCCACAGCGTGGCTGGCAAGAAAGGGTCTAAAAGAAGAAAAACTAATGACATGGCCTCCTTGTTCACCTGTTCTGAACCCCATAGAGAACCTGTGGTCCATCATCAAATGTGAGATTTACAAGGAGTAAAAACAGTACACCTCTCTGAACAGTGTCTGGGAGGCTGTGGTTGCTGCTGCACGCAATGTTGATGGTGAACAGATCAAAACACTGACAGAATCCATGAATGGCAGGCTTTTGAGTGTCCTTGCAAAAAAAGGTGGCTATATTGGTCACTGATTTGTTTTTGTTTTGTTTTTGAATGTCAGAAATGTATATTTGTAAATGTTGAGATTGTTTCACTGGTGAAAATAAATAATTGAAATGGGTATATATTTGTTTTTTGTTAAGTTGCCTAATAATTCTGCACAGTAATAGTCACCTGCACACACAGATATCCTCCTAAAATAGCTAAAACTAAAAACAAACTAAAAACTACTTCCAAAAATATTCAGCTTTGATATTAATGAGTTTTTTGGGTTCATTGAGAACATGGTTGTTGTTCAATAATAAAATTAATCCTCAAAAATACAGCTTGCCTATTAATTCTGCACTCCCTGTAATACTGAGGATTTAAAAAAAAACGATTAGGAGGTCCATGAGACAACAGTCTGGAGAACAGCAGATGATTTCTTAGAGCACTCCCGATGACCAACAATATGATGATGAGATTAGAATAAACTTTTCTGTAGTTACAAGAGATGGAAACCTGGATCTAAGTGAAGCTGCTTGAGTTAGAGTGTAAAAAACCAGGAAAGTCAGATGATATATCAGCAATAAACTACATCAGGGGCAAGTACCCTTTGAATATCACTGAGCTTAAGACACCGAGTTTGCAGCAGCCACAGTCATTGGAGGTAAGATAAAGGACCAACATCTCAAAATTGGTCCCATCTTCAGTGAGCTCTAGCTTGGAGCCCCAAGAAAGATTGTCCATAACCAATTCAATTGTATTTTTAGATGGGCCTGAATGGAATATTCAAAACTTTTTCTGGGTCCAGACAAGCTGGAAAAAAAATAATGGCTCACAAATTTCATTGCCCTACAACAACATCACAAGAACAGTGAACCAAGTTCTGAAAAAATGCTAAGAAACACTAGAAGAACATGGGAATGGCCTGAATCAATTACAAAATGACATTTGATATACAGTCTGTATATCAAATGTAGTCTCTCACTCATGGATTCTGAAGACCTTAAAGATCTATTAAGTAAGTTCCACTATCATTCAGCTCCTCAAAGCACCAACAAACAATAGAAATCTTCTTTTAGAAGATTCACCTTTTTCAATCAGTCTGGAATTACATGACTGTTTAGATGTTGTTACATTTATTATGTAACCCCGCTACGTTTATTTATTATGTAACCCAACCCGCTCCGAGCTAGGATCGAACCGGCGGCCTTACGCATGGGAGTAAGTTGCTCTAACAAGGAGGCTAAACACCATGGCCTTTAGCATCTGTCGCTGGAGCACCTTTAGAGGTCAGAGGAGTGAGGTTTACCTGCACAGCACTTCACTGGCCTCTGTTGCAATTATATGATGTTGTTTAAAAAATAACTTTATATAGTTATTTAAATACAGTCTGATTAGTGATTGTATTCATTGAGGGAGGTTGTACTGAATGTTTACTTTTAAGTGATCGAGGACTCAGCAGCGTTTTAGTCAGATTTGAACCCCATATCCTTCTCATATCCTCCGGAAGCACAGCACAGTGACTCCCAGATGATCCCACGGCCGTCAGCACCCTGAAACACCAGTGCTTGCAAAATGAAGGCAATGAATTACTGCACACTGTGGATTTCATTTTCTTTATGGTAACAGTTAACCTCTTCCCAAATTCACCCCTTACTCTCAAGGTCAACAACCCATATGAGCAGCCTTTAATCCAGCCCTGCTGACCCGATCTTTACCTCTCTCCCAAACACACACACACACACACACACACACACACACACACACACACACACACACACACACACACACACACACACACACACACACACACACACACACACACACACACATGAATAGGAGAAAATGTATGTCATTTCAATATGTAATAAATTAGGAATTATACCTTAGAAAACATAAATTGCGCCATATCTTAAATCATAAATATAATCAGCATATGACAACAATTTACATCCATATTTTAACTCAGTAAAATAAAATAATACCATTGAAGCATTAAGAAACCGTATTTGAAAACAATATGATCATACATGTAGGTTATTGAAACTTTACTGATAATAGAACATAAAATAGTATAATAATTTATTCATTCATTCAATCATTCATTCATTTTCTTTTTGGCTTAGTCCCTTTATTAATCTGGGGTCGCCACAGCGGAATGAACCGCCAACTTATCCAGCATATGTTTTTAGGCAGCGGAAGCCCTTTCAGCTGCAACCCAACACTTGGAAACACCCATACACACTCATTCACACACATACACTACGGCCAATTTATTTAGCTTACCTAATTCACCTATATCGCATGTCTTTGGACTGTGGGGGAAACCAGAGCACAGGGCTCGAACGAGCGACCTTCTTCCTGTGAGGGGACAGCACTACCCACTGCGCACAGAATTAATATAATAATAGTATATCTTATTTAAATGTGAATGAACTAATACTCTATTAAGGATTATGTAATGGGAGTCACACTTATTAGATAATGTTTATTAACTAAACTGAACTAATTATGAGCAATACTTGTACATCATTTATTAGTTCAGACATTTACTAATGCATTATTAAAGGGCACCTAATTTACCACTTTTTCAAGATTTAAGATAAGTATTTTGTGTCACCAGAATGTGTCTATAAAGTTTCAGCTCAAAATCCCCATCAAAATATTTATTTACCTTTCTCCATATTGGAAAATTAGAGCTGTTATGATATTGTAACTGTTTTTGTTGCCTGTGCCTTTAATGCAAATGAGCTGGTTCTCCCCATTCCCGCATGCGTATCAGAGCCATAGGCCCCGTTTACTCTAGTACGTTTTAGTTTTAAAACAGCGTTTTAGAATGAAAACGATCCGCATCCACACTAGCGTTTTACCGATTGTTTCGGACTGTTCATCAAGGATCTACCGCTGGATCTAATCTCACTATATATGTTAAACGTGATATTTAATTCATCTTGTTGTCTAAATCTAACTACATATTCCAGACTTTGGTCTTTTGAAACGTTCATATTATGGAGCTACACGACGCCTCAACATTTTTGATGTCTGTTAAGTTGCTAATATCAAAGTAAAAATAGGCAGTTCCTCACATCATGTTTTCATTTTATTTTCAAGATAGTGAAACAGCATAGCCAGGGTGATGCAAATGACTTTATAAAGTACACACTCGGGAGTTTGTTTTCCATATCAAACTTGCGAGGTCTGAACTTACATGGAGAGGATGCAGGACTGAACCAATCAGATAGGCGAATATCTGCAGCCCCGCCTCCGTTTTCAGTTGTCTCCGTTTTCCCCCATCTACACTGAGACGAAGCAGCAGCGTTTTAGAATGAAAACGGCCCTCTCCAGCGCTTCCAAAACGCTCCGTTTTCGGGGCTCGAAAACTCTGGCGTAGTGTGGACGGATGGCGTAACTGTAGCAAAACTGCGTTTTAAAACTAAAACGTATTTGTGTAAACGGGGCCATAGAGATCACTCTGATGGGTGTAGCCTTCTCCTGCTGCATCACACGCATAAGCAGCACAGTGATAAACTAGAATGAAGCAGATCTTCCTTACTACTGTCACGCTGGTATACAAAGAAGTCAGAGATGGTTATCTTTTCATTTAGTTTATTCAACGTAATTCATAAAAGATCACCACACAGTGCTGGGCAATGGAAGATCATCCGAGGAACACCTCATACGTCTTCGCCTGGTAAACCTGGCGACAGTCAAGACTGGGTTAGCAATCCTCACACCTCCGTTGGTGGCAGTGTGCACAAAGTGCGGGCAGGTGAATATAGATCTTCAAATGTGGTAAGACAATAAAGACACTTCCCTTATCAGTGCGATGATTACGAAGACTCAGGAGGAACATCCATGGAAGAAGAGAAGACGAGGGAGCTTGGGTGAAGACAACCATACGACTTCAATACCGGACGATGAGTGAACGGAGGAGGTGAGATTATATAGTGTCCGGGCTAATAGTGAACAGGTGCGGGTAATTAATAATCAGGGGAAGGTTCTCGGGATTGGATGGGACTGGTGTGAGATGGTGAAGCTGGATTGGGTGAGTGAGGACGAGCCGGGGATGTTACAGTACCCCCCCCTCCACGGGTGACTCCTGGCACCCTAGATCGACGGCGGGGACGGCCACGTCCTCGTGGAGCTGGACGATCGGGATGTCTCTGATGGAATTCTTCGAGGAGAGATGGATCTAAGATGTCATCGCGGGGGATCCAGGATCTCTCCTCGGGGCCAAAGCCCTCCCAGTCTACAAGGTACTGGAGCTGACCGTCCCGCCGCCGGGAGTTGAGGATTTCCTTGACCTGGTAGATGTTATCACCGATGACTTCCGTTTGGTCGGGAGGGGGGGGTGGTTCGGGTTCTGTAGAGGGAGGAGATACAGGATTAGTGTAGGGTTTGAGGAGGGAAACATGAAAGGATGATGCTATACGGTACTGTGGTGGAAGGTTAAGACGGTAGGTGACAGGATTGATCTGGGAGTGAATGGTGAATGGTCCCAGGTAGCGGGGACTCAGCTTTCTGCAGGGCAGCCGGAGGCGAATGTCTCGGGTAGAGAGCCATACCTTATCTCCTGGTTGGTATATGGGATTAGGTAGTCGGTGACGGTTGGCTTGCTCAGTGTACCTCCGGACTGCCCGCTGAAGATGGACGTGAGCTGAGTCCCAGACCCTCTCGCTTTCCTGGAACCAGTGATCAACCGCGGGCACTTCTGATGCTTCCCCATTCCAGGGAAACAAGGATGGTTGGTAGCCTAGGACACATTGAAAAGGGGTTAGTCCAGTAGAGGATTGACGAAGAGAATTTTGTGCATACTCAGCCCACGGAAGATACTGGCTCCAGGTGTTTTGATGAGCATGGCAGTAGGAGCGTAAAAACCGGGAAATCTCTTGGATTTTACGCTCGGTCTGACCGTTGGTTTGCGGATGATAGCCAGAAGATAGACTGATGGTGGTGCCCAAAAGGTGGAAGAACGCCCGCCAGACCCTGGAGATAAACTGTGGACCTCTATCCGACACGATGTCTTCGGGGAGACCATAATTTCTGAAGACGTGATGGAACAGGGCCTCAGCTGTTTCAAGGGCTGTGGGAAGACCTTTGAGAGGTATTAGTTTGCAGGATTTGGAAAACCGATCTACAACCACTAAGATCGTGGTGTATCCTTGAGAGGGGGGTAGATCGGTGGCAAAATCAACACCAAGGTGTGTCCAGGGTCGGCGGGGAGTGGGCAACGGCAGCAGTTTTCCTTCAGGTAGATGGCGTGGAGTGGTAGTGATGGCACAGACCGAGCAACCCTTAACGTACTGGGTGACATCATGGGCCATTTTAGGCCACCAATACCTTTCTCTGAGAAGCGAGAGGGTTCGCCTGCTACCTGGGTGTCCTGAGCCGAGGGAGGTGTGTGTGCTAGTGAGGAGTGGTATACGAAATCTCGTAGGTACATAGCACAAGCCTGGAGGGAGACCAGGGGGAACTGGTTCTTCTAAGGTGGCTAATCGGATCTCTTCATCAATTTGCCATAATATGGGGGCCACAGAGATGGAAGGAGGAAGAATAGATTCGGGGGAATCGTTACGAGGCTCAGGTGAGTAAAGTCTGGATAGGGCATCGGCTTTGACATTCTTGTGCCCAGGTTGGTAGGTGATGGTAAAATTGAAACGGGCGAAGAAGAGAGACCAACGAGCTTGGCGAGCATTCAGACGTTTAGCATCTCGGATGTATTGGAGATTTTTATGGTCAGTGATGACGGTGAAGGGGTGCTGGGCTCCTTCAAGCCAGTGACGCCACTCTTCGAGTGCCAGTTTGATGGCCAATAGCTCGCGGTCACCGATCCCATAGTTTTGTTCAGCAGTAGACAATTTCCGCGAGTAGTACGCACAAGGATGGAGGGCTTTGGGTTCACCAGACCATTGGGAGAGTATAGCACCTACTCCAGTGTCTGCGGCGTCTACCTCAACGATGAACGGGAGGTTGGGATTCGGATGACGTAAGACGGGTGCTGTGGCAAACTTTGATTTAAGGTGATCGAATGCTCGGTACGTCTCAGGGGTCCAGGTGAGTACTCGCTTTCCTCCTCGGAGCAAGGAAGTGAGAGGAGCTGATAAGACACTGTAGTTCTTTATGAACCGCCGATAGAAGTTGGCGAATCCCAGAAAACGCTGAAGTTCTTTAATGGTTTTCGGGTATTCCCATTTCGATACTGCGTCTACCTTGCACCGTTCCATACTCACTCCTTGTGGGGTGATGACATACCCGAGGAAGGATATCGTGGTCTGATGGAATTCACACTTTTCGGGTTTGAGGAATAGATGGTTTTGACGTAACCGTTGAAGTACTTGGGTCACATGGGCTTGATGCTCTTCAAGATTACGGGAGTAAATAAGGATGTCATCAATATAGACGATAGTGAAACGATGAAGGAAGTCTCTGAAGATCTCGTTCATGAAACTTTGGAAGATTGAGGGACTATTTGCCAGTCCGTAGGGCATAACGAGGTACTCGTAGTGGCCGGAAGGTGTAACAAAGGCCGTTTTCCACTCGTCCCCCTGGCGGATGCGGATGAGATTGTATGCACTCCGGAGGTCTAGTTTGCTGAATACCTTAGCCTCTCTCAGTTCTTCCAAAGCAGCAGGGACTAGAGGCAGAGGGTAGGCAAACTTGACGGTAGCAGCATTAAGTACTCGGTAATCGATGCATGGTCTGAGTCCTCCATCTTTCTTGGCGACAAAGAAGAAGCTGGAGGCGGCAGGAGATGTAGATGGTCGGATGAACCCATGCTGGAGAGCTTCACTGATATAGTTGTGCATAGCTTCATGCTCAGGACGGGACAAAGGATAAATCCTTCCGCGTGGCAACTTGGCATCGGGCAACAGATCAATACAGCAATCCCAGGACCGATGAGGGGGTAATTGGGTGGCTCGTTCTTTGCTGAAGACATCTAAGTACTCATGATATGCTGAGGGAATGGGATGGCTGGAAGGAGAAGTGGCTTGTATGCTTGTACTCTGCAGAGGTAATGAAGTGGAGTGACCAGTAGAGGGGGTAATATGACCATTACTTTTACATCTGGATCCCCACTCGAGGATATCGCCAGTTTCCCAGTTAATACTGGGTTGGTGCTGAATAAGCCACGGTCGTCCCAGGATGACATCCACATTAGCACGAGGAAGAATAAGGAGGGTAAGTTTCTCTTGATGATTCTGATTCAGACGAAGGGTGATAGGCTTGGTACGGCGATTGATCTTTCCTTCTCCTAGCGGCGAGCTCTGGATGGTGGTGATGCGGTACTGGACTTCATTCCTCACTGAAGGAATATTATAGCGGGAGATAAAAGTGGAGGATATGAAGTTCCCAGCGGCTCCGGAGTCCAGCAAAACATGTACGGGAAAAGTTTGATCGTGGATTACCAACTCTGCAGAAATATGAGGTATGGTGGATACTGTGGGTGTGAGGATGACTTTACTCACCACTAGTCGAGGTGGGCGGATGGGACAGGTGGCTATCCGGTGAGTTGATTCTCCACAGTAGAGGCAGAGCTGATGTTGAATACGTCGCTGGCGTTCCGTGGCATCGAGCCGGTAGGAGTCCGTGACCATAGGTCCTTCTGGGTCCTGCGTAATCGTGGGAGATTTGGGCGGTGATGGAGAATCATCAAAGAGAGAAGAACAAGCAGATAAATGCTGGCACACACTAATAGTCTTCTTGATGAAGGATTCAAGGTTCGCATTGTCATCATAAATGACCATCTGTTTACGGAGGGAGGGTTTCAACCCTTTACGGTAAGCAGCCAGAAGCGCCACAGGGTTCCACCCGCTGCTGGCGGCAAGTGTCCGAAACTGCAACGTATAATCGTGAATAGACATCCTCCCTTGTGATAGATTCATGAGTTCGTCGTGCACCGATAAAGTGGTAAGTGGAACTGAAAAGACCTCCTTAAAGTGAGTGACGAAGGATTGGATGGTGGTTATCACTGGGCTACGAGTACTCCACAACGCATCTGCCCATTGCAACGCTCGACCTGAGAGAAGGGAGATAACAAATGCAACTTTGGAAAGTTCGTTAGGGAATTGCACAAGGTTGGCTTCAATATATAAAGAACATTGTAGTAGAAACCCATAGCAGGTGCTCGCATCCCCAGAGTAACTCATTGGTCGAGCTAGTGGAGTACTCGGTGTCACCACCAGGTTGGAGCTAGCGCTCATGGATGCGGAAGGCAACTCACTTCCGGTTAACGGTAAACCTGGCGACAGTCAAGACTGGGTTAGCAATCCTCACACCTCCGTTGGTGGCAGTGTGCACAAAGTGCGGGCAGGTGAATATAGATCTTCAAATGTGGTAAGACAATAAAGACACTTCCCTTTATCAGTGCGATGATTACGAAGACTCAGGAGGAACATCCATGGAAGAAGAGAAGACGAGGGAGCTTGGGTGAAGACAACCATACGACTTCAATACCGGACGATGAGTGAACGGAGGAGGTGAGATTATATAGTGTCCGGGCTAATAGTGAACAGGTGCGGGTAATTAATAATCAGGGGAAGGTTCTCGGGATTGGATGGGACTGGTGTGAGATGGTGAAGCTGGATTGGGTGAGTGAGGACGAGCCGGGGATGTTACAACTACAGTAATAACTTTTCCCAATGGTTATTTGATGTATTTGTTGTGGAGTTAACACACAATGTCGTTATAAAGTTTACGCATGTGAACATGCCCACACACACATTTAGCATTGCGCTGTTTTTGCATGTCAAATGTGACAGGAAATATGTTAATATCCACTGCTGTATGGACATCCGTTATGTTAATGCACAAAATAAACCTGATTTAAGTTCGCAATCCAGGATTGAAGCGTCTTCTTTTGTAATTGTAGTGAGATTATGCGGCTGTGGTGATGAATTACGAAGCGACTTTACTGTCTTTATGACAAACATGCACTGATTTAAATAACGTTTTAAACTTGTAAAACTCATTCTTAAAGGTGCTGCTGATCACAGAGAGCTGAACAGATCTTTTAATCTCAGCTGCTTTGCGCAAGTTCTGTCTTGCGGATATAATTACATGCGTCACTATAGAGACATGTTAATACTGTATGTAGCTGGCATTCAATTCAGTGGGCAGGGAGACGTCACATTGCAGTGGGGCTCAAAATGGGAGGGATTTGGATCCTATTTTTAACATCAGAATTTTTTTAAAAAGAGACTTATTGTGTTTATATCACTCCAATATGACTGTGGACACACTATAGCTACACACAGTTCTGTCCAACAGCTTACAAAAGATGATTTCCATCATAGGTGCCCTTTTAAAACTTTAAACAAGTCATTAATGCACTGTAAGTTAACATAAACTAACAATGAAAAATTTGAAAAAACACGAATAAATATTGTAATACATTTGTTGTTCATTATTTGTTCATGTTTGTAAAAGTAAAACAAAATTGTAAAGTGTTACCGTAATGTTTGTTATTTACTTTTTACATTTTTACTCTGAATATTGATTTCTTCTACTAGACTTACACTACCAGTCAAAAGTTTGGTGTCAGTATGATTTTTTAAAAATGTTATAAAATAAGCTTCTCCTGCTCGCCAAGGCTACATTTATTTAATCAAAAATACAGTACAAATTGTGAAATGTGATTGTACTATAAAGTAACTGTTTAAAGGGCCACGAAACCCCCCTGTCTCAGCAGGGTGTTTTCAGACCTCTAGTTTGGAAAATGTCAGGAAAGTGGGTGTGTCCACCTCTGTTTCGGTGGGAGTGTCGGGGGAGGGAAAGAGGGAAGTATTTGCAAATATGGGAGCTTCCGTTTGGGCACGCAGACGCAGGGGAGAATCCATCTGGGTTAAACAAAGGGCACTGATCACACACACTTACCAAATCTGTAGAGACAGGACAATCAAACTGGAACCGTGTCTTTTTTAAAAGGAGACGAGGGGCAAATCCAGATTTCATCATTTCCAGATGCGAAAAGCTCTTGGGTAAAAAAGGTTCCTTACAAATGCATTTCTGTCGCGTGACGCGTGCACTGTAATCCACATGTGAGTCCAGCAGCGCTCTCATAGCAGGAAAATGAAAACAAAACCTTTACGCAGCACGTTAATAAATGCAACACTGACGACCCATGTCTCCAAATTCTTGTTCTTTCACTTGTTTTGGCAACCCAACGTGTCGTCTCTCTGCGTCTGAACACTTTAACAGGTAAAACAGTCTCCGAAGCTATCATGCATAATAATGAAGTTGCACCACATACACAACAGAGTGCGCTGATTGCTTTGAACAAAGTCTTTCTCATGAATTAATGCTGCACACTCAGAGACGTCACAATGTACTCACAGGTACAGACAGCCACTCTCCATACTGGATTACACACAAGGATCTAATCACGTGACGCAGCTTCAAAAATTAGCTTCAAACCAGAAGAAAGAATTTGCTCAAAATAACGCAAAAACAATCAATTTTCACTTTTTAGTGCAATATATGTGTCCTAATAGTGTTTATAGCAGCGTGGGGCACATATATGACTATCAACAGCTCAAAAAATGTGTTTTGTGACCCTTTAAAAATAGTTTATAACTTAATTTAATAATTTACTCCAGTGATTTTAATGATGAATTTTCTGCTTCATTACTCCAGTCTTCAGAGTCACATGATCTTTCAGAAATCACACTAATAATAATAATAATGATGATGATGATGATGATGATGATAATAATAATAATTATTATTATTATTAATGATAATAGTAATAAAAGCAATAGTGACTGGAGTAACAATTTTATTTGAAACTACATACAATAAGAAATCAGTTATTTAAAAACTTTTAATAAACATTTAACAATTAAACTTTTTCTTTTTTTACATTTAATAAATGCTGCCTTGATGAACAGAAAAATATTTTTTTTTTAAAGGGAAAAAAAATGACCTCAAACTTTTGACTGGCAGTGTATATTTACGATAAATTTACTTTATTGTTTATTCTAAAGTGTTTGCTAAATATTTCAAGCAGAGATCCGCATTCAGCCAAATTATCTCATTTACTATTCATCAGAGGGTTTATGAAAGAGAAATCTATCCTGTTGTGAAAAAGAAAACAAAAAAAATACAGTAGCTTTACAAAATTAGGTCATTGAATGATCCTGATCCTAATATCCGCTTTATAAAGAAATATTGTGTTTAATATTTAAATCTAAGACTGCAACACAATACAAACAGCAGGAAGGTGTGTGGCGCTCATGCTGGGAGCTTAATTAGTTTAGTTCAGCATTCATCTTGAAGAAAGCCATGCTTCCTTTGATACACTGAAAAAAGGCACACCGACACACACACACACACACAGCACCTCTCGCTGTTGTTAAATCACTGCTTCACCATAATTTGACAGTTTAGTATTAATTAGTGAAACACCCCATATAGTTTAACACACTATTATTGATGACCAACCTCACTTAACTCGCCCTCCCTGTGCAAAGCCCAGTTAGTTAGCCGCTCTCTAGAGTATCTCCTACTTTAGCCGACTGCCACTAAATGCATTATATCCTCACGGCTCCATCTCTCATACACCCGCCTCGCCCTGGGAGTCTGAACCAAATGCATAATTTAAAAAGTCCTTAATCTGCGATGGCATTCCCATTTGGTCGCCAGCAGACTGCACTTTATGATGTCAGCTTTCTTCCACAAAGGTCAATAGCAGTTTTCTCTAGCCCTTCTCTCCCTCCCCGCTCTCCGTCTTTCTCTGAGGTCTGGTGTAATACGCTTTATGGGCTCGAGTCCTGACACCTGGTGACATGATAACCTTCCCACTGCTCCAGACTCGGCTTTTTGCTGCTCTCTCTTCTTGTCACTGTTCTTTCAGATGTTCAAGTCAGGTTACTATACAGCAAACACATAGCTGATACGTTTTTGCTCTCTTATTTTTAGGTCATTTGGTTTTCTTTGTTTAATTGCAAAGCGGTGCAAAAGTGGATTTTCATAATAAATTGTGTATAAATTGCTGAGCTGGTAGTCTAGTGTTGTGCAGTTTATAATAAAATGCAAGTTTAACAATAAAATGCTTAATTCTGTATCACCCCAGACATTACGTCTTGATATTGTGTAAATGATGTTGGTTTGTGATGCGATCAGAACATCGCAAACATAGCAATGTAGATTGAGTGATGAGTACATTTGGGACTGGTTTAGCCACGGTGGTTTTGAAAGACTTACAGCTTTTTGCTGCTCTCTTCTTGTGAATGTTCTGTCAGGTTTTATATAGCAGATTTATGCAAATATCTTGTTTTTTTCCATGTGTGTGTGTGCATGTGCATATGTGTGTGTGTGGTACTGTAATTGCTGACCTGTTTATGATAGCTCTGACGAGTGTGGGCGGGACCAAGAGCTACTTGAACCGCTTGGAGGGTTGTTGCTAGATCGGATATGGTTGTGTCCAGAAGTTAATGAGAATTATTTATATTATTTATTACATTTCCCATTTATTGTATTTTATTAACGTCTACCTCCACCCCAACCCTAAACCCAACCGTTACAGTACTGTAAAAACAGTAGTTGTACCGAGTATTATTTATGTTATCTATTAAATTAAATAATTTGTTCATTCATTTTCTTTTCAGCTTAGTCCCTTTATTAATCAGGGGTCGACACAGCGGAATGAACCACCAACTTACTGTATCCAGCACGTTTTTACGCAGCGGATGCCCTTCCAGCCGCAACCCATCTTTATGAAACATCCATACACACTCATTCACACTCATACACTACGGACAATTTAGCCTACCCAATTCACCTATACCGCATGTCTTTGGACTGTGGGGGAAACCGGAGCACCCAGAGGAAACCCACGCGAACGCAGGGAGAACATGCAAACTCCACACAGAAACGCCAACTGACCCAGCCGAGGCTCGAACCAGCAACCTTCTTGTTGTGAGGCTACAGCACTACCTACTGCGCCACTGCGTCGCCTGTCTATTAAATTAACCAATAAATTTAATTTTTTAACGCCTACCCCCACCCCAACCCTAAACCCAACCGTCACAGTAATGTAAAAACAGTAGTTGTACCGAGTATTATTTATGTTATATATTAAATTACCCAATAAATTGTACTTTTTTAACGCCTACCCCAAACCCAACCATCACAGTACTGTAAAAACAGTAGTTGTACAGAGTATTATTTATGTTATCTATTAAATTACCCAATACATTGTATTTTTAACGTCTACCCCCACCCCAACCCCAAACCCAACCATCACAGTACTGTAAAAACAGTAGTTGTACCAAGTATTATTTATGTTATCTATTAAATTACCCAATAAGTTTTATTTTTTTAACGCCTACCCCCACCCCAACCCTAAACCCAACCGTCAAAGTACTGTAAAAATATGAATTATTGTTATACAGTGTCATTAAAAAAATGCTGCTATATTGATGTGCATATCGCACCTCTGGCCGCCTGTGTATCTGATCTAGACTTTACCCCATTGGAGCGAGTGTTTGCAGGTGTCGAGTCGCATGAAGATGCTCCAGATGAAAAGTTTTGTTTTGTGTTTACCTTATGATTAAAGTTGTTGCACGTCCCCCGGTTCCCGTTTGAGCTACTTCTACATTAAGGTAGCGTTCAGAAAAACAAAACACCAGCGAAGAAACTCGACTCAGAAGAACATAAAAAGCTCACTGCCAGCTAGCATTTCGGAAGAGTTATTGCAGAGCAACACTAACAGCGCGCAGAAGTATAAATGCTCGACAACGCGCAAGAAATTCGTTGTGGTTCATGTCAATCACTCGACGCTGAAGTATAAACCAGGCTTTAGACCAATTTTCCTGAAAAATATTACATCCTGTAATATAAATTATTACTTTGACTAAAGTGTGGTTTTGTAAAAACACTTTTTTCAATGTATACCTACTGTACCTACCTACATACAGTGCTCAGCATAACTGAGTACACCCCATTTTGAAAAATTTTATCAATTTTTATCCATATTTTAATCTCATATATATGCACACATATAAGATTGTTTAGCTTCCTATTAAAAATATGTATTTAAAAGATAGATTTGTGAGGGTTGTACTCATATTTGCTGAGCACTGTACATACATACATACATACATACATACATACATACATACATACATACATACATACATACATACATACTGTACACACATACATACACACATACATACACACATACATACTGTACATACATACATACACATACATACACTTGGTTTGTGTTCTATAAAAGAGTTGTAGTTTAAGTCATTGTAGTCTAGGGTTTATGTAATTAAATTAATAAGCGATCATGCTATATTGTATTATATTTTACACATTCTTATATGCAAAAAAAGAGAAAAAAAGATAAACATTAAACAAAGCTGTTTAACAGTTTTATTATTTTGATGTTTGAAAACCTGTTTTAAAATGTATATGGGTCAAAACCAAAAGGGCTTTTTGAAACATCAAAACAATATTAGATCATGAGAAACATTCATCCAGATAATCCCATTTTTATAAAGATTAAAAATTACATTGTGGATAAAAGCAATTTAAAACAAAATCCTCCAGTACAGTAAATGCACTGACCTTTACAACAACAAAAAAATGCTTCTCTCTCTCTTCCCAACACAAAATGTGAATTAATCCATGGAGTGTCAACAAAGTTAATTCATAAATTAAAAAGTTAGCTAGTAAAAATGCATATGGGAAGTGAAAAAGAAAACATTTCTGTTTCTAAATCAACAATCAAAATAGAAAATGGAATGGTTATGTCCTTCATATGACATTTTATGAGGATATTTACACAATCACACCATATCAGGTCAATGTGTTTTCTTTTATGCATTTGGTTAAGTTATGCTACAGATTTGGAGTGGTACTATGTACACATATTTGGAAGATTTGGAGATTTTTACAGTTTTGCATGATACTGTTAATCTTGTAGTACAAATTCACAATAATAATAATAATAATAATCATTTAAAACATTTGTTTTCAGTTATTCAATGACAAGTTCAGGAATTCATTGGCATTTCTAAATGATATTAAAATAAATTAAAATGTATATTTTGCTTCCCAGTGTATTCATATTTAGTCGAGGTCTTTCTTTTATTTTGTCACACACTACATCACTTTTGCAAATGTTATCAAATTATATTTAATATTGATCATAATATGTCCGATTTAATACAGTATCATGCAGTAAAAGTATAAATACCTTGTCTTGGTGCACTTTTTTTTACTGATCACGTATTGGTCACTTGACACAAAGTAGGTAACCGTCTTTTGCATATTTGAGCAATTAAAGCCCTGGTATACTTTTAAAAAAGTTATTTTTCATTATTCGTTTGAGGGCAAAGGGAAGTTCGAAAAATCTGAGTGATGATGTACTGTTTTCGAAACTTTCGACACCTCTACGCTGCAGGAGGCAGGGTTATAAATGTTTCACACTCATAGAGGGCATAGTGCTCACATGTAATCCCTAAACACAATGATGGGGCTGTAAACATCTAACAAACAGCCAAACGAGAACGTGCCACCGTGGTGCGCCACATTTTTATATGTTTGTATATTTTCTGCAAACAAACACCTAAGGGAACAGTATTTAGACACATGTGTGTGACTCCCTCTTATGCCGAGTTCAGACTGCATAATTTTCAAAGTAGTCGTGTCATGGGTGTTTTCACACTGCATGACTATTTAAGTTAGCGTTCTGTCGGTGCTGTGTTTACACTGTAGGATGGATAGGCCACAGGAGAGTTCACACTGCATGACTTTATAATAGGAAGAATCACAGACAACTTTGTCCAAACTATGTCTGGACAAAGACGTACGCGAGAAGTGACGCGAGAAGTGACATGGAAACAACGCGAGGTCACGTAATATATTTTCCGTTATTAACTACATAATGGAAAAAGAAGGCTTTAGCTTTGGAAGCTTGTGATGCTCACTTGGCTTTTGAAGAGAATTAGCACTCTCTTCTCACCTTTTGTTTTACTTTTCGACCTGATTGTGATATGGATCAGATGACACGTCAAACAGACACAGTGCTCCTGCCAAATTTACACTAGTTTTTCCTCCATTTCTTGGGTCCAAATAAACTGAAAGTGAGCGCTTTTAAATTCTCCCCCATCCTCCCGCTGCCCTGCAGGTACCCGTACTAGTGAATGCTGCTTTCTCACTGCAGGTGATCGCGGATGTTATTTTCAGTCAAAACTTATTTCACACAGCATGATTTGAATCGCTGACAGTTCCAGATATTTAGCATGCCAAATATATCACGGGTGTCTGCGACTCATCGGCGATTCTCTCATCTGTCCTTGATAGTTCTTACTGTGTGATTGTCACTCACGTTAACGAGCACCGATTTGCCAGTGATTTCAGGCATTTGTCGGCGATTTCTCACAACCTGTCTGCGAGTCAAAATCAGGGCTAAAATCATGCAGTCTGAACTCAGCATTAGACTTTCAAATCTCTGTGCATATGTACCAGCTCTGCTACTCAACCATCCTGTTTATTAATGTTACCAACTTGGTGTTGTTGATTTGGATGTTGTCTCCCGTCTGACCTCCGTGGATATGAGATACAAATTAATTGCACATCAAAGAAGGTGGAGTTCCAGAACATTCCCACTGATTGTGTAATCAACAAAACAACCAAAACAAACTCCCTTAAAAGTTCAACAAACTGCCAAAAAGAGTACTAGAAATTAACTTCTTGGCCAGATTTAGTTTGAAATGACATAATTCCAGTTTGATTGATTTAGTTTGAAGTATACCATGACCTTTACACTACGAAATCCATTTTTGAATATATCTTAAACTCTTTCTGGAAGAGTTTGAAGTAACGCTTTATTTTGATGGTCCATTTGAGTATTAGTAGACTGTCTGCTTATTATCTGTTGATACTGCTGCTAAACAGACATTTAACTGACTATAAGAAACATTGCCAGTACATGTCAATTTACACTAATCCTAACCCCAACCTAACAGTCTCCTTATAATCTAATGAGAATTAGTTGGCATGTAGCTGCAATGTAACTTAAATTCAGCAAAAGGACCATCAAAATAAAGTGTGACCGAGTTTGAAAGTGGACACGCTTAAATCATTGTACACTCTGTTTACACCTGTATGTAACATCATCCTCTTATGCTGGGAATGACAAAACACGTCTTAATATCAATGTAAACAGGACCTTAACACAAGCTTTCAAGCAACCCTACCAACACCCAGCTATAAATCTGCCGAGACTCAGGGCCCTCGGAGAGCAACATATTGGGCTCCACTGAAAGGACATCAGATGACACCCAAACTCCATCACAGAGAGAATAAAAAAGACATCACCTCGCAACAAGCTGGTGATAAAGGGTGCCTGGGCATGGGCGAAAATTAAGACTCTGTAACAAGGTCCCGGGCTCCCAGCCTGACAACCATTTTCCCCTGTATTTATCATCCCTCCATGCCATTGGCTATTACGTGTGAACCTGCTGTCTCGCGGTAGACCCGGAATTTATGGATGCTCCATTATTAGGGGATTGTGGGTAAAGGGGGAGGAAGAGAGGGGGCGCAGCTCTATGGTTTTCTGAGGATGTTACGATTGCCTCTTAGATTATGCCACTTGACAGGTTTGTCATCCCTGTGCACTGATGTGCTCTGCAGTGTGCTCTGATATCATTAGCTTCATTGCTCTTAATGTGTCTGCTCCCCTCCATAGCAAGACAGGTCATATATTGTGCAAATAGGTGGACAGGAGCTGAGAGCCGGGGATTACGGAAGGGAAAGAAACTGCCGGCTGGTTTATTTCCACTCACTTTGGTCAGACCTTAAGTGTTATTAAGGACACTATTCTGAGGTTAGCATAATTCGATATAGGTTTAGCTGTAGTTCTCTGTCGTTCATTCAGGAACACACAATAATCCATGTTAGTTTGATTTGAATCTGTGTGTTTTTTTAATGGATAACTGCCTTGACATTTTGCCACAGCGCTGCCAGTATCTGTGAGGAGTTTTGGAGCGAATGTGACCTTCAGATTTTTTATATTTTCACATTAACATCAGGCTGTTGTTCTAAAATTGGTTTAGCTGCTGAGCTAAGTGCTAATGGCTTATTTCTGAGCTGATATGAACAAATATTGACCCATCTAACTATTCTATTACAAGACGACTAGATAAAGTACAAAAACAATTTACCCACAGTTTTGTTTTAACATAAAAAACATAAAATAAACTAATCAAGAAAAAACAGCAAAATCTAAATACACACTGAACGGACAGTGAATGACTTGCCTGAGGTAAATGTAATACTACATGATGTTTTGTTTACAAGCTGTTTTATTGATGGCTTCCCGCAGTTGAAACACTAATAGAGTAATTACATGAGATGTAAGATGTTCACTCGTGTTTATTTTTTGCTGTAACTAGTAGTAATGAGGAATTGATGTTTCAATGTTGTTTGAATTGATGCATATGCAATGATCTGACATGACAAATCAAAGACTAAAAATATTACTTAGTGTATGAATTTCATGAAGAATATTGACAGGATGTGAAACATCTAGTTTCATATCAAAAGTAAAAGAAAGCAAAAGTTACTGGGCTCTATCTTAACGATCCCAATCCGCTTTTGCTATTTTAAGGATGGGAAAAATACGGTTTGCGCCTCTTTACTTTATCTTTACTTTACTTTTATTTTTTACTTTACTCCTTTACTTTCATTGATAAGGAACCGGTGAAAACTCACTCCACTGAAGACATCCATTAGCCTATATATTTAATTTTGTTTGTTAAGTGCAAAGATTTGTTTCAAAACTATTTCTAAATTCAGTTCTAATTTCCAGCAAACCAAGAAATCGGAAAGAACTTAATTGCCAGGTGCCGAATTACAGAGACAGGACAAAAAAAAAAAACAGATAATAAATATATTTTAAAAATAAAGTAGTAAATGCAATATACAAATTGATAAGTGTATAGGTATATTACTATATACAATGTTATATGTGCAGCTGTTATGTGCAAATTAGCATGTAAAGTATGTTGTTAAATAAGTGTATATGTGTATAAAAAAGTGCATAGCAAATAGTGATGTTTGTTTCACAATTACCATCATCAAGTGTTCATGAGATAGATTGCCTGAGGGAAGAAACTGTTTCTGTGTCGAGCTGTTCAGGTGCGCAGTGCTCTGTAGCGTCGGCCAGAAGTTAAAAGTTCAAAGAGGCAGTGTGCTGGGTGTGAGGGGTCCAGAGGGATTTTGGCAGCCCTTCTGCTCGCTCTGGATAAGTACACTACTTGGAGAGTAGGGAGGGTTGTACCAGTGATTAGCTCCAAATTCGACATTGTCTTCAGAGGGTTGGATTTGGTAGCTGAGCTAAACCAGACAGTTATTGAAGTGAAGAGGACTGATTTAATGATGGAAGTGTAGAACTGTTTTAGCAGTAAATGGATGCAGTAAACAGTGCTCGTTGGACAGTTGGTAAATGAACAATAATAACGAAGTGTGGTAAAAAAAACTATATCCTTACACATTCTTATGCCCCATATGATGATGCATACATTTCCAAAACCTGACAGGAATCGACCCATCTTAACTTGTTTTTATTAAAACAAATATAAGTATGCATATAATAAATAATACTGCTAATAATAATAACATTGTGATAAAAATGCTTATAAATAAACTGAAAAAAAAGCCAACTTGACTTTAGACCAGCTTTTATTTGGTCAACAACGCGGTCTATTTCAGTTCCTCAAACTAGCAACGCACCAACAATGCACCTTAACACACCTTCTCTATAGACTGGCACACCCATGAATCCACAAAGTAGCGCAAATGGATTTGCTATTTAAACAACGTGGTGCAAAATATGAAAATTAGGGTTGCGCTAGTCTGAAAATAGCAACAAATTGTGGCAAACACATCTTACGCCTTATTCCACCGAGTGTATAATAGGGCCCATTATGATTATTTATGAGATGTGTGCTATATAATGCCACAGTAAAAAAAAATATGTTGTTGCATTAAAGTGCACTATTTAATTACACTAAACTGACTTAAAACATCTAGTTGAATCTTGCATAACTTTAAACAAACTAAAAACCTTGTTCACTTATTTTAATAGGATTAAATAATATATACTTTTTGATCAAACCATGATTTACGATGAGGTGAGGAACAAAAACATAATTTTAAGGATTTCAGAATACTTTTTTTTACTGATTGACAATTGAAATTAGACGTAAGCCCACCATGCTTTGTTTCAAAATGAAAAGAGCTTTTTGAAGCAGTTCTTGTGAAAATAAATAAATACGAAAAGATAAATATTCTACCATTGCTATAAATTCTATAAATATTGTTTAAACTCTCTATAATCAGTGTAGTAAAAGATTAGATGTAACTTCCCGTGACTCAAGGCCATTTTTGTCTTCACAGAGGGCTGTTTTGATTTGCCATATACTGCAAAGAAGGAGGAGCTGGCAGGGTGGCAGATAGACGGAGGGACGATTTGTGAATTCGGGACGTGGTCAAATGGCTCAAAATGCAGAGCTGCATGAAATGGGTCAAGTGCTGGTTATGTAATGAGCCATGCTAAATAAGAGTCCAATGTAACCCCACCCCCAAAGCACACATCACTCAACAGCTAAATCAAAGACATTTGGCTTAATACTCAAAAATGCTATTTTATCATCCCAATGTGTGATTTTTTTCTTTTCTTTTGTATTGCACTTATACTTGTACACTGTTCTATGTTGTTATAACCCAATGCTGGACCAAATACAGTGCTCAGCATAACTGAGTACACCCAATTTCTCAATGAATATAGGCAGTGTATTTTGGTGCATTTAAACAAACAGATTTATTAAACAGATATATTTATTAAAATGATATTTTAGTCACCAAACATATTTAGAAGTTGAAATATAATACAATTAAATTCAAGCAAAATATTGCAAAAAAAATTACAACTTACAAAATTTTTACAAATTTTTTGCTTCTCTTGATTTTTCCTCTTTTAAAATTTGTATTTAATACTTTTCTATAACATATACATTTGGGTATACTAGTTTTTGACCGTTATCGTAAGTTATTTTGTTAGATAAGCTCCAGATTTGGCTTTAGTACTGACTAATCTGATGTATATGCACAAACACAATATTGTATAGCTTCCTGTTTAAAATATGAATTTAAAGGGTAGATTTGTTAGGGGTGTACTTGCGTATATATGCTGAGCACTGTATATACAAACCCAGCACTTCGGTTGAAAATTTCATTTAAATTCAATTTTAAAAATGAATCCGATGTTGGAGTTGTTTATATTTGATGTTAAAACAACATTGGGTTAAAACAACCCATCCTTTTTAAAATGTACACAAAAGAACACGTTTCAAACAACATGGTCGGCAACTGGGGTCGGCATGTGCAGAAACGTTTCAGCACATTAATTCATAAAATACTCATTGTGCCATTTTTGATTGTATTGATAAGACTAACACAGATTTAAAAACTTTTTATTGGTATATATTCATAATAACAACAAAACATGTTTTTGTAAAATTAGTAAAACAAACAGGGAGTGCTTTCTACCTTAAAGGGATAGTTCACCACAAAAAAATGGAATTGTATTCACCATTTATTCACCCTCAAGTGGTTTCAAACCTATATGATATGAGGTTTTTGGAAACCAATAATCACTGACACCCATAGAAGTGGAAAATATTATGAAAGTAATTGACCACTAGTTTACAACATTCTTTGCAGGCATAGGCAAAAACACATTGAAATGTATTTTTAAATAAAATACCAAAATACCTTAATGTTAGGTGTATCAAAATAAACAACAGATACTGCAGACACAACATGTATCAAAATAAAATAGAGCATTTTGTATTTTGAACACTACAAAATACTTTTACAAGGGAGCGTGACATTTCTTCGCAAACCTTCCATTAAAGGTGCAGTATGTAAGTTTGACACCTAGTGGTTAAACTAGGTGTTGCACTCCTGGATAAAAACAAACGCGAGCGTGGGATGCCAGTTTGAGTACAGGAGCGAGTGATTTAAACTGTGTTCTAAATAAAAGCAACGACACGCGATAGAGGAAATATTTTCCATATTAAAGGGAGTTTTTGTCCTAACCAACACCTCGAATTGAATTATTAGAAACGGCTTCTACTTCTCACAGATGAACTTGTGAAACCTATGACAGTGATCACCTCAGGTAAATCTCGTGTGCTTTATTCAGTGCTAAATGCTAACAATAGAGTATGAATGACTAACAAATAGAGTTTGAATGCCATTTTACATTTAATGATGTTAACATGGGTTAACATGTATTAAACAGATTCTAAACCTTACTGTTTCGTGAGTGAGTGCATATTCTGTGCTTCTGAAAGGTTGTATTTAAATTTCTGTCGTGTTTCGTCAGGTGCAAACAGCCAAATAGCTGATCACTGCCTCTCTCGTCACAGTGTGTTTTAGGACACGCGGTTACAATGTAACCTGCTCACCTAATGTTTACGTTCATAATATTTATGTAATTTGCTAATTAATAACCTCATGTGGAACTGAATCTGTCTCCCATACTGTCCTTTTCGGTCACGGACGCACGCTTTCAGAGCCATTCTGAATGAATGAATGAAATACGCTGTTTCCCAACAAGGCAACCCGGAGTGCTGAAATATAATTGGCTAAACTGGCATGTGCATATGAAAATTACCTAAACAAAGACAGCGTTCCGGCACGGAAAAAAACATTTTCAAAGCAGAATATCTGACTTCAGCATTGTTTTTCAGTTAAACAAGTATGTTCACTTGGGATGCTTCTTAAATATCTGCACACATATTATGGTATTTTTTTGCTTTAGAAGAGTAAAAAAACTTACATACAGCACCTTTAATTAGACCTATTCAATCAATCCCTTAAACTGACTTGGTGAAGTAAACAATGTTTTATAGCAAAGGTGACCAGTAGAATTATTATCATCTCTCTACAATGATTATTCAACCTCTTAATATTTTAAAAGGGTGTTAAATAAAGAGTGAATTTAATTTGTTTTGTTCACAGAATTTTTTAGAAATCTAGTTTTATTGCTAATAAACTCTTCAATTCTTACAATACTGTAAAAACTGTATTAGGAGCTTTTGATTATTAAATATTTGTGTTTCATATGTTGTGACTTACGGCTTACATCTTTCCTCTTCATTAACTATACAGTGGACCTACTGATTAACTAATAAAATATTGTAGGAATTGCCACTGTAGGACTTATTTTTATGTTGTTTGTTTTAATGACAAACTTTTGGCATCAGCAATCCATCTAAAACTGCTATTATTTGTACAGTATACTCTTTCTCATACACTCTCAGAAAAAAAGGTACATGGTGGTACAAATGAGCTGGCAAAAGTTCTGCAGACGTCCTGCAAAGTGTTTATGCAGACATTCTAGTATTGTAAAACTGATCGAACATTGTGCATGTCTCATTACAATACTTATGCATAATTCTATTTCTATTTTAAAATTAAGTAAATTAAGTTAACTTTTAAGTGATTACAAAGGTATTGTGTGAAAATTGGAGAAAAAAAATGTTTTATATTGTACATGGGAGAATGCATTTCTGTAACATTTTTGTGAAAAGGGTTGTTAAATGTTTAGCAAAAAATAGATCTTTTGATTTATGTTAAAGTATTTTTTATTCTTTATTGTAAATGGAAAAGGTGCATTTACACAAAAATAAACTTTAAAAAAAAAACATTGTTTAAAAATGTATTTGATGCTTTATATTTACTGAAAATAAATTGACACATTTCCCAGAGATGGGTTGCGGCTGGAAGAGCATCCGCTGTGTAAAATCGTGCTGGATAAGTTGGTGGTTCATTCCGCTGTGGCGACCCCGGATTAATAAAGGGACTAAGCCGACAAGAAAATGAATGAATGAAATTGACGCATTTTGGATATAGCAAAATGACTTTAAATAGTTCTTGAAGGAAACCATTTGACACTGTTAAGGTACAAAGTGTCTTATCACTCTAGTGGTAAATTCATGGATCACATTTGTATATTTGATGTAGGTACAATATTATATCTGCAGGTTTTAAAAACCAAAGGTATTTTGGTTTCCCATGGTACAAATCATGTCCTTAAAGGTACAAACTGCAATGGTACAAATGTGTTTCTTTGTTTTAAGGTACAATTCTGTCCCATAAAAAAAGGTACTGCCCCAGTGACAAGGGTTTTTACCTTCTTTGGTACAACATTGTACCATTTTTTTTTCTGAAAGTGTAAGATATTTTTTTTAATTCTTCTTTAAATGGAAGAGTCAATAACATCCAAAGCACCAATCAGAGGGTGCATTTAATGTCTTGATGTAGATTTGTAGATTTAATGTAGATGAAGTATTTTACAGTATTGTAAAAATACAAGACACTAAAGTATTTTCAAACAAAATATAAACCCATTTTCATAAACCCTATCAAATACAAATTACAAAATGCTATTTTACCCCCAATGTATATATGCAAAATATTTTAGTTTTTCCTTTTGACATAAGATTATTTTGCTTACCCCATTGGCAGATTATTTAGCTTGTTTTAAGGAAAAGCTCACTTAATATTGGCATATTATTTCTGAAAACAAGACAATATGTTTTGCTTGTCTAGAAAATTCTTCTTGATTTAAGAATTAATTTTTAGAAATTTGGACTAGAAACAAAACAAAAAATTTAAGTAAGAAAAGCTTTTTTTGCAGTGAAATAGTTGTATCATAAATACTGCCCATCCCTGATTCTTCGAAATATCTTCTTTTATATTCAACAGAAGAAGGAAACTTAAGCATGTTTGAACAATTGAAATAATCCAAAAATGTTGATTATTTGGTATACTATCACCTTAAAGATATATATCAGTACATAAGATGGACCTATTAGTATCTTAAAAGTACAGAAATGTTACCTTTGAAAAGGCACTGCCCCAGCTTTTTTTTTTTTTTTTTTTTTGAGAGTGAAGGTTAGTTGGAAGAGAACATGCGCTTCAACACATAAGCGAATATCAATCCGTAGTTTATTGTGCTGCTTCAGGCTTCCTTTTGGCCTGTGCTAAGCAGACTGGGACGCTCCCATCCGGGCCTCTTTCTCTCTTTCGGGTGATTCCACTAGTCTTGTAGTCCTGAAGGAAAACGGGAGATAAGGATCCGCTGAGGCCAGGAGAAACGGCCGTCCAGAATCTGGTGAGGGAAATTAAACCAATTGAGGAAGTGGCTATTTTTCTGGGCCCAACGTGAGTTATTGGACCAAGACAGGGGGTGTATATTTTTGTTCGGATGGAGAAGGGAGTTGAAACGAGCGAATATTGCTGAAAGAGCGCCGCTCGCATTCAGGCCCAGACAAAAGCTGGAAATGAAATAACTTCCTTTCCTCAGGAAAACACTGGAGCTCCTGACAGAATAATAGCATCGCAGGAGAAGGAGAGGGGGCCGACAACGCTCATGCACAAACACAGGAAACCGTCCGGCTGCCTGCTCAAGCTGTTAAACGCACACCAACACACACACACACACACACACACACACACACATGGACACATGGCATAGTGACAGTGAGAGGAGCCGGCTGAAAGTCCTTGGAATGGCAGGACATTTACCTTTGAGTCAATGATAAACAATTCATCTCTGACCTTCATAAATATTCACAGCCCTCCCTGGACCTGCTCAAAAATCTGTCCCTTCACCGCTATCTAATGTAAACCTCTCTTTTACTGTACAGTTTTATTTGCAAGAGGTGGATTTCACTCTTGACGGATGAATAAACACTTTGGGATATGAAGATATTTATAGTTAAAGTAATATCAACAGTTAATTTCTACATTATTAAATTGGCAGATATTGTTTAATGGAACTGAGCTAACACAAATTAACAAAGACCATGTGTATGATTATTAACTACCATTAATGTTAATGTTGACAAAGATTGAAAACTGTTAATAAATAAAACGTATTGCTCATGTTGTATAGTCTAATATTTATTATGTATATATTTATATAATATATATTTAGTTTTATTAATTTCAAAAATAGTTTTTTTAATTAATTATTTATGTTATTACTTGTTATTGATTTATTGATTTTTTTTGAATTATAAAACAGTAGTAGATAAGAAATTATTTAATAGAAATAAAATAAATACTGTAGGTAATCTACGTTCTACTTCGGGGCTCACCTTGTTTCAGCCTCGTTGTAAACTTAGCACCATGGGAGGTAGGGCATTCTCTTATCGTGCACCTAAATTGTGGAATGCTCTCCCCACAAACATCAGGAATGCCAGTTCCCTGGACTGTTTTAAGAAACTCCTCAAAATTCATCTTTTTATTATTGCTTATAACTTATGAGGCTTTCTTAATTCTGTCTTTTATTCTTATTTTTATTTTTTTAACCTGTACTTTTTGTGTATTTCATGTTCTACTGCGTTTGATGCTCTTGTTAGCACTTTGAGTCTAAGAAAAGCGCAATATAAATAAAATGTATTATTATTATTATTTAATAAAATATGAAGTTAGACTTTAAAAGCTCATCAACGAATCTTGATGTGGTCAAATTGGAATGTTATATGACATATTAAGTTTGAAATAAAAAAATAAATCAGTCCAACTGGTTAATTTCTTGATTGAAAATGGTTTTCTTTCACTTTTCACTTTTGCTGACTGGAATACAGCAATGAAATTATGGGGGAAAGAAGATTGTGTAGTCCTTCGCATAAGCAGTATTTCTGTGTGTGCTCCACTTTGAGAGACAGATTATATTTTGGCATTTCATTGCCGTGGACCTTTTTACTTTAAACTTTATGACCTAAGCTGGGGCCTAGACCTCCTCAGTCAGGTCCCTATTAGGCAAATAAGGTCTGATAAATCTTTGGCACATCTTTAATGAGGACTCCTGAGCCGAGTGATGTTAATTAAGAGAGGTTAACCAAGATGTGAGTCGCTCTCTCCTCTCATATTTCACCCGGCTAATTTCTCCTCATTGCCCTGGCCTTGGTGATGTAATGCATTTATCTGAGCAAGAACACACCCTGATCATCCCAGCTCCAGTGCTGTTTTTTATGAAAGAGAATGAGGAGAAATCATCTAGATATGAACCTTTTACTTATTTGGGGACACCACAAATATATTATATAAAACCAAACTGAGAAGTTTTAGCCATTAACTTTAAGAATTTGATCATTTCAAGCTATTTTTTGTAATAATTCAATTTCAGTGTTTCACTTTTAATTAATTATTTTCTTTTAGAATTTTTATGTAGTTTTTCTGTTTATATTGTTGCACTGCTCATATTTACCAAGTGTGTCAATTTGAGCAAAGAAGGCTATGTAAAAAAAATGTATTTTCATCTTTTGCTCTAAATATTGTCAAACTTTTCTCATTGAGAAAAAAAAATCAATTGCAAACAAATATATTTGTTAAATTTGTGCACCACAATTATAGGCCCTCCTATGAATTCATAAATAAAAAAAATTAACACTCAGATCAAGTTTTTTGACTTCTGTTTTATAGAGGTATTAAAGGCAAAAAACACACAAACGCAAAACAAAAATATTTTCTATTTAAAAATATTAAAAAAAAGACTAGAACTAACTGCAACACTACGTAGAACTGTGTTATATTTTGCTGATTTAAGCATTACATTATCCAAAGTGTTTTGAAGAATGTTCAAATCCAGAGAAATAAGATATTTTAACTAGTGACATGGACCATGTCCCGTGTATCCATGATAATAACCTCACACACTCTCGATTTCCAATTTGGTTTTATACATATACATATACACCAAATATGCTTTAATATGTTGTGCATTTTATTAGACTGCACAGAACAGCATTATAACAGAAGCTTAAAATGAATTTAGTATTTAAAAAAACTGCATTGCTTTTTCCTTAAGTATCATGACCAGAGAAACTGGAAACAAACTATGGCATTATAAAAGATTCGCTCATTTTGTACTGCAACAGCAACTGATTCAGAATTCTTGCTTTGCTACAACTGTTTTTAACTTTGCTCTGCTTCATATTACCATAAAAATAAGCGATAACGCTTTATTTTGATGGTGCATTTGAGTATTCGTAGACTGTCTGCTTAATAGCTGTTGATACTGCTCCTTCAACAGACATTTAACTGACTATAAGAAACTTTGCAAGTACATGTCAACTTACACTAACCCTAACCCCAACCTAACAGTCTACTTATAATCTAATGAGAATTAGTTGGCATGTAGCTGCAATGTAACTTAAATTCAACTAATGGACCATCAAAATAAAGTGTGACCAAAAAAGCTTCTTTATCTCATATTTGAGGGGCGTCACAGTGGCACAGTGATTTGCATGATTGTCTCACAGCAAGAAGGTCGCTGGTTCGAGCCCCAGCTGGGTCAGTTGGCATTTTTGTGTGGAGTTTGCATGTTCTCCCCATGTTTGCCTGGGTTTCCTCCTTGTGTTCCGGCTTCCACCACAAGTCCAAAGATATGCGCTGTAGGTGAATTGGGTAAGCTAAATTGTCCATAGTGTATGTGTGTGAATAAGTATGTATGGGTGTTTCCCAGTGATGGGTTGCAGCTGGAAGTGCATCCACTGCGTAAAACATATGCTGGATAAGTTGGCGGTTCATTCTGCTGTGACTACCCCTGACTAATAAAGGGACTCAGCCAAAAAAAAATGAATGAATGAATGAATGATCTCATATTTAAACATGATTACTGCAGAATTCCTGTAGGATGTAATGAAGATGACAACTCCCCTGATTCCACACTCAGTCCTGGCGTCATCAAAATGCACCTTTGTGTTCCCTCTAGCAGCGAAAACATTATGCTGCATTTACTATGAGTTAATATAAGCCAACCTTAGTCTTTTATCACAATGGTCAAGACCAAAGAACAGAGCTTTGATTTGCAGCAAATGTTGTTGAGCTTTTCAAAATGAGAAGTGGCTTTAAAGCATAGTAGGTCTCAAACTGGATTCCTGGAGGGCCGCAGCTTTGCACAGTTTTGCTCCAACACTAATCAAACACAGCTGATCCAACTAATCAAGGTGTTCGAGACTACTAGAGAGTATTAAGCAGGTGTGAGTTGGAGGTGCTTGGAGGTGAACTGTGCAGAGTTGTGGCCCTCCAGGAATTGAGTTTGAGACCTATGGTTTAAAGGCATAGTTTACACAAAAATGTATGTTTACTCACCCTCAAGTGGTTCCAAACCTTTTTGAGTTTCTTTTTTTCTGTTGAAGACAAGAAAAGATGTTAGCTAATAAAACAGTTACCACTGACTTTTACAGTAGGGTACAAAATAAATACTATAGATGTTACTGACTGCAGGTTTCCAGCTTTCTTCAAAATAACTTCTTTTTTAACAACGGTTACAGAATTTTCAATTTTGGCTGATCTGTCATTTTAAGAAAAAGGCAAAATCAATAAAAATGGTTGTTTCTATCAGGAAAACAATTAATAAATTGAATTGTGATGAATTATGATGAATTGTGAATGAAGAAATTCCAATCAACTTGTAGTGTTATGAATTAGCCTGGAAGAGGGTTTTCGTCTATCTTGTCTAGACATTCTGTTAGGAGGATCATTTGAATGCCCCCAAAATCTCCACGAATTACGGCTGGAGAACTGTAGTTAGCTGAATAATGGGTTCAGAAAGTCTCTAAAACTACAACATCACCTACATCAACGCAAATCGTTTGAAAGGGTTTCAGGGGGGAAAAAAAGCTTAAACTCTCTTCTAAAAGCAAACACAAGCATCTTTACTTTTCTTTTTTTAAAATATCAAAATTAAATCCATTTTTTTTTTTGCCTTCTTTGCTCATGTTTATCAAGGGTTCTGGAATTTAAAGGCACTGTATATTTTCTAAACATGCTTACATGTGAATGTGAGTTTGCAAACAAGATCAAGAGGATTTTTTTTTTTAACCGTAAGAAGAAATATGCTTTAATGAGGAGTGAATGGGTTTGAGGAATCCATCTTCTGTGTACTGTATGTGTGCGTGTGTGAGAGAGTCACGTAAGTGTTTAAATGCGCTGCGGTTTCTTTCAGTATAGTCTTTAAAAGCTGTTTTCAATCAAGCAAATGATTCCTCTCTTGCAATATGTTAATGCAGGACTGATTTATCAGTGTAGTAAAAGTTAATTACCATATGTTTGTGACTCCTGTAAGATGATGTATTTAATGTTTATACGTGGGATTATTAAAATGTCCTGACTCCTGATTACATGAGACTCAATTCCTGATACTACAGCTAATTATGTCTTTACATCATATATTTTAGTCCTCAACGGGACAAATATGAGAACTTAAAGTACAGAGTATTGAATAAAGTGATTTCTTGTTCCAAAATATGTCATTCATTTATTTATATCATTTTGTTTACTCTTTATGTTTTTGTATAATATATTTTTTATCGAATCAAAGATCGATATATGTTTTTCTTACATAGTATTTAGCATTTTTAATGAATTTGAATAACTATATTATGTATGCTTATTAATGTTACTGTGGATGTATATCATATTGAAACTAAGTGGTTAAAAATTAGCTATTTTAAAATAATTGTACAATTCTCTTTTCTAAAAATGTCTTTTTAACCAGCAGTTTTCTTTAGATTACCTGAAACCATCCATGTAATTTATTATGAAAATTAAAATGTTTACATTAAAATAATAATAATTAGCATAAATGATATTAAATAAGGTAATTAATTTCAAAAACATTCAGCATTATGTCGATTGCTTTGATTTGCTAATGCTTATGTGTTCATGTTGTTTACCTTGCTTGTACATGTCATTTATTTGAACAGATTGATTAGTGACCTAAAGTGATGTAATGTCATATTACAATTGTAATAATATTTATCTTTTTAAATACTACTATATATTTGACTATATTAGACTAAATTATAAATGAATTGAATGTATTTTAAAATGTATAATTGCTTTATTCAAATTGTGGGTGGTTAAGGCATCAGCTATTTGCAGGTACGAATAGCATTTATGCATGTTTTTACATTAAAGTATCAGTTTAAGCTTAGTTTAACTAAATCAAATTATTGAAATGAATGTTTGAACATTTATTTTACATCATTTTAAACAAAGTTCCTTCTACCAAACTCTCAGCAGCATATCCATTATTATAATTTGCTAAAGCTGTTATATATTTAATAACTTTAGCTTCTTACTAACTCAGAGAGAAATTAATAGATATTTCTGTTTAAATTTAGCTTAAAAGTTTTTTGTGTCATTACACTATAGTTATCATATTGTATTAGATTTCTTTAGTTCATGTTAATGTAACTGAAAACATACAAACACTTTATTTTATACTTAGAGATACACTGTAAAACCCAATAAGTTAAGGTAACTCAAACCATTTAAGGAAACTGATTGCAACAAACCATTTAAGTTCAAAAACTAACCCTAATGAGTACTGCATCCATTTGAGTAAACGAAGCAGTTTGAGCAAAGTAAAACCCAATAAATGAAGAGAACTCAAACCAACTGAGTACTGTGAAACCCAATAAGTGAAGGCAACTCAAACCATTTAAGGAAACGGATTGCAACAAACCATTTGAGTTCAAAAACTAATCTATATGAGTACTGTGAACTTACTCCATTCATGTTAAAGCAATGGGGTCTTTCATTAACTCATTACCCTCAACACTGAGTTCAAAACTCTTTTCAAATTAATAGAATTAATAACCTTTAGTAAATTTTGAGTTAACATTAATTTCATTTGATAAAGTTGAATGGGTTTTACAGTGTAGCTATGAAAATTATACTTTAAGTATTAGCTTAAAGTTTTATTTGAAGTTTAGGTTCCACAACGAAACTAATTTAATTGCATCGTTGCAATCAATGTGCTTACATTAAACCTTAGCATACTTTATATCAAATTATATATCAAAAAGCAACATGTCCTGTACTTGGAATTTTGTAGTTATTTAAGTTTTGTTTGCTTATAGGTTCAACTTTATACTGACTCAAAATAAAGTCAGTGAAATGAGGAATCTTAATAAATCTTTTTAATATCAAGATTTATTTTTATTAATGATTAAACTTTGTCATTGCAAATGAATGTAGTTAATGTAAATCTGAAGATATTTGAAAGGTTTTTACAATAGATAACTGTGTCATCATTGCCCTTTCTTTCTCCAAATCAGTTGTTTGTTATGGTTTTGTTTAGATTAACTGAAACAATACAATTTATAATGGAAATGACTGGGATTTTCTGTACTAAACATTTCAGTTCTTATTATTTGACTTTTTTTCTTTTAGACATTTTGTAAATGTATTTATTTATTTTTTTTACAAACACTCATTTAGTTAAAAAAAAATAAAATAAAATAAATAGAATAAAATAAAATAAAATAGATTTTTTTTAAAAACAAGAATGTATTATTGTTTAATGTAGGAATGAAATAAAAATTTTATACTTAGGTCTATTTTTTCTAGTAAAAATTACATACAGACTATATATACTGTATATATATTTTTAAGCTTGTTCTCTATTAAATAATTTCACTGCCAAACATCATTAAGAGAAATGTTTTCCCCGAATATTTCACCGTGAGAAGAACCCTGGTGGATAATTTTAGCTCTGCTATCAAACTAACAGGCCTGTTTGTTCTTTTAGGTGGGTTTTAGCAGGGAGTTTTAATTGCAGCTCTGTTTATGGACGCAAAGGTTGATTCTTGACCTGTGTGGGTTATCATTTTCGCATAGCCCGTTTCCCCCCGTCCCAACAAATCAATTGTCTGCTAATCTCCCACCTCAGCCTTCAATTGTGAGAAAACGTATCCATTACAATATACCCAGTTTAATCGCTTGACCCGAAGCTGCTCTCTCTCATAAGAAGAAAGGAAAGGTTAGGAGACGGAGGGGCCTGTCGAATATGAAGGAAGGCTGACACATTTTTTCTCTGTAAACTACTTGGCTTACATTGTTGTAGGATGCTTGTCTCCGGAGCCTGTGAGAACAAAATGCAATTACATCAATGCTTTTTTAATGTGTGAAAAGCTTTAAACATCTAACTTGGCGTCTAATACATGGACAACTTTTGTCTTTTGTTGAAGCTTTCAGAGAATTAAAGAAAAAGATCATAACATCTCAAAAATAAACTAACCAAAACATCGTCTAAAAGTTAAGGTAACTCAAACTGTTTGAGGAAACTAATTGCAACAAACAATTTAAGTTCAAAAACGAATCCTATTGAGTACTGTGAACCATTTGAGTCTAAAACCCAATAAATGAAGAGAACGCAAACCAACTGAGTACTGTAAAACTCAATAAGTTAAGGCAACTCAAACCATTTGAGGAAACTTATCTATATGAGTACTGTGAACTTGCTCCATTTAAGCTGAAGTAAAGAGGTATTTAATTAACCCATTACCTTCAAAACTATTTTCAAATGGGTAGAATTAAATTTCAGTAAATTTTGAGTTAACTACACTCATTTCATTTGATAACGTTGACTGTTGGGTTTTACTTGGTGTCACTGTGTAATGTATTGGTTCTGAATAATTCTGAATATTATATACAGTTGAAGTCTATGTTATTAGACATCCTATGAAATATTAATTCTTTAAAAAAACACATTTTAAAAAGATGATAGTTTTAATAACACATTTCTAATAACTATTGTTTTTTTTTTTCATTGACATGATGACAGTAACGTTGTTTCTAGTTGTTTTTCAAGATACTACTAATCAGCTTAAAGTGTGACTTAAATGATTAGTTAATTAGGTTAACTAGGTAAGTCAGGTTATGACAAGTCATCAGACAAAAAAGGTTTGTTCATTAGCCAGTCAAAAAAAACAAAACAATAAATAAAAAAATAAGAATATGAGGTTGCTAATGACATTGATATTGAGCAGAAAAACAGTTTCTATTGAAATTAAACAACTTTCTCCAGAAAATATTATACTAAATATTTTGAAAATGTCCTTGCTCTGTTAAAAATAACTTGGGAATATTTGAAAAACAATACAAAGTTCACAGGAGGGCTGATGATTTTGACTAATCTCTTTGTATGTTGATTTAACAGTAACAATCAATTTTCTATTGTTAATTTTTATTATTTTTTCTTTTTAAAAAATCTAACCTTCTAACTAAAACACTGTAAAAAAGTATTTTGTGTTTTCCTTTCCTTGTGTTTGACCTTGATCTTGAAAATTTAACTCATCAGTTTGACACAAGTGACTTTTATTGACATTTTAGTAGTTTGAAATAATTAGAAATTATAAATGAATCTGTAAAATAACAAATAAATGTACTGGCAGCTTATTACAAGGTTTTTGCAGCATAAAATACAACATCAACCCAGACATTATATCACTTTAAACTATTAAAAATGTTTATAAAAGTCACTTTTTCCAACTTTTTAAGGTTAAAAGTTGTGCGAATACAGATCAAGGTCTCATAATGCAATTCAAATGCATAAATAATAAAAAATAAAAACATGAATCACAAAATACAGAAATCTGTTAATTTACAGATCATTTTTACAGTGTATAAAACCTCTCACTCAATTGTTATAAAATCTTCCATCTTCCAGATGATTTAATGTAATGTAAATATATAATACAAAAGAAATATGTTTCTTCCTAACCACACCACACACAGGCTCCACGCAGCTGCTGTTCTGTTATCATAGGAAGATTTGTTGCTTGTTCTGAAGATTGCTGTATCAGTTGTAGGACAGAATGTGGTTTTGCAGTCCAGTATCAAATATCAGGGCCTGTCCTGTGAAACATAACCCTCATACAGTGGACACATTGTGCCTCGGAGCAACCCAAGCACTAGAGCCGCTCCGTGGGCTTTTGTGTCCCGTAAATTGCTGCGGTTCCATCCACATGTGCGTTTGTAGGCGTTTTAGTCCCTGTGCTCCAATTTGACGTGTGCGAACGATCCAAACTTTCAGCAGCTTTTCCATTACTTTGATTTGCTGACACTTGTTTATTCTTTTTTTTTTTTTTTTTTGCATAAAATGTTCAATAATAAGCTTCAGTCTCACACTGACTTATAGTGAAGTCAATAAATTGATAGATGTTTTTGATGATTTTTTGAATTTATTCATAATTTTGCATGGAACTAGAAAAAAAAAAACATGAGTATTAGAAATGTATGTCAAACAATGCATTGTTATACCAAGGTTGCTTATTATATAGATTGTTGGTTATTATAGATAGCATTTTCTTGCTTTAAAGCATCCATTTATACTGGTTGTATTTAGATGAGCTAAATGTGCAGCTAATTAAGAAATATTATTAATTTTTAGGGAAATAAATGTGCTAATTTGACCAGAATAAAAGGATTTTATTTTTATTTTTATTTGTTCAGTTATTGCTGTTGTTGACGTGACTAGAGCAGATTTCAAGAAAAAAGGCAATAAAAAGTGTATAATAGCTTTTATGCATTAGATTTTAATACATTTTATTTTTTAACAAAATACATTTTTGTTTTTATGCTTGTATGTATGTATGTATTTTTTTTCTAAGCAAAAATTCTGATGGTCATATTTTTATGTGTCAAGGTTTTTAGAACAACTAAATGTCATTGAGTATAGCAATATATTATACACAAAAGAAATAATCATATTTTTTTCAGGCAAAATAATGGACTCATTTAAGGATCCTGTTGAAAGAAAAAAATTTAAACCACTAAATTTAACCTAATGTATCATCAAGACGATTTTAGTCATTTAAAATATAATACAATTTATTATGATGAGGACATGACACAAAACTACATGTTGTCACATGGCATGCATACCTAGCAAGCATTTTTTTTTTAAGATGTGTAATAGATGTCTAATAGACATCTAAACATAGTCATCTTGGCTAAAACAAGGCTAAATTTGGGCTGTTAGTGAAAGTCTAATAGACGTCTAATAATAGGCCAAACCTAGACTAGTCATCAATTAAACAGTAATGAATGACTACACATATAAAGTCTGTCTAATCCAGGGGTGGGCAAACTCGGTCCTGGAGGGCCGGTGTCCTGCACAGTTTAGCTCCAACTCTAATCAAACACACCTGCTTATAGATTTCTAGTGATCTTGAAGACACTGATTAGCATGTTCAGGTGTTTTTGATTAGAATTGGAGCTAAACTATGCAGGACACCGGCCCTCCAGGACTGAGTTTGCCCACCCCTGGTCTAATCTGTCTATTTGATGACTAGTCTAGTTTTTGGCTATTCTTAGATGTCTATTATATTTTTAGTGACAGCCCAAGTTTAGCCCTGTTTTAGCCTTGCTGTCCATGTTTAAATGTCTATTAGACATCTATTAAACACAAAATTGTTTGCTGGGTATGTTTGTAATTATTTTAAATAAATGTCTGATGTATTGCTGTACACTACCAATACTAACATATTTTTTGGTTGTTAAGGGTTGTTGCGTGCGTATGTTCGTGTATAGCGTTGAGGGGAGGATTTGTACTGCCAAGGCTTCATTTGATTAGAGTGATAACTGAAATATAGTGAAATATTCTTACCATTTAACATAACTGTTTTATATTTCTGTATACTCTCAGAAATAACGGTACGTGAGCTGTCACTGGGGTGGTACCTTTTCAAAAGGTACACATTTGTACTTAAAGGGTCCATATTGGTACCTCAAAAGTATATGTTAGTTCCAAAAAAAGGAACACTTTTGTACTTTTTAGGTACTAGTATTTACCCTTGAGGTATTGATATGGACCTTATAGGTACAAATGTGTACCTTTTGAAAAGGTACCACCCCAGTGACAGCTCACGTACCTTTATTTCTGAGAGTGTAGGATTTCTATATCTATATTTATACTCTTTTATATTTCTATATTAATGTATTCTTGTAATGGAAAATACTCAAATTGCATCTTAACAGGATTGTTTGATGACCAGTAAATTCAGCAGGACATAATTTATTTGAGGGGGGAAACAGCTATATAAAAGCGTAATCATATTTAACCAAATTACTGCCAATCATAATATCTAATGTGTTACTTTGTATTTGCCTTGATAAAAATCATGGCAGGATGTTTCATTAAGCATCTATAGCAGTGTCATATGGCGTTCTTCCCTGAGCCTCTGCATTCAATCCTGTCGTCTGTCTGCCTCATGTAGGCGTTAGAATGATGAGCTGTTAACTTGGTTAAGAGGATCACTGAAAGCTTAAAGTGATCTATAAACTGAGGGATGCCAAGGTTCAGGCTTTGGTCAGGACTTGCATTTTTAATTTGCCCTCTAAGGAAGAACTGGAATAAATTATGTTGTCATTCACAACTTGTACAGGTTAAAAAAAGGAAAGTCATGATACATATGTTAAGAAATTTCAATATAAAATCGTCCATAATTTATGTTCAGTATTTTAGCCATATATAATAGAATTAAAATATTATATGAGCATTATCACACGAGTAGCATTGAGATATGGCTGTATATCAGAAATGCTAAGAATTCACAATAAATCCCAACAGTGCTAATATACAGCAAGATGTCAGTGCTACAAATGAGATAATGCATTTATACAACAATTTGGCATGTTAAGTGTTTCTATACAAAAATAAAAATCACCATCGAGTGTCGTCACTCTTTTGTGTGAGGAAAAATTTCTTCTGCCATGGATTCAATCTAGAGTTGACCATAGTAACTGTGTATTAACAAGCAAAAGTGTTACTGATTCAAAAATGCTGCTTTAAAAACAGTATTTTAATTACTTTGTTGCATCATGTAGTGTTGTAATGAGTCAGTGACAAAACCGAATATCTTGTTTAATTGAAAGACAAACCTAACATTAAACTTAACAAAGCCTAACATTGCAGTCAAATCTATTGCTGAGGACCCTGTGAAGCACTAAATATTGTTGTCAGGTAAACCCAAAAAATAATTATATTCATTCATTCATTTTCCTTCGGCTAGTCTCTATTTCAGAGGTCGCCACTGCGGAATGAACCACTACCTATTTCAGCATATGTTTTACATGGCAGATGCTCTTCCAGCTTCAAACCAAAACTGGGAAACACCCATTTACTCTCCTTCACATGCACACTCATATACTGCGACCAATTTAGTTTTTTCAATTCACCTACAGCGCATGTCTATGGACTGTGAGGGAAACCGGAGCACCCCGAGAAAACCCACACAAACATGGGGAGAATATGCAAACTCCACCCAGAAATGTCAACTGGCTCAGCCAGGATTTGAACCAGCAACTTTCTTGTTGTGAGGCTAGAGCAGGTGTTCCCAAACTTTTTAGCCCACGACCCCGAAAATAACAATGCCAGTTATTTGTGACCCCCAATTTTCTTTGAGGTGGCCATAAATATATAAACCTGGCATACGCAAAAGGCCCAAGTCTATTCATTGTTTAATTGTGGAGAATGCCACACGGAGACCATCCTCCATGTTCAGTTGTGGCCTGTATTTATTTTTAATGTAGATGAGTGCCGTAAAGGTGTCCGAAAGTTTAATCTGGTGCCATAAAATCAAGGTGTTTGCATCCGACGCTATTGCTGTGTGTTTAATATAAAGTAATCACCCCACGGGTCACACACAAATCGAAAAGTTGATGGCTTTTTATTTGCATATTGTTTTTGTATTGTTTATTATTAACATGAGAACAATGTTACTACTATTTACTATTTTCTTCTTCAATAGGTTATGGATAAAATATTGTAATTTTATTAGTTTAATAAAATGAATTTGATTTTTGGAAATCACCAAGCGACCCCCTTCTGCTTGTCCCACAACCCCCTGGGGGGTCCCGACCTCCTCTTTGGGAACCACTGGGCTAGAGTGCTAACCACTGAGCCACCTTGCCGCAAAAAAAAAAAACAAACAAAAAAAAAAACATTTTACTAGCGTAGAAACTAGGGGTGTCAAAATTAATTGTTTCTTCGGTGTACCGCGATGCAGACGCGGACAATTCGGTATCGGTTCAGTAATAATCATAACCGGTTATTATGTACTGACGTAATTTATCTCCTATGCGCTATGTCGCGGTAGCTTACTATGGCGAGGGAGGCGAGCGCGAGTGTTTACAATGCTTCGCCTACTTGACGCACAAACTGTGCACAATTTCACTGCGTGTGTGTTTTCACTGTGCTCTGTTTCGCTTGCTTGGTGCTGTGTGTCTATGTGTGTGTGTGTGTTTATACAGACAGCCCCAAATATAAAACTATGTTTGGGGAAAGCATCGACAATGCACCGTGATGCACCGAGATATCGAATTGAACCGAATCGATGGCATGATAATCGTAACCGAACCGAACCGTGAGACCAGTGTAGGCTCACACCTCTAGTAGAAACATACATCAGATTCCAGAATAAGTATCCATAAGAAGGATGCTTTGGGCAGGGAATGAGAGCAAAGAACGGCCACTGACACACTGAAAGTCCCATCTCCGAACTCATCATTGAAACACGTTTTCAAATAGGCACTGCTCTCATAGATAAACCACATATTTGATATCTACAACTACATTCTTGTTTGAACAAATACAAGAACAGTACAGTGCAAGAACACTGGAACAGATTCATGACAAAATTATTATCACGAAGTGGTTAAATCGGATATAATGTGTTGAACATTCCATGTGAAACTATGAATCTGTAGTATTTAATGTAGTTGTGACAAGACATGATTGACTTAAATCATGTTATATTCATTCCTAGACGTCTAATAGTGCATGATAGAACCTCTACTGTATCTAAATTCTGTAAGACTTCATAGACTTCAATTTCATACTGTAAAATTCAAATATACGGACTATAGAATGATGTAACACACATGCAATATTTTCTCCATTCGCTCGATCAGCTAACATTTCATTAGTTCTGTGTTCTACTTTATATGCCAAAATATGGGGTATTCCTGTCTAACTACTGTACTGTAACTACCAGCTAATTTTCTAAAAAGAATAATGGATTTTTTTAATGGAATCACTGTAACAATAGCGAAATAGTAGCTACCCTTGTTTTGATAGTTTGTGATATTTAATATATATATATATATATATATATATATATATATATATATATATATATATATATATATATATATATATATATGCTCTTACAGGATAATGTAATTCAAATATCAAACCAGGTATTGGGTTTTTATTCTAAAATCTGTTTCTAATTTCTCCTCCCCAAATGTAATATTCATAGGCTAGTTTTTTTTCAGTGTAACTGTGCCACATGCAAAGTACTGTTCATCCTCTATGGCTGAGACTTGATCTGTCTAATGAATAAATGTATATTTTATGCAAATCAGTCCTGCGTTGAAGATTGATGATCTCAGCATATTCAGTGGTGCCGCTGGAAACCAATCAGACGGCACACTTTTAATAAGACGCGCAGTGTTTTTCTTGAAGCCAGGGAAGGTGAAATACAGTTATATTGAACTGGCTTCAGGAGGAATGATTTAGCATCTAATAAATGAGGAACAAACAACTAAAAACGTCTCATGAAACCTTTTGCTACGTGTTTTCACAAAGGAAGCACCTTGTGTTTTAAAAAAATAGGAAGGATTTTTTGTTTGTTAGACTTATTTAGTTTTACTAAAGACAATGTTTTGGTTATTTAATCTGTTGATAGATCAGATTATTTTATGATAAGGAATTTAGACTTGTGGAGGGGGTGTTAATCATGCAAATCATAGGCCAATTGCAAAAATATGCATAAACTACAGTGCATCCAGAAAGTATTCATAGTGCCTCCCTTTTTCCACTGTTTTTTATGTTACAGCCTTATTCCAAAATGGATTAAATTAATTTATTTCCTCAAAAATGACAATGTGAAATTTTATTCTATTTTTTTAATTGTTGCAAAGTTTGCAAAGGTTTATTCTGACATAGCTGCTGAAGTCATTTAAGATGGAACTCCTTATACAATATTGCCACCTCTCATTGTAGAGCACACCAACATGCTTCACTCAGGATAAGGAAGTGATTTTAACTAAGTTTTCTATTCTGGATCACATATCTATGGCAAGATAGGATTGGCAGCGATAGTTAATTTAAGATAACAAAGTTTTCCCCCTGCTTTTTTTGAAAGTGATATCACAGGTTTTGATTGAATGGAAAACAGAAGCTACGACGCGCTTTCATGCTGTTGACGTACCATTAGCCCCTTTCACAAATACAGACAAAAGTTACTTATAAATTGGCATAAAGAGATCATGTGTAAACACATCCTTGTGACATTACCCTTAATTTGTCAAAATTCGAATGTTTGTGAACTTTGAAGTAAAAACGTCGGTATGAGCACATATAAGTTCAGAATGCTCTGATATGAGACATCTACTCCAGGTCAATCAGAACAGTTTGATGCCAATGATGCATTCACTTTGTGCTGTTTAAGAAATTAAAAGCTACTGAATCTGTTGTTGGCGTCAACAAACGAACCATCAAAAATAAAGTGTGGCCAAATAAGCTCCTTTATGTCATATTTGAGGGGTGTCAGTGTCGCAGTGGGTAGCACGATCACCTCACAGCAAGAAGGTTGCTGGTTCAAGCCTTGGCAGGGTCAGTTGGCATTTCTGTGGGGAGTTTGCATGTTCTCCCTGCGTTCGCGTGGGTTTCCTCTGGGTGCTCTGGTTTCCCCCACAGTCATGTGGTATAGGTGAATTGAATAAGCTAAATTGTCTGTAGTGGATTTGTGTGTGTAAATGAATGTGTATGGATGTTTTCTAGTGATGGGTTGCGGCTGGAAGGGCATCTGCTGCGTAAAACGTGCTGGATAAGTTGGCAGTTTATTCTGCTGTGGCCACCCCAAATTAATAAAGGGACTAAGCCGAAAAGAAAATGAATGAATGAAGGAATGTATCTGTTGTCCAGACACATTTAGCTGCTATGTGTTAATAAGGCAACACTTCTATGTTCATTGTTAATCTTTACTTCTGAGTCGAGTGATCGGCATGATCCATGTAGTCGTGCATTTATACAGTACTTCTGCATGCTGTTTTTGTTGCTCAGCAATAACACTTCCGAAACGCTAGTTGGCACTGAGGTTTATCTTTTCCTCTGTTTCGAGTTTCTTTGCGGGTATTTTGTTTTTTTCTGAATGTTACTTTAATATACAAGTAGCTAAAATTAGCTCATTCAGAAGCGGGAACCAGTAGACATGCAACAACTTTAATCATAAGGTAAACACAAAACAAAAGTTTCCATCTGGAGCTCCTTCATGGGACTCGGCGGTTGTTAAAACATCCACACTCAACAACACTACCAATCACAGAGCTTGCGCTACGTGTCGTCACAACGTGTAGTTACATTTTTTGAGAGGTGTGCGTCAGCATCGGCATCAGCCATGACAATGGCTATCCGACCACACGAAGGCTGTAACGGACCATACACGTGTGCTTGATGCAGAAGTATAAATCAGCCTTTAGTGTCAACTGTGGGAAAAAAAAGATCACTACAATGCTTATGATAAACTGTGAGTTTACGTGAAAGCACCGTTCAACTCTATGAAAAGAAATGAGATTTGCCAGCCATTTATTTTAATTATTATTATCAAATTTTGGTACTTATTACCAAAAAATATTATATGTTGGTACACCGGTAGCCATTTATTCCACAAAGGGTCTCAAAAAACTGCAGCACACTTAAGTGTATTTCTCACAACATGCAAAGGTACATGTACATCTCTTATACAAAAACTTAGTGCTTAATGTTTTTCCATATATGCACAGAATTACCCATGTCTATTAAGCAGACCTCTGTGTACCCATAACTACTCATCTGATTTTTAGCTGCACCTCTGCCTTAGGATGTTAGCGACCACATTTTTCTACTGTAGTTTTGTATAAAATACTATAACCTGCTTTAGTATTTTGGTTTGTCTCTGGTGTAAAAACAGCTGCATGACTTCTAAAGTTATAAATAAAACTGTAACCACCGTGTTTACAAATACAAATGGTGCTTTTCTGGAAAAAAAAAAAATTGCACAGCTGTTGCCTGTGTGAACAATACATTTTCGAATTCACCAGTAAACTCATTCTGGTCATTTTATGAATATTTACTGGTATTATTGTGTGAAAGAGGATACTGTTGGTACCCTGAAACAAGCATTTGGGATAAGGGGTTACAAGTTGGGAAAATCTCAAAATCCATCTACAGCATAATTTTACATTTAATTTACAGTTAATAATGACAGTCAGTAGATATGTTTCCATCTAAAGATGCGGATTAAATCTTTGCGCAAAAGTGAGTCACAGCGAAAAAAAATCATCACTTCCAAAATATCCAAATATCAAAAGTAAAAATGGAATTTGCTGTGGTAGGAGAATCTGCGTGAATCTTTTCCTTATTTAATACATGACTTTCGCCTCAGAAGACAATGCAGACATGCAGTGAATGCACGGTGGTGTTTGAAGGCATCAGACGCGGAGCACAGACACTCTTGACAATATGGAGGTAATAATATAATAACACTAATAGTGAAATGGTTACGGTGTTTTACAATGAACAAAACAACATTTTAGATGTTTTACAGTGTGTTCAGCCTGCTGGTTTGTCCATTCGCACACATTTTTTCATCACATGACCTCTTATAACAAAATCACATGACTTTTTTTAATGTGTATACTGAATTTGTTTGGTAGACGTGATTCCATTGTAGTTTATGTGCATCTTGTCTTATTGAATAAAAAGTTTATCCTACTCAGTTATTATGCTTTTCAAAATTGATGGCCATCTTGGCGTTTCCATCAACTGTTTTTTTTATGCACATCTCCAAAATGTGCATAAAAATAGGTGGATGGAAATGTACCTAGTAATAAGAAATATTTTAGTCAGTAATAGTATTGAATAATAGTAATGACAGTCAATATAACAGATACCAAATGACAGTTGCAGTCATTTCTGTGTAATTATTTGGAAAATTACAAAATAATTCTGTATGTAAAAAAGCCTTAAAGTCAATCTTTTTTTCTGTGTTTGTTCATATTTTGCTTATGTGTAAAGCACATTTTGCCATATCGTAAAAAAAACATCACAGTACAGCTAAATCAGGAACACATTGATCCAAGCTTGTCCTCCAGCCTTTAAGAATGTAATACTGTTGGTCAGCAAACCCACACTTGTAAATTATTGGCAGGGAAAGAAGTAAATGAAAAAAAAGAGAACATGAAACCTCTATTTAGTGGACTTAAATCTTTTCCAAAGGTCTCTCTGCTTAGCACCAGCGATGTGCTATTACAGCGGATGAGCTGCTAATTGCGAGCTGAATTATTGCTATTGATCTCAGCTCAGCCAGAGCCAAACAAACAAAGGCCTGAAATGCTAAAGGGGAGGGAAGTCTAGGAAATATGAGAGGTGACATTTCTGTTCAAACACGTATTTTCTCCGGTATTTGGCAGCGGTGTGGAGAAACAACCACCTTTCTATTGCTATTTGCATCGTTATAAGGCCATAAGGCTAATGTTAGCCATGTCACACAGTTCTGTAGGTTGTCACTGGTTTATACTGTCGTGCCGGGAACACCTAAAGTTATTTTTATGGTAATTATCACCTAACCATTGGTTTAGAGTGTTGACCTTATGCAGCTAATTTTGATTTTATGCAGAGAAAATCATTCCTGAGAGGATGTGTTAATGATGCTAACATGTGGTAATGTTTTCAATGCACTCTGACTTAGCTTAAGTTGTGACATTGTAGCCTGCGAGTTAAATACATCACAGTAATTTATGGTCATGAGCTTTATAATAAATATAGGTACTTTGTTCTATGTAGAGCATTAGATTGAGCAGGGATTTAATGAGATATCATCTTTTCCTACTGTTTATGTAGTATATTGTTTGTATATGGTACACAATATGCATATAATTAGTTACAATTGCTAAAATTTTTAGTATGTAGCAAATCTTTCTCCACATACTCTGAATTCAAAGCATGACCTTCTGTTTCTACAGTTTTTTATCTTTATTCTTTTTGTAAACAGGCCCATAGCCAGGGGTGTTCGGGTGGTTCGAAAAACCTACCCCTCACTGACAATGGTCCAGAATTTATCCAATACATGAGCTTATTTGTCCTATTTTGACTGCTATGCCATCATAAATAGTGAAAATAATCCACTGATAAAGGCTTTACGACCAAGCGGAATCTTCTGTTGGTTGTCACTTCTGTGTGACATCAGCTAATCAGTTTTAGCCAATGCTAACAGATATATTTTAATGAGTCCAACATCCAGTTGTGCAAGAAAACATATAATCTGACTTAAGTGAAGTTATCTTTTGCTATTGTATTGTTTTTAAATATAGAAAACATTTTACTAGTTACTTTTATTCTAAATTCTGGACATCATTATTGAAACAAAAAAATTAACAATAAAAAGCACCAAAAGCGGACCATATTAAAATTTATTTAAATACTAATTTGGCTATTCATGTTATTTATGAATTTTCAAATGTAGGCCTACGTTTTATAAGAGAGGCTAGAAAAATCGGGAAGATCTACATTATTATTATTATGTTTATACATTTTTATTCAAATGGCCAACTTCTTACTAAGGAAAATTGAATGTGCTGGCCAGTTTATTTGCCTAATAAATGACAATAGGCTACAGTTTTTCATTTAAAACTTTAACAGATTCCTATTTTTTCTAATGATATATGATGTAATAAATTTGTATGTTTAAAAAATATATATACATTTTTTTCATATTTATTTTATTCTGAATCTTAAGGAAATATTTTGGTACATCAGAAATTGCATGATGACCATCTGACAAGCTAATTCAGCTAAAATAGTGCTTAAAATGTCACTAAAATGCAGTATTTAAATATCATAGCTCTCATAAAAGAAAATAAGGCATATAACTGCAAAAAGGTCCACTTTTTGAGAAAAAAGACCCCCCCCCCCCCCCTCACCAGGGGTGCGTTTCCCAAAACCCTCGTTAGCCAACTAAGGTCGCAAGTTCCGTCATTACAAACATAGTTCTTTGATTTGCTGTTTCCCGAATCCATCGCTCCAACGAACATTCGCAAACTGCGTCGCAAACTTGAGCCCTTGAAACGACACCTCTGGAGCTGTAGTTAAAAGCATAGTTCCTGGCTGTGTTCTATTCCCACTTATCCCCCCTATGCCCTATTCATTTAGAACATTCTAACATTCAAAGTTGGAATTATTAATAATAAAAAAGCATTAAGGTCATCTCTCTTAGGTGTAATTTGCTTTCAAAGTATTTTTACAGATCAGTTTTAGCAATCTTCATGTTTACAATTATGCTCCCTTCGCGGTGCACTTTGAAACATTGATATCATTTTGAACACAGCCTCATGGCGAAAACTATAGGTATATTTAAAAGCGGATGTTACGTCTCCAAAGCTTGTGAAAATAAAAAACATAGCATACGTTAATTCTTTTATTTTATAGTGGGTTATTTATTAAGTATCTCTACTATATATGACATGGGCCTGTTGGTTAGAACTGTCTGCTGTGGTTTGCATGTCAAATTGTAATTTTAAAAAAATAAATAAACAATATCTTAAATAATAATAATAATCATCATCATCATCATTAATATTATTATTAAAGTAAATATATTTAGAATAAATCGCCTCATTATTTATTTATTTATATGATTTATATATGATATTAGAATAGTGTTAGCTTTTGTAAGTGATTTTATGTGTTAGAATAGAATATGTAATGTTCAACTTCTCAATAATATTAGTAAAGCAAACACAGGCCCTATATGTGCCATTTACATATATTTTATTTAATATGGAAAGCGAGAGGATGTTTTTACCAAAACTAATATTAGATTTTATTTGAAATGCGTGTTTGTGTAAAACAATATAATTTGCACAAAGAAATGATGGGGTTGTTCTCTAAAGAAGTTACTCCACCCCGTTTAGAGCATCATTATGGGCGTTTTACGTTATAACTAACGTGGTTCAAGCGATGGATCTGCGACAGAGAAACTAGGGGTTTTGGGAAACACTCGTCACTACATCGTTCTTTCCCCAAACGATGCATCGCACTATGATAGTTCAGCTGCAAGTTACGTCATTGTTTGGGAAACGCACCCCAGGCTGGCTACGGGCATGGTAAACTGATAGAAATTGCAACAATTAATAAAAAATATATATATTTAATGTTAATAGTACTGTATTTTATTATTTATTTATTTGATTTATGTAGTCATATGTAAAATACAATAACTACAATGAACTAAATTGCTACTATAATATTGAAGATATTATATAATATAAAATAAAAACTATGAAAAAAATAAATCAGGCTTGCAGACACCTCTAATTTGGTAACACTTAAGTTTAAGTCACAATTCACGGTATTAACAAACCATTAACTAACACTAATGGCTTTATAAATTACTAATTAGCTGCATATTATTAGTTAGTAAGGTTGAAATTGGGTTCAGGTCTTGGGTAGGATTAGGGAAGCACAATAAGATCATACTTTATAACTGCTAATGAACAGATAATAACTTAATAATAGGCAGGTAATAAGCCAGTAATTAATAGTGTCAATTGTGACCTAAACTATGGTGTTACCACTAATTCTAACAATTAGTATATGTATACATATATGTTTTTTTTTTGTAGTTTTTGAAAGCCCAATGAACACTTTTGCAAATATACAATATACAGTTGAAGTCAGAATTATTAGCTGTTATTTTCCCCAATTTCTGTTTATGGAGAGAAGATTTTTTTCAACACCTTTCGAAACATATTAGTTTTAATAATTCATTTCTAATAACTGATTTATTTTATCTTTGACATGATGACAGTAAATAATATTTTACTAGATATTTTTCAAGACACTTCTATACAGCTTAAAGTGACATTTAAAGGCTTAACTAGGTTAATTAGGCTAACTAGGCAGGTTAGGGTAATTAGGCAAGTTATAACTTTTGGAAAAAAGTCTATTGGAAAAAATATATAGTTTAAAGAGGCTAATAATTTTGACCTTAAAATGGTCTTTAAAAAATGTAATTGCTTTTACTCTAGCCAAAATAAAACAAATAAGACTTTCTCCAGAAGAAAAGATATTATCAGACATACTGTGAAAATTTCCTTGCTCTGTTAAACATCATTTGGGAAATATTTAAAAATGACTTCAACTGTATATTTAATTTTAAAATAGTAACTAAGTGTGAAACATAACTGGAAAATCTAAAATTTAAAGGGTTAGATTATGCGTACGTACTTTACTGCAATTTATGAATATATTTTTTATGTAGACAATGTATACTATGCGATATTCAGTATATGTTTCTTTTTTTGTATTATCATTATTATTATTATTATTATTATTATTATTATTATTATGATTTTACACAGCTTAAAGGGCATTTAATGAGAATTAACTGCCAATTATGCAAAGCATAAAACCTGTTCCATGAATCCATACTGGCAGGCTATTTTTAGCATCATTTATTTAGTTTATTTTTAAAGATATACCCAGTCGAGCTTTGTAAACACCTGGGGGTGAAGCATCTCTTAATGAAGACCTATTACACTTGTTCTTAATTGCGATCTGGTCAATTCAGATTTGCTTATTGTGTTTCTGCATCCCCTAACATGAATTAAATTGAATGGTTTGACGGTTCACAAATCAGACAGAGAGAGATGCAAAATGTATGTCATCTCCTAATACCCAAGGGCAAGACATTTTATTATGAGCTTGTTGACCTCTTTAACAACCTGAAAAGTCATCATTAATGGCATTGTGGAGGGATATAGCTGCATTTGTTTTCATTATTACTGTATGTTCTAGGTAAGCGTATTTGAGCTAGAAATTAAAGAAAGCTTGCAACACATTCTGTGATCAAAGCTTCTCAGTGAGGAATTGTAAGAAATCCAAGCATGGTCTTTTATATATTGTTTGTGATTATAGTTGAAGACTAATGTACTTATGCATCCTTTGTGTAGATTTTTAGTTTTATTTTATAATATAAAGCCAATATTATTATTATTATTTTTTTTTTTTGGAATTTGCAATTACAATTAGGTATTAATCGTTTTGCTCTAACTTTATATTAAGTGGCCTTAATTACTATGTACTTGCATCAAAAAAATAAATACAGTGTACTTACTGTGTTCATTATGTATTGGCGAACACTTCTGGTGGTCTTAAGGTGGGGTAAGGTTAGGGTCAGGTTTGGTGGTATGGGTAGGTTTAAGGATGGGTTAAGGTGTAAGGAATGGTCAGCATTGTAATTACAGAAATTTATTACAGATGTAATTACATTTAGATATTTAATCAATCATAAGTACAATGTAAAAACATGTATTTACACTAAGTATATTGTAATAAATTATTAATTTCAGTGCAAGTACTGTACATATTAGTTAAGGTCACAAGTGGGACACTTGTTTTTATTTTTGGGAGAAGATTCATAATTGATCTCTTTTAATAATGTAGACTGTGTTTATTCAAATGATAAAAAAGTAGTTATACAGAAGTATATGTGGTAAAATAAATCTGTATGAGTATTAAATTATCTTTTAATTATGGTGATAAGATCAATATCAAAATCTTATGATAAAAATGGACAAAAATTAGATTAAAATACCTATATTTAGTTGACTAACACATCCTACATGCAAAAGCACTATAGTAATAGTAATTTATAGTTAGTGTATTTGAACCATCATGTAGTAAAGTTATTGTACTATATATAATATAGTACTTACAACCCTTTGTTAATGAATGCTACAGCCTACTGCCACTATAGTGAACTGATAAACTGCTATTAATTCTATAGTATACTTTAGTTTTTACTACAGCAAACTGCGGTGTATTGTAGCATAATTACACCCTATATTTGTAGAACAAATTGCATATTATTGGCTAATTTGTTTATTTTACCACAGCAACTACAAAATTATGAAAACAAATTAAATAACATACGTTTATATAATAGTCAATAACATAGTATTTATTATAAATTACTATTGTACGTTTTAATGTGGATTAGCTAAACAAAAATAGGACAAGGTTGACTAAATTTGATAAAAACAAACAAAAAAAGTCAGTGTTACACATTATTTTAAACTATATCCACATATTTGTCATTTACTGTAGATAGAATTGTTCATATTATCATATAAAGTACGTTATAATTTAAGCATGTTTGTGGTTTAAAGGTATAGTTTACCCTTTATTGTTTCAAACATTTATGAGTTTCTTTCTTCTGTTGAACACAAAAGAAGATATTAAAAAAACAAATGTTAGAAACTTGTTACCATTGACTTCCATATTATTTGTTTTTCCTACTATGGAAGTCAATGGTTACTGATTTTCAGCTTTATTCAACATATATTCTTTTGTGTTCAGCATAAGAAAGAAACTCATAAAGGCTTGGTTTTGTTTATAAGATGCAAAGTAATGTGTGCTCATGCTTTATTTGTAAAAAATCATGTTATTTGTTCATATAATTTACTTTGATTATATACTGCTACTCAGCTAACAGGAAAACGACTTTCATATTTCCTAGTTCCTCCGAAAAGCTCTGATTGGTCAGCTAACATAATGTGCTGTGATTGGTGGATCGGCTCCACATCACCATGTTACACCCTGCAACGTGCTTTTGTGCTGTGTAAATACTGTCAGTCAGTGTAACTGTTAGCCGTATCAGTTTGAGACTGAATCAGACAGAAAATAAAGAGGACACGGCTGAACCTCATGCCTGCTCTCCAAAATACATTCTGACAAGTGTCTTGTGCATATATTCGGAATAAGCATGTGTAAGTAATATGAAACGTTCACATATCTTTTGCGAGTTCATTGTTTGAGATGTAAAATGCAGGGAAAGCAGCCGCATAGAGAGACACTGCAGTGCTGATTATTGTGGGTGTTTACAGGGGTTTGGTGGATAAATATGCATTTGTAGCTAAATTATTAACAGTGACAAACAGCATTTCCCGTTGTTTACATCCTTGTTTACGTCCTTGCTACTACATACCGTTAACGCTAGAAACTGAGCATGTAATAGATCAATTTTAACAAATAAAAATACTTACAGGTTGTGGCTCACAATCCACAGCTTCGTCTATTATGGTTGGAGCTGCTCCTTCTCTGAGGAGTTTTTAGCCGAATCCAGCACTGAATTGAAAGAGATTCTGGAAGCTGTCCTTTGTCAAATGCTAGCTATACAATTTTTATAATTCTCTGGAACATAAATAAAGTTAAATTGTAAGCATTTCTCTCTTTGTGTCTTGTCCTTCGGAAGCCCAAATACAGGAACAGAACAAGCTCTGTGGAAATAGCATTTGGGCGACATTTTAGCTTTCTCTGCAATAACATTACAGTACCTTTGGGCCTGCCTCTTTGCTGCGGGGGGTGTATGCGCGTAGTGCATCCACAAAACCTGAAGCGTTTGTGATCTCACTAGCCCGAATGTATTTTTTAGTCCCCAACTTTGTTCACTCTAGGCTTTGCTAAGCAAACTTTGTAAAAGCCAATATCTTCCTTTGCATTGCATTGCATTAAACTTTGAGAGTATTACATTTACGTTCACACAGCTACATTACACATGAACTACAGTTTAAAATATGATATCATAGTGGACCACCCCTTTAAATACTGTTTCTGTATTATAAGCTCATTTGTTTTAATGTTAATGCTAGCTTAACCCTCGTGTCGTGTTCACATCCTTACCCTTACTTCAGTGTTCCAGGTCAAAATTGGCCGGTCTGTTCGTACTGCTCTTATATTAGCACAAAAAAACATTTTTCACCACCAAATTTTTGTATAACATTCTTTAGCTGTGAACAATGTCTCAAAGTAGTGTTTAGCATGAATTTATAGAATTAGTCAAAATAACTGCAGTGAAAATACAAATAGGTACTGAAAATATTTAGAAAAAATGAACGATAGATGACATAAATTAAAATACTTTGTTTCATTACTAATAGACAGCTCGCTAAAATAACTATCACAGGGTTTGACCAAAGAAATTGAAATTTGAATCCATCTGAATGATTTATTAACCAGCAAAGCACAAACAAAACAGCATCCTTTCCTGTGTATTGAGTGCTTAAATTTTCAGTCAGTCTTCAATTGGATTATATTAGTGTACTAATATAGGGAATAGTGACTGAGGGTATAGACAGTGAGCATGGACACAGAACTAGCACTAATTTTACTTTGGTCATTTTTGAGCGAGATGCTAATGGTCTAATCCAATAAAATAAATGATGCTAAGCTAAGCTAAAAGTGCTCCTGCTAGACCCAGAGATAGGCTGAACGAAGATTGGCAGAAAGAAAGAAAAAAAAAAAAGCAACACACACATATGGGTTCACATAGCAGACACCTGTCTAGTCTGTGAAGATATGATACATTGTTTTATTAGAAAGTTGATTCGCGTTGGAGGATCCAACGATATCTCATGGCAATCCATAACTTATTGATTTAGTGGCCAATCCGTATGAATTTGTATGATCTTATTCATACAATTTAGTAAGATTTGCTTATTTGGATGCCATGCCTCCTTTTAAAAACCGTACATTTTCATACGACTGAACTTTTTCGAATTAGCCACTAAACTGACAAAACGTAAAATAGTTACGTTTTCTTGTGAGATCAGGCTGGAGGATTGGCACATAAGTGCGAAAATGAGATGTGTACCTGCAAAAGACATTGTTCAGTCTGAAATGTGTGAGTGAGTGAGTGAGTGAGTGAGTGAGTGAGTGAGTGAGTGAGTGAGTGAGTGAGTGAGTGAGTGAGTGAGTGAGTGAGTGAGTGGGTGAGTGAGTGAGTGAAGGAGTGAGTGAGTGAGTGAGTGAGTGAGTGAGTGAGTGAGTGAGTGAGTGAGTGAGTGAGTGAGTGAGTGAGTGAGTGAGTGGGTGAGTGAGTGAGTGAGTGAAGGAGTGAGTGAGTGAGTGAGTGAGTGAGTGAGTGAGTGAGTGAGTGAGTGAGTGGGTGAGTGGGTGGGTTGGTTGTTTGGTTTGGCTTGTGTATGGGGATGTTTTCTGTCTGATGGTTGAATATAGTCTGGATACCCATTAATTTCCTATGAGGGTCACTTTTGACCGGGAACACCACAGGTGTAACAAGGTTGATTAAAACACTCAAAATTCAATGGAAGAGGGGGGGGCGCTAGTGAGCAGGTATGGAATAGGTTGTGTTTTGGGTGAGCTCTGCTAAATTTGATTAATATAACTGTATTTTGAGCGTCTTTTGTTTGAAATCCGCGTTAAAACATCAATTAATACTTTGTTTACACAACTTTTCTTTCTGTTTTGGTCACGGTGATACGTAAATGGCGAAAAGTCTGCGACAATATACCTACACCGGAAAGTCTATTGCGAGTAGGCCTGGCGCCTCGTGTAGTGATCAGAAATCGCCAGAGAAACTAACTGAGATGGCGGATACAAAAGCTGAAATCCTGTCGCTCTTGAAAAATGACATCCCCACGCTGCTTAGGGTCGAACTGAAAGCTGTTCTTTCTGACGAATTTAACAACATGAGATCGGAACTACAGGCTGTCAAAACTGAAGTTGTCGGCAACATCACCCTGTTGCGATCGGACTTTGAAACTATGAAAAAGACGGTAACTGAAATGGAACATGGGCTGTCTACGTGTTCGGATGATGTGACTTCATTACAAAGATCAGTGAGCAAACTTGAAACGGTTGTTTCGGCGTTGCAGGAGAAATGCACAGATATGGAGGGAAGGATGAGGAGGTCGAACATACGTATACTGAACGTGGCGGAAGGACCAGGCTCGAGCTCTCCAGATTCAGTCTCTAAGTTGTTAAAGGAGGTTCTAGAAATTAACAGGGAGATACTCGTGGATCGCTCGCACCGTGGCCTCCAGCCAAAACAGCCTGGTGGCAAACCTCGGGTAATTGTGGCCAAACTACACTACTACAGGGACTGTGTTGAGATTCTCCGCCGAGCTAGAGAGACGGGACCCCTCAGATTTAAAGGATCTACAATCCTCATATTTCCTGACTACCCTCCAAGCGTGGCTCGCGCACGATCAGCGTTCAATGATGTCAAGAAGTTGCTTCGAGGACGAGACGGAGTGCGCTATGGTATTCTCCACCCAGCAAAACTCAGGATCACTTACAATGGCAACGAGAAAGATTTCTGTGACCCAGTAGAAGCCATGACATTTGTGAAGAAAAATATCGTCTTGGATAATGCTGAACAATAGACAATAGATACTAGTATGCATCTGACGGGTGATGCTACTGTATATAACAGACACTGAATTTGCACGACAGATATTCAATGTGCCTCAAAAAGACATTCATTACTTTCTTTTCCAACTTTATTATTATTTATTTATTTTTTTTCCTGTAAATGGTGAGTAGATGACAACTTTAGAATTTGAAGACGCAATGATGTTGTAGAAAGCAACCTTTTTTTTTTCTTTATTTAAAAAAAAAAAAAGTCATCTCCCTTCTTAGTTGTTTATTATTTTGTTGTGTAAAACGACCACACTATCTTTAAGTTAAATATAGTGAAATATGGTTATACGCTCTATGTTGATGTTTGGTTGCGAGCGCCTGCTACACTGTGATTTCTCCAAAACAAACACTTAAATGTGTGGAAACTTTCTCAATGGGGTTGGGAGTCACTCTGTTCATTCGAGTGACATGAGGGTGGGTTTAACTGCACCAGTTTTACATTTTATAAATTACTTGATGTACTCTTTCTTTATTAGGTGGGAGGAGGGATTACTGCTACATTTTTCAAATGATTAATAAAATAAATAGGTCAACAGGCTGCAACATAAATATTATTAGCTGGAATGTTAAGTCCTTAAATCACCCTGTTAAGCGAAAAAGTGTACTTTTGCATTTAAAACAACATAAAGTAGGAATTGCTTTTCTTCAGGAAACGCATTTGCGTAAGATAGATCATTTTAGGTTGAAATGTGATTGGGTGGGTCAATTATATCATTCTAATTTTAATTCTAAATCTAGGGGAACAGCAATCCTTATTGAAAAAAGTGTCCCATTTGAGGCCTCGATGGTAGAAGCAGACCCTGCAGGTCGCTTCATTATTGTAGTTGGCAAACTTTATAATATCTCAGTCATCTTAGCTAATGTGTATGCACCAAATTATGACGACAGTGTTTTCTTCACAAATACCTTCTCTAAACTAGCAAATTTGGACACGCACTCTTTGATATTAGGAGGAGATATGAATTGTGTAATGTCATCCTTAGATCGTAGTTCTGTTAAAACTACCCCTTCGTCTAAGTCAGCTGAGGCCATTAAAACATTTATAGATACATATGGGATATCAGATATTTGGCGATTTCGTAATCCTGTGTCTAGAAGCTATTCTTTTTTCTCATCTGTCCATCAGACATATTCCCGCATAGACTACTTTTTTCTAGATAACAATCTTATACCTCTGATTAGTTATTGTGAGTATTGTGCAATTGTTATCTCTGACCATGCCCCTTTATTAATGACGCTGTGCATTCCAGTCACACTTGACAGATATAGTCCCTGGCGTTTAAATACGTTACTGTTGTCAGATGAAACATTTACTAATTTTATATCCTCTAAGATAAAAATATTTCTCGAACTTAATCAAACACCAGAAACATCTTTCTCAGTAATATGGGAAGCTATGAAAGCATATCTAAGAGGAGAGATAATATCCTATAGTTCCTATATTAGAAAAAAACAAAGAGTCAGGCTTGAGGAATTAACTAATGCTATAATTAAATTAGATGCTACACTAGCCCTTACACCATCACCCACCCTAAATAAACAAAGATTATCACTTCAAACTGAATACAATCTTTTAAACACCAAACATGTTGAGAATCTATTAAATAAAACACGTTATAGAATATACGAACATAGTGAGAAGACGGGTAGAATTTTAGCTCATCAGTTGAGACAAAAAGCAGCAGATCGCACTCTTACCCAAATAAAAGATAAATTAAGCCAAAAGCATACAGACCATCAGCAGATTAATCAACGTTTTTATGAGTTCTACTCAGAATTATACACATCAGAATCTCCTAAGGACCCAAATTTGCTCTCATCTTTCTTTGATAAAATAACTATTCCTTCAATTGATAAAGAGACTGCAGCCGAACTTGAGGCCCCCTTCTCAGTTCAAGAAATAAATGCCTCAATATTGTCAATGCAAAACTCTAAGTCACCTGGCCCTGATGGGTTTCCAAGCGAATTCTATAAAAAATTTAGGAATGACTTAACTCCGCTGTTGTCAAATGTATTTGGGGAATCCTTTCATTCTGGCACTTTGCCTCCAACTATGCAACAAGCAGTCATATCGCTTATTCTCAAGGAAAATAAAGACCCTCTCGATTGTGGCTCTTATCGCCCCATCTCTCTCCTCAATGTAGACAGCAAAATCCTGGCCAAAATGTTAGCTCGTAGGCTGGAAAACGTTCTGCCTTCTGTAATATCGAGTGATCAAACTGGATTTATTAAAAACCGGCAACTGTTTTTTAACATACGTAGACTCTTAAATATTCTCTATGACCCCACTCCTTCTAATACTTCTGAGGTACTACTATCGCTAGATGCTGAGAAAGCGTTTGACAGGGTGGAGTGGGATTTTCTTTTTTATGTTTTGGAAAAATTTGGGTTTGGTTCAAAATTTATACATTGGATTAAAATAATTTATAGCTCACCACTGGCGGCAGTGCGAACAAATAATAATCTATCTCCTTTTTTTTCTTTGCAACGTGGTACGAGACAGGGCTGCCCATTATCTCCTCTTTTATTTGCGTTGGTAATCGAACCACTAGCCGTGGCTATACGAGAGAATACTCTAATTAAGGGAATATATAGAGGGAATATTGAACACAAAGTGTCTCTGTATGCAGACGATATGCTTGTGTACTTATCTCATCCACTTACAAGCTTGCCAGCACTGATTGGACTTTTAAATGAATTCGGGAAAATTTCGGGTTATAAAATTAATATTAAGAAAAGTGAACTTATGCCGGTGAATTGTACAGCTTACAAAACATTATCCAACTCCTTTGCTTTTAAAGTAAGTACTGAGAAAATTAAATACTTGGGTGTCTGGGTTACTCATAAATATCATAAACTTTATAACGCTAACTTTAGCCCACTTATACATAACTTAAAACAAGATCTTGATCGTTGGAACCTGCTTTCTTTATCTTTAGGAGGTAGAATTAACACTGTTAAGATGAATATGCTGCCTAGACTGCTATTTTTATTTCAATGTCTTCCAATTTTTTTAACAAAGTCTTTCTTTACCAACATAGACTCCCTTATATCTGATTTTATCTGGAATAGGAAAATACCTCGCATGCGTAAAAATTTATTGCAAAGACATCGCTCTTTTGGTGGGTTATCCCTCCCAAATTTCCAACATTATTATTGGGCTTCTAACATTAAATTTATGTTGTATTGGATTAACCCTTCTGATAATCCTACATGGTTACAACTAGAAAGGGCTTCTTGTAAATCTGCATTATCTTCTTTAATTTGTTCTAAGATTCCTCTTCCTGACCCAATATCTAGATACTCTCCGAATCCAATTGTTAAAACATCTTTTAAAATATGGCACCAATTTAGACGAGCTTTATCATTTACAGATCTCTCAATGCAGGCCCCTATTATGAGGAATCATATGTTTACTCCTTCGATTACAGATGCTACATTTAATTGCTGGATAGAAAAAGGACTTATCACACTGAACGATTTATATAGTGATTCCAATTTCATGTCCTTCGACCAAATAAGAACAAAATACAATATCCCCAAAACACATTTCTTTAGATATTTACAGATCCGCAGTTTTATGATTTCTAATACAGTAGACTTTCCGACTTTACCTACAAAAACATTACTTGACACCATTTTAAAAACCAACCCAGTTCTTAAAGGTAATATAGGTGTGATTTACTCTTTTATCTCCTCACAAAATCTAACTTCAGTAACAAAGTCGAAACAACAATGGGAAAGTGAACTTGAGTTGATTCTCTCAGATGAAATTTGGCAAGACATTATAAATAAGATTCACTCAACTTCAATTTGTTTGCGACATACAATTATTCAGTTTAAAGTGGTCCATCGCCTACATTGGACAAAAGCAAAATTAGCAAAATTTTCACCAACTATAAATCCCTTATGTAATAGATGTGAAGTAGAGATATCTAATCACACACACATGTTTTGGTCATGTTCTAAAATTACCAAGTTCTGGCAATTATTATTTAATTTCTTTTCAAATGTTTTGCTTGTGTCAATTGACCCTTGCCCTATTGTAGGAATATTTGGTTTAATTACAGATTCCAGTTTAGACAAAAATATCAAAAGTATGATTTCTTTTTCAACATTAATTGCTAGACGTCTTATACTGCTTAAATGGAAGGACAAATTTCCTCCAACTTTTAATCATTGGATTAGGGACCTTATGTACCATCTTACAATGGAGAAGATTCGGTACTCCACCAAAGGTTGCAGTCAAAAATTTTATCTTATTTGGCAGCCAGTGCTGACATATATAGAGCAAATGGATCCAAACTTAATATTTTCAGTTTGACCGTTGTTTATTCGTTTCTCACATTTTTTTCCTTCCCTCCATTTTATTTTATTTTAATTTCTATTTAAATTATTTTATTTCTTTATTTTACATTTACTAAGCCTATTGTGAATCGTTGTGTGCATATATATGTACAATAGATGAGTGAACGTACAGTATAATGGAACTTCCATCCACTTGCATTGTATGTATGTATATATCATGACATGATGTAAAACAGATTAAAAATGGGCATAACATACTGTATAGAAATGGTGCAGTGGGGTGGGGGGGCTCTGTTGGAGCAAAGATAATTTGTCCGTTTTTCAAATACTTTTGAAATTGATGTTTTATTGACCAAAATGTTAATAAAAAGATCTGAAAAAAAAAAAAAAAAAAAATTCAATGGAAGTGATGATGATCACTTTTATATGTTCAAGTGCACAGTGTGAAGGATATCATTAGGCCGTGAGGTAATCAGATGTAAAACACAATATTTATGAGTGTTTTAAGTTGTAAATCGGTCAGATTTGACCAAACACAACAGGAAGGTTAAATGCTATGTTTGTTTGAAAGGCAACAACTACTTGCACTTTTAGACTCAACCATATACTGGCATGAAATAATTATTATGTTACTCATGACAACATTAAGGTTTTAAGCAAAATGATTGGTCTGTGCAAGAAATTGAACTTTGTATGCAACACTTTTACTAATGTTAATTTCATTAAGAAAATCTATGACTTGGCATTTCAGGAGAATATATCCACATTTGTTTTCATTAGTAAGTTCTAGGTAAGCATATTTTGTTTCTACAAAGAAACCAGCTGCAGCAGCTGCACGAAAACATATAATTTATTTATCTGTACATAGTGTTGCTGTATTATAAGCTCACACAGTTCGATGACAAGGTTAACTTACTACTCTGTGTTTGTTGTGAACAGCATGTGTACCTTGCTGAGATAATATCAAACACGTGCCAAGAGAAAGGTCGTTTGACCTTTGGCAAATTGTGCTATACAGCACTTAAGATCTCTCAGCGATACAAAGTGAGTTAATGAGGATGTGGTCTCTCACGGTTTCTACACCTCGTTCCTTTAAGCGCTCCTCTCCTATCTTTCCCTGTGCTTTTTTTTTTTGTCCTTTCAAGCCAGAGACAAATCCCCATGCCTTGCCTGCTGCTTTTATTAAATTCTCCTCAATAAAAAAGCTCAGACAGGATTTATTAGGTACTCAGCACAGACGTTTAGTATTTCCCCCCAGTTATTAAGTGAAAATCAATAGAAAGCAAAGAAAATGGAAGTCATACAAGTGTTGTCGCCCTGATATTATGTCGGCTGTCGGGTTAGATTCATGACAGGGCCTCTGAGCGCTTGTGAGGTGGACTTTCTGCTTACATTGCAAGACCTAAAGTGGAGGTTATTCATTAGAGTAAGCCAGCGGTCAGATACATTTCCAGGCCATTTCACTCATCTATCTTTGAGAGGCCAGTATGGAGTGGGGAAGGATGCTGATATACCCTGATAGAGATGTCAGCTTTTATGCACCAATCCTCCGATTTATCGTTATTTTGTTCCCAAGACCTCTTTAACCGCTCCAGAGCTTCTAATATGAGGTGTAAACTCTAGACGCGGCCGTATGTTTTCGCTGTATTTATCACGGGCAGAATCGAATTGAAACTTTGCCTATTAAGAAAATGGGATAGAATGTGATAAGTGTGTTCCTGCTTAATAAATTGTTGCGCATTCATATTTATAAAGAATAGGGAGCACTGCATGTGTAACAAATATCTTTAATCAAGTATTGTTAGGACTGCATTAATGGCTTAAAGGGGTAGTTCATTCAAAATTAATTTGCTGTTGATTCAAGATGTTGGTGACTTTTCTTGTTCAAAGAAATATTAAAGAGAATTTTTAGCTGAAATGATGGCCCATGGTGATTCATAAAATGCAGGTCAGTTGTAACCAGCACTTTGAGAGTCAAATAGCCAACACAATCTTACTGCAATTCGTAGCTTTTTGATTTAGTGGCTAAATCGTATGAATTCATACGTTCTCATTCAAGCAATTTAATATGATTTGCTTATCCCCAATGATGGTTTGGTTTAGGGGCAGGGTTGGGTGCCATGCCTCCTTTTTAAAATTGTATATTTTCTTATTACTGAACTCGAACTACGAATTTGTACGAATTAGCCACTAAACTGACAAAATGTGAAATACTTACGTTTCCTTGTGTGATCAGGCTGAAATAGCATATAAAGGCCAAGACAAAATGAATGCCTTTTGACAATGAATTGAGGTAGTATGAAGCAAAACTGATATGGGGTGTGTTTCTGAAAACCATCGTTAGCCAACTAAGGTCGCAAGTTGTGTTGTTACAAACATAGTTCGTTGATTTGGCATTTTCCAAATCCATCGTTCCAACGAACATTCGCAAACTGCGTCGCAAACTTCTATGCTGGCAAATACACCCCTGGAGCTGTTACCCCCCCCCCCCCCCCCCCCCCCCCCCCATGCCCTGTTCATTTAGAACATTCTAACATTTAAACTTGGAATGATTTTTTAAAGCATTAAAGTCAACTCTCTTAGATGTAATTTGCTTTCAAAGCATTTTTAAAGTTCAGTTTAAGCAATCTTCATGTTTACAATTATGCTCCCTTCACAGTGCACTTTGAAAACCTTTATGTCATTTTGAACACAGCCATGGCTCATGACGAAAGCTATAGGTGACCTATTATTTAAAAGCGGAATTTACGTTATGTCTCCAAAGCTTATGAAAACAAAAAACATAGCATACGTTAATGATTTTAATTTACAGTAGGTTGGTTAAAACATTTTTGCAGTGGTTTGAATGTGTCAAATTGTAAAAGTAGACTTTTAAATAAAAAATAAACAAACAATATCCTACTTAATAATATAATTATTAATAATAATAATAATAATAATAATCGTCATCATCATCATCATTAATATTATTAATATTATTATTAAAGTATGATTTTTTTGATTTCCTAATAAATAATAAATATTAAATGTCATTTCTTAATAAATCGTCTCATTATTTATTTATATGATTTATGTATGATATTAGAATACGTATTAGCTTTTGTAAGTGATTTTATGTTAATTTAGAATAGACTATAGAATATTCTTAATAATATTTTTAAAGGAAACATAGGCCAGTTTACATATATTTCAATTAATATGGAAAGCGAGTGCATGTTTTTTTCCAAAACTAATATAGTTTTTTTTTTAATGCATGTGCGTGTAAAACAATATAATTTGCACAAAGAAATTATGAGGTTCTTCTCTAAAGAAGTTGTTACCACCCTGTTTAGAGCATCATTATGGGTGTTTTATGTTATAACTAATATGGTTCAAACGATTGATCTGCAACAGAGAAACTACGGGTTTTGGGAAACACTCGTCACTACATTGTTCTTTTTCCAAACAATGCATCGTATTATGGTAGTTCAGCCACGAGTTACGTTGTTGTTTGGAAAACGCATCCCTGATCAGATTATAAAAGTAAAAGAATGTTAACAGTAATGTTAATTTCATTAAAATGTATGAAGAAAAATGTTTGTAAATATGTATTACTTATTACTAAGATGTCACTATTAAACAATGTTTAGTGTTTATATATACAGTTGCAATCTGAATTATAAAACCCCCTGAATTATTAGCCCCCCTGTTTATTTTTTTCCCCAATTTTTGTTTAAGGGAGAGAAGATTTTTTCAACACATTTCTAAAGATAATAGTTTTAATAACTCATTTCTAATAACTGATTTATTTTATCTTTGTCATGATGACAGTAGATAATATTTTACTAGATATTTTTCAAGATACTTCTATACAACTTAAAGTAACATTTAAAGGCTTAACTAGGTTAAGTAGGTTAACTAGGCAGGTTAACAATAGTTTGTTCTGTAGACCATATCGAAAAAGTCTATAGCTTAAAGGGCCTAATAATTTTATTAAAATGTTTATATATAACATGCTTTTATTCTAGTATAAATAAAGCAAATACGACTTTCTCCAGAAGAAAAAAGTATTATCAGACATACTGTGAAAATTTCCTTGCTCTGTTAAACATCATTTGGGAAATATTTAAAAAAGAACAAAATTTCAAAGCGGGGGCTAATAATTCTGATTGCAACTGTATAATGGTGTTTGTTGGTTTGCTGGTGTTTACTTCATCATTGCAATCTGGCATAATGATGTGAACACACAAACAAACTAGAAAAAAAATAGTTTATCTTCATTTAAGATATCCTGCTTAAATTAAAGCACCATAGAGCCTGAGTTTTTTGATTGTTTGTTTGTTTTTTTTTCCACGATCTGCTGGTGCGCTGTTTGCTGCAACAACATTTGCAATCAAAGTTTCTTATTGATGAACTAAGAAATCCAATCATTATCTAGATTTTTGTGATTTATTAATTTGTAAACTTCTGTTTTATGAAGCTTATGATTTTTAATTATTTATTGTGATTGTTATTTCGTTAAAAATAACACATCAGTCAGATATTTAAATATTTTTTTATATATAAAAACAAATAAAATGTAAAATTATTGTTGAAATGATCATCATTTTCTTTTCGGCTTAGTCCCTTTATTATACTGGGGTCGCAGCGGATGCCCTTCCAGCTGCAACCCATCACAAGGAAACATCCATTCACACACATACACTATGGCCAATTTAGCTTCACCTATGTCTTTGGATTCGTGGGGGAAACCGGAGCACCTGGAGGAAACCCACGTGAACAAGGGGAGAACATGCAAACTCCACAGAGAAATGCCAGCTGAGTCTTGAACCAGCGATCTTCTTGCTGTGAGGCGATCGTGTTACCCACTGCACCACCGTGACGCCCTTAAAATGATCATCAGTAGGTTTTTTTTGTACAGTAGGAGCTTATAATAAATCAATGCACTATAATAAACCATGTTTTTCTTACAAGAGAAAGTACAGTAATTCTGATGGAATATAAAAATACATGTCAAATATTTCAGAATTCTTATTTTTAATAAATTATTATTAGTAGTAGTAGTAGTAGTATTAGAAGTGGTGATATTTATAATTTTGAAAAAAATATATATGATTATCAGTTTGATGATATTTAATGCAGCGTGACAAAATGTGTTTTCACTGACTAAAACTAAGCTTACACTTTAAGACATGTAGTTGACAATAAATTAATAGAACTAAATTCACAAAAAATTACAAATAAATTCAAAATAAAACATAATTAAACATAATAATGTTGTAAATAATAAATCATTTCACTTCATAAGATTTAAGTGTTTTGTTTGGAGCCATGCATAGTTATGTTTTTTGTTGTTGTTTGTTTGTTTGTTTGTTTGTTTGTTTGTTTGTTTGTTTGTTTGTTTGTTTGTTTGTTTGTTGGTTTGTTTGTTTGTTTGTTTGTTTTGGCTCTCAAGGTGCTGGTAGATTGACTCAGCTACACAGTAAAAAATCTACATTTCTAAAAAAAAAAATGTTACCTACATCTTGTATGACCTATAAGTTTGAGTAAGTTAACAATGCTTAATTTTTCTGTAAACTCTCCCTTTAAGATTCTTATGTCTTATTGTGCAATAATCTGGGGTCAAGCTACTCAGTCAGTTGTTAAGCCTGTAATGTCACTTTACAAACAAACCTAAAAATGTAATGGATCAGAAACCAATAAAATAGCATCATTGTCAAATTCTTAAAACATATAACTTGTTAAGTTTTGATGTTTTTTAAAAGTTTTCATTTTTAAAAACCATGTTTAAGTGGATACATGGACTTTCCCCTAAAGTAGTGAGTTGATACATAAATTCAGCAGTGATGGGGCAAAGACTAGAGGGGTAGTAAGTGGAAAATGTAGAATCTGCAAATGCAGAACCACTATGGGTCAGGCATCCTTTTCAGTGAAGGGTTCACATCTATGAAATCCCATGCCTGTTGATTTAAAATTACAATCAGAACTCCCAGTTTTTTCTGTAAAGTAAAATGGTTGAAATCTTTACAGCAATGTGAACATTATGTATTATTCTTTCAGGTTGGTCAGGTTTACATTTCTCTATATTTGTATGCAGATTGACTTACATTTTATGTCTATGGCTCTGTACACTGTACATGTTTGTTGTATTGTGTTTTTTTTCTTGTTTGTTTATTTTTAATTTTATGTAAAGCCTAACCAGGGACGAGGGCTGCAAATTAGCTTTACGCTATATACCCTATGTACGCGACATTGGTTGTCTTTGTATAACAATGTCAAGTGTATTGTCCCTGTTAAATAAACAAGCAAAAAATAAATTAATAAAAAATTCAACTGCTAGCCGGTACTTGCACCGTGAAAAAGCGCAAAGGATCGGCTGCCCCATTTAAGTAGCACTCAGTGCCAATGAAATTTATCACATAAAGACAAAGCCTTTGTCTCTGTATGTTAGCCGCTTTAGTCAAAGTGAGCATAGTTAATATACATTCAAGATAGGGGAGAAAAGCTGTGAAATAAAGAACTTAAGCGCCACACTAATTTAATTACTCTTAAGACCTCCATGACAGTAATGTAAATATTCTAACGCCTGGACCCGAGACACTTGGAGTAATTACTTAAAGCTTTCCCTCAGATCTCTCCCGACTTTTTTATTATCCAAAAGCTTTTTAACATTAGCACTGTCTTCCTGACAAATTAAATGAAATTTCATTACTCCAGCCATCCTAATGGCATGAAACTGTCTGGCGTGGTGTGGCGGCCCTCCTCGCCGACTACCCAAGCAGATTAATCAAATAGTCAGCTTCAGAGTCAAACTGAAGAGAGCATCGATCCGGAGGTCTGCGCACATTGAAGGATTCAAGGGAAGAGAAGATTTGAACTTTCAATGAGAGACACCCACTAAATATCGATCTCCATATGTTAAACACAGAGACATTTTCGGGACTATTATTTAGTGTCAAACGGGAGCCCAAAATGTGGAGCTGAAGTTTATCATTTGTAGTATGCCAATTATGCAAAGTATAAATTACTGTCGGGTGGTCAATCCGATTATATTATATTATATTATATTATATTATATTATATTATATTATATTATATTATATTATATTATATTATATTATATTATATTATATTATATTATATTGTGCAATATTAATTCCTGAAGACGTCTTCCTTTCACCTAGAAATATTTTTTGTGTGTTCTGTATATAAATATATATGAAATATGACTATTGACAATATGAAGGGGTTTCACATGGGTTTCATTGACATTTCTATAATATGAATGCATGAATGGACAGCTTTATCGTGTAAAGGGATCAATCTGGTTGTCTGTATAGTCAATACTCACATGCACCTACAATCATTAGCTGTCAAAATACTTATTTATGTGCAATATGAAATTCACAATAGTCATATGCTCATGCTTCTATAAAAACAGTATAGAAATAATGAAACATGGGGGTGAACTTATCTTGAGCTGTGTTATGGCCATTGGTTGTAGATGTTTAACACCTTTAGGTTTTGTGAAGAGTTAAGTTGTTCTTGAAATTGTGAGAAATAATTATTAGGAGCATCATTATTAGCCTGAACTGTGAGATGTACACTCAGTGTTGTGAGGAAAAAACTCTAAATTGTGCAATGTAAATTCAGTAAACAAATGTATAAATCGCATTTTGTACTACATCTACAATGTAGTTCACGCCAAACATGGAGCACCACATCACTAGCTCTGGTTTACTCACGGGATGTTTTTCCCCTTGCGGAAATTTTCTGCTCTAGTTTAGTTACATGTGTATATACGTATGTTTGAGGCAAACTTTGCCCAATCGCTGCAAATGCATCACATTTTTACATCATTTGCACCACCCATAGGAAATTTGCCTGCTCATGTGTTTGCATTGACTTTGTTTTTAACTTACCTGTGTCCAACCTTAAGTTTGTTTTTGGTGCTAACCTACTGTATCATAATATTTTGGATTTTTCTTTCTAAGAAGTACAAGAAAAAAAGTTTTTTTTTATTGTTCTTTTTTATAAGTGGCAAAAATGGTTTTCAAAATTATCCACCCAAACTTTTCCTTACAACACAGGTTGTGGGTAGTTTTCAGTTTTCCCCTGGATTAAGCTGTCCTGCCACTGATCTGTTTATGGTTTACAGCAAATAAAATAATGTGTAGATGAATATTGACATTATTAAGGACTTTATTAAGGAATAGTCATTATGCTTATTTCTATAACAACAGTATAGAGATAAGAAACATTAGATATAGGTACACTTATCTTGGATGGAGCTGTGTTTTGTTATTAGTTGTAGATGTTTAACACCTTTAGCTTTTGTTTTTCTCTCTAGGATTATCTCTCTATAAACATGAAAATTGTGAGAAATTAAGTCACAAGAGATAGATAAAGGAGCAAAATCGTCAACAGTATGAGATATTGATTCAGCAAACACATTTATCAATCACATTTCATGATTTCGGAATTAATCGCCAACTTATCTAGCATATGTTTTACACAGCGGATGCCCTTCCAGCTGCAACCCATCACTGGGAAATACCCATACACTCTTATTCACACACATACGCTATGGACAATTTTTTGCTTACCCAATTCACCTGTACCGCATGTGTTTGGACTTGTGGGGGAAACCGGAACACCCGGAGGAAACCCACGCGAACACGGGGAGAACAGCTGACCCAGCTGAGACTCAAACCAGCAACCTTCTTGCTGAGAGGCGACAGCACTACCTACTGCGCCACCACATCGCCAGTAGCATTATCATTTTCATTTATTTATTTAGTTGTAGTAGTAGTAGCATTATTATTTTATTTATTTATAATAATAATAATAATAATAATAATAATAATAATAATAATAATAATAATATTATTATTATTATTATTATTATTATTATTATTATTATTATTAAAAGCAGTAGTAGTAGCAGTATTTATTTATTTATTTATTTATTAGAAGTAGTAGTAGTAGCATTATTATTTATTTATTTATTTATTTATTTATTTATTTATTTATTTATTTAGTAGTAGTAGTAGTACTAGTAGCATTATTATATTTATTTATTAATAGTAGTAGTAGTAGCATTGATATTATTTTTATTTATTTATTTATTTATTATTATTATTATTAGTAGTAGTAGTAGTAGTAGTAGTAGTAGTAGTAGTTAGTAGTAGAAGTAGTAGTAGTAGCATTATAAATTTTATTTATTTATTATTATTATTATTATTATTATTATTAGTAGTAGTAGTAGTAGTAGTAGTAGTAGTATTTATTTATTTATTTATGTGGTGTTGTTTCAATATTATCCACACACATTTTTCATACAAATACAAGGTTGTAGGTAATTTTGACAAATACTGAGCTCTTTGTGGCTAACTGCAAATAAAAGAATGTTTAGATGAAAAGTGACATTATTGAGGACTCTTACCTCTTTCTGCTCATTTCTATAATAACAGCACAGAGATAAGGAGCATACGGGGGAGGTGTAGTTATCTTGGATGAAGCTGTGTTTTGTTATTAGTTGTAGATGTTTAACACCTTTAGGTTTTGTGAGGGTTAAGCTGCTTGGCCTTTGATCTCTCTGGGGTGAAGTCCTGCCAAAAGGCCCTTTTCCCCATCCTGCGGCCCTTCGGGGACTTTCAATCCAATTGCTGGCCCGCGATGGATGCAGATCTCAAGGTTACACCTGAGTGTTCAAGGGCAGGTCCAAGTGTAATCGGCACTTAGATCATAGATTAATCTTATTTGCTATCTATTAGGCTTGATTCTGCCTTCCCTCGCTCCCCCTCCTAAAGCCAGGATTACGGTGATAGTTTAAGATAATGGATTCTTATGGAAGGGGAGGTCAAGAAGGCTTCGTGTTTCAGAAGCAACAGATAATATGATTAATCTAAAAGCCTCTTTCAAAGGGGGTCCCACCTTCACAGGCCTAATTGCCAAAGAGGGATGGATGGAGGAGAGAATAAATCTGCAATGTTGCCCGCAAAACTCGCTGGATGAGATGGTTTAAATTCGACTAGAGTGTTTCATTAATTAGGGCTTTATTGTATAACCTGTGTGTGGGTGATGACAAATCCTTTTTTTATTTTTAATTGTCTATGTGTGTTCTTATGCATGTTCTACTGATATCTGTTTTAACTAAGGTAATTAAAAAAAATTTATTATATATATATAATTGGAAGATAGGTAATTGTGACTTTTATCTCTCAAATTCTGCCAATTCTTCTAATAATGGCTAGTTTATATAATTGAGTTTTTTGCTGTTACTTTTGTATGAAATTATTTATATTTGTAAACTTGCAATTTTGAGTTTGTATTTAGTCCTTTATTTTTTTTTTTAAATGTTACAAACAAAAAAGGGTCAGAAGATGTAAATTCAGAGTTTGTTAGATAGAAGCTCATAATTGTTAGGCAGCCTACACTCTAAAAAAATGCTGGGTTGTTGTAACTCAATGATGGGTCAGATTTGGACAAATCCAATTGTTGGGTTAATTAGGTTACTTTAATTGGAAAAATGAACCCAATGTTGGGTTCGTCCCTATTTGACCCAGCATTGTGTTATGACAACCCTTTTAGAGTGTTTTTAAAGCATTTCAACTTTAAACTGCAAGACATTTTCAAAACTCAAAACTAAAAAAAAATGTCAAAATTGTGAATTATAAACTATGGTTTGTATAAATAAAAAATAAATAAAATAAATAGGTATCACTTTATTTTGATGGTCCTCTTAACGCATTTTGTTGACTTTAAGTTACATTTTATCTACATGGCAACTAATTCTCAATAGATTATAAGTAGGCTGTTAGGTTGGGGTTAGGGTTAGTGTAAAATTTCTTATAGTCAGTTAAATGTCTGTTGAAGAAGCAGTATCAGCAGATATTAAGCAGACAGTTTACTTATCCTCAAATGAGAAGTAATTGGCATGTAGTTGCAATGCAAATTTTAGTCAACAAAATGTGCAATAGGGACCATCAAAATAAAGTGTTAACAATAAATAAATAAATAAATAAATAAAATAAAAAATAATAAATTAATTAATAAATTAATAAAAAAATAAATAAATAACAAGAAAGCACATAAACAGGCAGTTGGGAGGAAAAAAGTTGTAACTGAGAAAAAAAATGCAGGGTTGGCATAACCCAATGTTTAGTCAAATAAGGACAAATCCAATCGTTGGGTTAATTAGGTTACTTTACAGTAATTGGAAAAATGAACACAATGTTGGGTTTGTCCCTATTTGACCCAACATTGAGTTATGACAACCCTGCATTTTTAGAGTGTTTCAACTTCAAATTGCAAGAATTGGTCAGAACTCAAAATTTTAAAAAGTCAAAATTGTGGATTATAAACTATGATTTGTAAAATAAATAAATAAATAAATTGGGAGGAAAAAAGTCATAACTGACTTAGAAATAGTTGAGAATTTAGATATAATCTCAGAACTTCAAGAATTAAATTCAAAATAATAATAAAAGAAAGTTGCTATCATAAGAGATAAATTCACTATTCTGAAGGAGAAAAATCTTTTTCGATTGTTTTCATGATTAATTATGAACAGAGATTTTTCCATAAAAGGCATGTTCTAGGTAGTTTTCTTATAACCTCCCTGCAAAATGAAAATGTTATGACCTGTTTGTGATTTACAGCAAATAAAGGACTACAGTACGTGTAGATGAATATTGACATTATTAAGGGCTTTTACGTGATCACCATTGACATTTCCTTAATACAACAAAACAATAGCAGACACGCTTTGATGGAGAGCTTTCATTACTACATTTACTTTGCTCTCAAAATTCACTATTAACATTTATCCAATGCGCGGCTTTGGGGAAACGCAATGCGTAGTCATTTCGCCGAGATACTCAAAGGTTATGTCAAGTCGCATGGATTCCCTTCGCTATACAGCTTAACTCCAGGGGGGAAGAGAAAGAAAAAAAATCCTGTTCTTTCTGTGATTTCTATAGGTAGCCACTAGCCAAACTGATAAAAGATAAATAGTGATAAAAATATCCTAATGTGACAGCCCAGCAGATAACCTCAGGAGACACATCGGTTATCGGAGCCAGTCATCAGCAAGTGAATATTTATCACAAAGAACAGACTCATTGCAGAATCACCGCCTGCATGTTTACTAGCTAATACAAGCGGGAGACATGTAATCTTTTCAGGATTGAACAATTCTTGCTTCAATCTTACAGGGGGCAAATACATGTAAGCACAACACACACAAACAAGAATCCGCAAATGCCCCAAATTATAATACACTGTCTCTATGGATTGTCTTTTCACTGTGTCGATGTAAATTACGGTATATGTAGGAATATAATATCTCAGAGAGCAAAGCCCGCTGGATCATTGAGCATTAAAGCAACTAGCTGCATTTTTCGAGAGGCTGATGTTTACGTCTGGTTATTTGGAAGAAATTCTTTTTTTCTTATTCTGAAGGTCACTCATAAATAATACATGAGCATGATCTATTATTAAACTGTTATTAAACATATTCTAAAAATATCATTACCATATGCGCGGCAATGATGTATGGTGAATATAATGTTTTTCTCGTGGTTTTATTGAGAGGGGCAAACAATCCGAAAAAAGACATTCTTTTATTCTGTCAAATCAGTAAAGCAGCTCCATCATGAATGAGTGACAAATCCAGGAAAGTGAAAGGTCTCTGTGTGTGCCCTCATAGACAGGAGAGCTTTTTCTTGTCAAACATAAACCAAATTAATGTTAGACCTTGTGGTGCCTTTAATATGAGGGCTTTATATAGTCATAAGATGGAAGGGAAATGGCATGGAGGGCTATCGCTCAGAGATTTACCATAGGTTAAATGACAGGGCTTTTTCAAGACACTGCTGACATGCTATCCGTAACACATGACATACTGTAGAGCGGGATAGCAGAGTAATCTACTAAAACTACCGTAGTTTGTGATTGAACTATAATGAATGAATCAATCAATCAATCAATCAATCAATCAATCAAACTATCAGTCACAATTACTGTACTTGCATGATCTTTTTTATGTGATATCATAGAATAATACATGTTTGGGTTTCTAAAGAACCTTGAGATGTCATTGAACAGTTCTTTATTTATATATATACTGTATATATAGGGCGACGCAGTGGCGCAGTAGGTAGTGCTGTTGCCTCACAGCAAGAAGGTCGCTGATTTGAGCCTCGGCTGGGTCAGTTGGCGTTTCTGTGTGGAGTGTGCATGTTCTCCCTGCATTCGCGTGGGTTTCCTCCGGGTGCTCCGGTTTTCCCCACAGTCCAAAGACATGCGGTACAGGTGAATTGGGTAGGCTAAATTGTCCGTAGTGTATGAGTGTGAATGGGTTGCAGCTGGATGGGTATCCGCTGCGTAAAACATGTGGTGGATAAGTTGGCGGTTCATTCCGCTGTGGTGACCGCTGATTTATAAAGGGACTAAGCCGAAAAGAAAATTAATGAATGTATATTCATATATATATATATATATATATATATATATATATATATATATATATATATATATATATATATATATATATATATATATATATATATATATATATATATGAGCAATAACACAGTAACAGTGCAATATGGCTGTATATTGGCACTGGTGGGAGGCATGCGTGCGTGCCTTAGTGTCCCACCAGTGACGATACAGCCATAGTGCACTGCTACGAGTGTGATATTTCATTTATGCAACAGTTCAATGGCATAATCATGTATATTAAAAAAAATCCAACACGGGAGAGTCTAAAAATCCTTTTGTATAAGGAACTACTTTCGTCCGCCATTCATTCACATCTGCAGCTGACATCAGAACAGCAGAAACCGTTGCTACTTCACCAACGAGTATTTACCAATAGTATTTGAATGATTTTAGCGTAATGTCTAAAGTGATGACAAAACAGGTGATTTTGCTCACATTTTAGGATTATAAGGCTGAATGGCAGTATTTCTCTGTTGCGAATGGGATGTCACAATATTTAACCCAGAAAAAGCTGTTGTGTAATGTTGCGTTTGCTATTTCTTTTCTGCATTTCTTCTTTCTTTTTACTGAACTCTGCAGTAACACAAACAGGAGACTCAACAGAAACAAACAGATAGCCAACCAAAAAGTAACTCAGGGTTAAACAAAGAGTAACCAACACAAAATACAGACATTCCTGATATTTGAGTCTCATCTCATCAACAATATGAAAATCTGTTGGAATACTTCACCCAAAAATGAAAATTTGTCAATTCAACCACATGTACAGGACATACAGAAATTGAAATTGCGTTACTCTCAGACCCTAGGTGCCTAACATATACCGTGCTCAGCATATATAAGTTCACCCTCACAAATCTATCTTTTAAATTCATATTTTCTGATAGGAAGCTATACAATATTATATTTGTGCATATACTGTACATTAGATAAGTCAGTACTGAAGCCAAATTTGGAGCTTATCTAACAAAATAACTTACGATAGCGGTGCAAAAACTAGAACACCCAAACTATATACTGTTATAGAAAAATATTAAATACAAATTTAAAAAAAAAGAGAAAAAATCAAGAGAAGCAAAAAATGTTAAAATTTTGTTGACATTTTGTAGGTTGTATTTTTTTGCAATATTTTGCTGGAATTAAATTGTATTATCTTTCAATTTCTAAATTTTAAAATATTAAAATATTATTTTAATAAATATATATTTTCAATTGCACCAAAATACATTGCCTATATTCACTGAGAAATGAATACAAATATTCATTCAAATACCCAATTATACTAAGCACTGAAATATAATAACAAAAAGTAGAATTTTTAAAAGAAATGACAATCAATACTACATATATAATATAATCCAAAAATATAAGTAAAAATAAAAATGTTTGAAAAAATAGAATTACACTTTTTTTCAAGAGTTGTGTAGATGCAAAACAGTATATAGTGCAAAAAAAGTGCAGTATAATGCAAAACAGTATATCGTGCAAAAAGCTTGTAAATTTGATAATATGATAGATATGATAATATGATCCATGTATCCATCCATTCATTCATTCATTCATTCATTCATTCCGTCAGTCATAAAATAATGTGTAATAAACAGATACAGGAATAACAAAATTAATACTGGCTCTTGGTGACACACTGATGTCTTGAAGCTAAACGATTAGTCAAGAAACTGAACACTATAAACAACATTATTCCTTTTAATCCACAGCCTCAGTAGGCAGTCCTGAGCACTGAGAGCTTTCTAAACGATATACAAAATAGGAAAAGCAGTTATGTCCCATTGTAGAGTAAACTCATGACAATGCATAACCTTTTAATTTACTGGCTCATTTATATGAATTCATACAGTCTCATGCGTTAGTTTGATTTGGCCACAACCCTCAATGACAGTTGTGTTTAGGGGTGGGGTTATACACCTTTATTCGTAAAATTATGCATTTTAGTATGAATGACAGCATAGAAATCTGATAAATGAGCCACATTTTCATCAATAGAAAAGCTTTTCCCATCAGATTGGACTGCCTGTGATTGAACAAGTAATTATTTGGATTTAGGCTGAATCAGTCGATTCAAACACTGGTGTGAATGATTTGTTCAAAGAACTGAATGAGTTAAAAAAAAATGTAAATTAAATTGCAAAGCTTTAGAATTATTGAATGTGTCGTGGATTTACATTCCTCATTCATTGTAATGTAGATGTAAAAAAGAGTAAATCGCATGTTTAAATAAATAAATAAACAAACAAACAGTAAGAAGATACAGTAATTTGGAATGTAGACATTTGGTGAGTAAATAATGACAAAACCCTTATATTCAGACTGAATTATGACTTAAAAACCAGGCAGCCAAAAAACCTTTCTTCCACAAATGGTGTTTGTTTCCCACCTCTGCTTCCACAAATCACACCAGAAAACCGAAGGAGTACCCGCAATGATACAGCTCGCGCATAAACAAGAGACGGCAAAGAAATACATCACAGGTCTCGCCCTTGAGGTTTTCTACGAGGTCAGCTTCTGCGCATGGACATCTATGACCAATTTAGAAGGAAACTTTCTGCAAAGCCAGCATGTTTTTCCTCACACCAAGTCAAGGCAAATGCAGTGCTTTTGATATTGCATATCTGACAATGAAACATATGCGAGTGTACAGGACATGTCCAGACATTCAATTTCAAAGCATTGTATACTTCAACCCAGTTGACATATTCTATTATTCTAAGCCCTCATCAGGCCATCAAGCCACACTGGTAGACATCTTCACTATGATCCATGGGTGCAATATGGAAGGGTAACCTTGGCCCACCAGGCTATTCTTTGATATTAGTGCTTTATAATAATTTGCAGCAGCGTTTATGTTGCAGGTTCAACAGTTCAGACCTTTCCAAAAAGAGTGTGATTTAGTAAAATATGTGTTCACTTGGAAACATATTTTAACCCTGAGAATATGCACACAATTACTCCGGATTTTATAGGAGATGTATTCATCCTTGGGGAAGGCCATTTGTATCAATAAGCAAGTCATGTACTGAGCACTATTTTTACTATTAAATCATCTAAAATGGCCAAATGGGAAAATTCATATATTACACGAACACACAAGCTTCCTTTTAGTGGACTGTGGGAACAAAAACCATGCTAGAGACTTTATTTAAGGCACAAACTGTGCTAATGCTATACATGTATAGGATTTATAGTACAGTTTGTTGTCTGCCTTTTGTTGCATTATTTATGAAATGTATTTGTTTAGTTTCACATTACAGTTATTACACATTACAATAGATCTTTGTATTAGTAGCCATTTATACACAGTTGTGTTTGAAAGAATCTGTTTAAAATGTGAATAATTTGAACAAAATAAGATAGATGCATGTTATTTTTTTGTTTAGTACTGTCCTGAGTAAGATATTTTATTTACATATTGGTTTTTAACAGGGATGCACCAATACAATTTTTTTGAAATCGATCCGATACCAATACCACAATTCTGAGTATCGACCGATACAGATCCATACTCAATACTGTGCCTTTTTTAAAAAACATAATACAGTTTCTATAGTTCTGGTGATAAACTCAAATAATATTTCTCCTTTAGTAAAAATAACAGACCTACTGTATATGACAGATGAAACAATCTAGCTTAAAACATGATGCTTGCTGTAAACTAGGCTACATTATTTGAGCATTCATTACGACATTGATCTGTTGTGGTCCAGCTTTCGGTATGTTTTCTTTTTTTAATATTAAGATTTTTCTTTGAAAAAAATTATTTTGCCTTTTAGCAAAGCCTGATATTTTCCTGCAGGTTTGACGCAGACTAAACTAAACCTTCTAAGGCCAGTTTTACTTAATAGACATTCCCTTGCCTAAACTCGCCACGAGTGAGATGGAGAAACTGAAAGCATGTCTGAAAAAATATTTTTTTGTCTAAAAAATTATCTTTTTGGAACGAATTTCATTTGATATAATTTGTTGGTTACTTTAATGTATTTTTTGTTGGTCAGTTATCTACAAAATAAACGAAGATTTGAAGATTTGAAGTGAAGTTCAAAACAAGGTCCGCTTATATGCTTTTGCTTTCACAAACTCAAAAAAATATTAACTAAAAATACAAACTGAAAACTAAATAAAATAAGAATATAAATAAAATTACAGTGAAATATTCACAGTTTTAGAGTAGCCTATATTAGGCTAAATAATTTAAATAAATACATATTTTAAATAATCTAATCTAATTTTAAATCTAAATAACCCATATTGCGCCCATCAATTTCCCTTTTATTAATTTAATCAACAACTTTGACCACAATGAGCCAGGCTTTACACACTATTCGCAGCACTGAAAGTATTTCCCTCGGAAGAATAAATTCAGTCGGACTCGGAAGGATGAGAGAACAGAAACTCATTTTACGGAGTGGCGCAAAGCGGGAAGCGCTGAATTGAACATGAATTTAACCATTTGAATATTCATCTGTGCTTCACATTACGCTATAGAATGGCTTCAGAACATTTGGGATATAGTAGGCATACATGACAACTTTCTAGGGCCTTATAATAGTCTACCTTCATGGCTTTTTTTGGCTTATAAATTACACAGAATATAGCACACGCGCAACATCGGATTTGGATCGATACCAGCTGGCCGATACCTGATCCTGCAAAAATATGTGGTATGGAACCAACGCAATCTCACGACAATTCGTAACTTTTTGATTTTGTGGCTTATTCGTATGAATTCGTATGATCTAATTTGTATAAATTAGTACGATTTGCTCATCACCCAATGACGGTTGGGGTTAGGGGTGGGGTTGGGTGCCACGCCTCCTTTTTAAAATCGTACATTTTCGTATAACTGAACTTGTACGAATTCGAACGAATTAGCCACTAAACTGACAAAACATAAAATACTTACGTTTCCTTGAGAGATCAGGCTGTATGGAACCAATATTTGATCCAAGTATGGGAATCAGTGCATCCCTAGTTTTTAATACACAGTAAATTCATCAGTGTTAAGTTCTCGGAGTTAAAGCATTTCAGAGTAAAGTGTTGAAATTACGATTTTCGATTTTAATAAATGAACACAATAAGAGTTCAAATCTGTTTTGATCCAGATCAAGGAGCTACAGGTAACCAATACTTGATGGTGTTATTTCCAATGTTCACTTGACCAAAAATCTTAATGAAACAATTTGTAGTGCTGGCTGTCCAGTGTTAACATGTTTTTGTTAATAGACATGATTAATAACATAGTTGTGATTTTTTTTCTTCTGTCATTCTTGGAGAATTGTCCTTGTAGGTTATTTTAACTATCAATTGGGAGTATTGGGAGACTAAAGTTACATTCTCTCTGTAAAGTGTTGAATGTTCACTTTTTACACTAGAGTCAGGGAACGATCAACTGCCAGTAGTGTAGATCAGAGTTATTTTAACTCCATATAGTGTGAATATAACTCATTTAGTGTTATATGTAATGCATAACTCATATAACTCATATAGTGTTGCACAAGTAGCTCTCTTAAGAGTATTAATTTAACTCTGAAAATATTGGGACAATATGTTCACTCATTTGGAGTTGATTTTAACTCAGAGTTGAAATAACACTTCTATTTGTGCAGTGTACTGTCTTTTGGTTTCCTGGTGATCTATGAAAGTATATTTTTTATTTTTTAATCTTGCTCAGGACAGTACTAAATATAAAATAACATGCATTGTGTATGATCTCTCTTATTTTATTAAAATTATTCACATTTTAACAGATTCTTTAAGGGGTATGTAAACTTAATAGCAAGAGCACAACTGTACATATTGTAATATTATAATATATTATATTATATTATATTATATTATATTATATTATATTATATTATATTATATTATATTATATTATATTATATCATATTATTCATTAATTTATTTTATTTTTGGCTTAGTCTCTTTTATTAATCAGGGGTCGCCACAGCGGAACAAACAGCCACTACCCACTGTGCCACTGTGCTGCCCTTATATTATATTCATTCATTCATTCATTCATTCATTCATTCATTCATTCATTCATTCGTTCATTCACTCACTCATTCATTCATTTTATTTTCGGCTTAGTCCCTTTATTAATCCAGGGTCGCCACAGCGGAATGAACCGCCAACTTATCCAGCACATGTTTTACGCAGCGGATGCCCTTCCAGCTGCAACCAATCTCTGGGAAACATCTACACACACTCATTCACACGCATACACTACCGACAATTTACCCTACCCAATTCACCTGTACCACATGTCTTTGGACTGTGGGGGAAACCGGAGCACCCGGAGGAAACCCGTTCGAACGCAGGGAGAACATGCAAAGTCCACACAGAAATGCCGACTGACCCAGCCGAGCTTCTGACCAGCGACCTTCTTGCTGTGAGGCACTACCTACTGCACCACTGCATCACCGCCCTATATTATATTATATTATATTATATTATATTATATTATATTATATTATATTATATTATATTATATTATATTATATTATATTATATTATATTATACATTTGGATTTTATAATACATATGCATTTGCATTAAAATACATTTATTTTATGTTAATAAGTTTCATTGTAAAATAAAAAAATATATAAAAATGCAATATGATGTATATATGAACATCCTATTTGAGTCTATATAGTTTTATATTGAAAATTATACTATAAAATGTTATATATTTTGTATATTCAATATTTTGCATGCCTTTTTCATAGCTATCGATTTTTCTCATTGATAATTGATAGATGCAACATAGTCAATTGATTTACAAGGTATGGTTTGCAAATGAATAGCTAAAAGATATTAGATTTAGCAGCAACCTCACCTCTTGTTAGCATATTCATTTACCTATGGGAGTCCCATTACATTTTGTTAATACATACCGCTTTAGTCAGCCCAGCTTCCAGCAAATTGCATTAATGTTCCCGCGTTATGTAGCCACAGAGCACAATAATTTGATTGAGTGCCTATGTTTGATATAATCAGATTATCGTTTGAGTGAGGGGTAATTGTCATGCCTTGTCACAACCAGATCATTGTAAAAATAGGCAAAATAATTCATATATTACTGTCTTAGCCTTTTAGTGTCGCACCGGTGACACTTTAGTGTTACTTAGAGCTGACTGGATTTCTTCATCTCCTTGTTAACACATTGTGCGATGTGAAAAGATAAAAAGGAGGACTTTTATTCGCACAATGTAGCCACTCTCTCGCTCTCCCTCTCTCTCGCTGTCACTACAGAGTTGAAAGCGGAGTATGTGATGTGTAAATTCAGACTGGGAGAAAAAAAATCAATTAAGCAGATATGATTGTCAGGTGAGCTCTTATCATCAACAGTTAACTGCGTTGTTAAGAAAAAAGGACGTAACCTTTGCAAAGGTAAAACTAGGCCTCATTTCCATCAGCACCTGACACTGTCACACTGCTGCTCTCATTAAAAGCTGTCAGTCATTCCCCACACACAGCCTGGCACCACCAATGTAATTTATCAATGTCAAAACTGTCACCGGCTAATGCGAAATAAAGTTTCACACATGAGGAAAATGGACAATTATGAGATGCACACTTTGGATGCAAAATAAGAAGAGTTGCTTGATGTGTTATGGGTTATGTAACAGTTGTAGGCGTCATTGTATAAAAGACAATTGAACATCACAATATTTGCTGTGTATGGACACATATACACAAATCAAGAAAATAGCATATATGATTAACTGAAGGGGCTTTCACATAGGAGGAACTTTTTTCACAGTTCCTAGAACTATTGGTGGAGGTATGCACTTTTTGGTGTGCTCGTTTATAGGTTATAGGAACACCTTTTGGGTGTGGTAAATTAGCTACTGCTTCAGAGATTAAGGTAAAATCCCGCACAATGGGAACAATCAGTGACAGAATCTTACACTGATTCTGAAATTGGTGTAAGAACATGTATTTCATCATTTAAACAACTTAATAATTATCATATTACTTGATCTATAACAAGTAATGAGCACCACCATGTTAGTTTATGCTGCAGGAGTGATCAGAGCTGCTGGATCCCCCCCCCCCCACAAAAAAAAATACATGAAAGTAAGAGGCTGTTTAACTATGAGAGGAAAAGAGTAAACATTCTAATACCCTAAACAGTGTGTATCTTACATGAACAAAGCATAATGTCCACTCACTTTCCTTTGGCTTAGTTTCTAATTTATCAAGGGTTGCCACAGTGGAATGAACCGCCAATTACTTTAGCTTTTAGCATTTTATGCAGCTGATGCCTTTCCAGTCACATCCCAACACTGAGATTCCACTAACTCATGAACCCCCAGTTCAGTTTGTTCAGTTATTATTGACTTAAACTGAATCAACATTGTACTAAACTGGGCCAAATTACACTACTGCCTTTTAAAATCTACAGTACTTTGCTGCTGACATAGTCAATCAGTGACAGTTTGTACATTGACTGAGAGAATACATGGTATAAGAAACAGCAGCACAGTTTTTTAAAGTGTAAATGACATGCATATTAACAAGCTGATTTTAGCAGTACTTTTCGCCTTTGTCTGTGGCATCATCTTTTTCAGCTTTGATCAGATGTACTGTAGCTCCAGTACTGTTTCTAGACATAGGTGAACTAAGTAGTCACTTAGCGTACCACCAGCTGCAGGCCCCACCGAGAGTAAAAATAGTGTTCAAATATGAATTATTTAATCAGATTCTAAATCACATTCAACATTACAACAGTCAATTATTGCTAGCATTATGAATTATCTTTTAACAGTTTATGTAATTCTTCAATGATATACATAACTTTCGCATCAATATTGATGGCATATGTTTTTCTGGGCACACATGAGTTTACCAACAGGTAGCAATTAAGGGCGTACTCACACTAGGTACAGTTGCCATGAACCGTGCCGACACACAATTGTACCCCCTCCCTTCTCCTCCAACGGCCTGCACTCACATTGCTTTTTACCTTCCGAACCTGAGCATGCTTACGTCATCAATGATGGGACTGTTCAGTTTAACGGAAAGAGAAGCACTCTCGCTCAGCACAGTGGAGTTTGCTTTAGTTATATCGTTTTAGTCATTTGGGATGCAGTGACACGCAGTCAAATATTTTGCCGAACAGATCCACAACTTTTGACGCTCACAAATTATCATAAAACCCCATCGAGCGAGGGGTTTGCGTCTTTAATACACTACGACAGTTTGCGTTCATTAAAAAGTAAGATTGATTGATAAATCCATACGAAATAGTCTCTTAAATGTCTTGTTGCATCTTCAGTTTTGGGCTCAGGCGTGCTTTGCACTCACACTACAAGCATACCATGCCAAAGTCCAACCGAACTGGACCTCTTTCCCCAATTTGGAGCACTCACACTTGTCAAATGAAGCTTAATGTGTTATGGGTTATGTAACAGTTGTGGGCGTCATTGTACAAAAGACAATTGAACATCACTATATACAGTATATGTACACACACACACGCATATCAAGATAATAGCATATGATTCACTGGTAGAGGCCTATTGGGAGGCAGCTGTTGCGTGAACCAGCACCAAAAATATCATGATTATAAAAACAAGGTCACTCTGAGGTATATCTGAGATGTGTTCAGATATACTAACTGAGTTTGGTGAGATTAGGTGTTGCTCTAAGGTGATAAACGTGGCCGCAGGAGCTGAAGGGATGAATCTTTTAAGCCGGTCATTACAGCGGCTTGGATTTCTCACAGCTCCTTGCGTTGTGTCACACAATCACCAGGGCAGAATGAAGGCTGAATATGCTAATGACTCTAATTGGACTACTAATAGAGCATGTCTCTGTAGTTTTTAAGCTTGCGGATGGCTGTGTAATCAGAGCAGACAGTCGTTAAGAGAATGAAGAGGCAACTAGCAATGTCAGGAGAGGGCCTGGCGGTTCCAGCTGACACTACCCCAATCTTCCAGGACCCATTAAATGGCTGTTTCAACGCATTACCTACCATAACATCCTTGAATATCACTGATTTTATTTGCAGTATCAAACATTTCATTTCACGCGCCATTAATGGAAAAGTGCTGAGGTTCTAATGCTGCCAAAACATTTAGTAACTACCTGGACTCTGAGAAACCAATTAACTCCTGAGACAATATGGCCAATTACACACAAAAATAGGTAGGGCCACTATTGCTTCCTGTCCGGAGATTCCTTCACTTACTTCAAGTTGCAAAACAGGAAAATTTGTAAAAATGTGTAAACAGGTCAAGCTAACTATTAGGATCCTCATTTATCATGTTTTGGTTACTTGCATCGTTGCCTTTGTACATCTGATATTAAGAAAGCTTTGTCTGATCTTTCTGATCACAAGTGGACAACGCTAAATACAGGAATAAGCATATGTTGATCTTTTTCCACTTTTGAATACTTCCAGTGGTAAGTTTGGTTTTGTAGTGTAGACAATCATGTGGTTAAATGCATTCAAACTGCTACATAATATTACTATGAGGCTAAAAGGCTGATTTTCATGGGATGTGCTGTAAGAAAGGGCAATGTGTTCATACTTTGCTTTGGTGTAACAAAATTAAGTACAACATGACCCATAACATACTGTAAGGGTATGCTGACTGGGTAAATACATGTCATATGAAACACTGCCATAGTTTTTTAAAGTGTTACAAGGCATACACATTCAAAAAGTAATGATAGTGGAATTTATCTGTCACCTTTGTCTGGAACAGTGTGTTTTTTTCACCCTTAATACTATGCAGTCATTTTAAGGGTCATTTCAAGGGTTTACACTTAGCTGATGATTGAAAATGTGTAAACTCCGCACAGAAACATCGGCTGGCTTGGTAAGGACTAGAACCACTGACGTTCTTGTTGTGAGGCAACAGTGCTAACCACTGGGCCACCGTGTCACCCATAAAGGAGGAGGAGTAGGGGTGGAAGGGGGGATTCTTCAAAATGAAGATAGCTGTTATATGGAACTTAGGGTATTTATAGTGGCTTAGGAATCGTCTGATTGGTGAATCATAAATTGGATAATGCGGGACCAGCCGCAAGCATTCATAAGCATGTGATCCTCTCGAAATTTGTTTAGAAATAAACTTCACTTATTTGTCATTTTTGATCATTCAATCTCCTAACATTTACATGTCTTCTCTGTCATCAAGACAAAATGAAATTAAAGCTCCCATCAAAGTAGTTATTCATCATCAAATTGTTGAATTTGTTGAATACTGCACTTGGAGATGGACTTATCCCTTTCACACATACGTGTTAAATGCTCCTGTTGACCTCCATCATTAGTTCTTTTATGTGACCTATGCAGTTGAAAAACAACTGTTGTTCCTTTTCACACTACTGACATTTACAGAGACATATTATCAACATGTAAAGGTTTATTTTGATGAGGTTTTTTGTGTAGTACTGAATAAATAGCACAAAAACAACAGTGAATGTATCTGTGATACATAATCAAACATGTTTGCCTCACCTATTTATTTGGGTTTTTCAAAGTGGTCAGTTTGCTCGGTAGCTCACCTTGTATGGTATTTCTGACTGTACTTGGGACGCAGAGTTTATGTTTAAGTCTAGTGAAGAACGGTTCCAGAAACCAGGTAAAAAGAGCAATGTGAAATCGCAGTAAAACTATGCGGCCGCATTGTGCTATTTCTCTTCTCGATTCCATTTAAAAACACTATCGGTTCGGTTTAGGGAATAGGGTATGTCAGTGGATCATAAGGTGACATATAGGCACAACAAGCCATGTGTTTCACTGATGTGTACGAGGATGTGTAAATGGCACAGATGAGAAAACATAGCCCAGTAATGTAATTGTGATTCGCAAAAGTCAGCGGCCTCTAGTGGATTTGTCAACACAAGTTGCAAGCAAATGTCACCAGAGCAACGTATTTCATGGTTTACAAAATTTCATTTGCAATGACCTTGGGTTGAATAATTTACAGTGTGTGCAGTATATTTTGTATTTTGTTTATTTTTCCCTTTTCTGCAAATATTTAAAAAAAAAATCTTAATTATGTTGTGAAATATATGATATTTTGATTCTCAAATAGTTGTAAGATGCATTTCATCATTTAAACAACTTAATAATTATCATATAATTTGATCTATAACAAGTAATGGGTACCGGCAGCGCCATGTTAGTCTGTGCTGCAGGAGAGGTCAGAGCTGCTGGTTTTCTCCCGAAATACATGAAAGTAAAGTGATTGTTTTCTTTACCTCTCCATAGTTAAACATTCTAGTAACCTAAACTGAGTAAATGAGTGGATGTCATGCTTTATCCACATAAGATACACACACTTTAGTGTTAGTTCCATATTTATCAGGGGTTGCCACAGTGGAATGAACCACCAATTACTTTAGCATTTTATGCAGCTGATGCCTTTTCAGCCGCAACCCAACACTGTGAACACACTAACTTGTGAATCCAGTTGTTCATTCAGTTATTATTGAACTACTCTAAACTGAATCAACATTGAACTAAACTGTGCCAAATGACACTACTCCCTTAAAAAATCTACTTTACTGCTGAAATAGTTTCAATGTTTAAAAAAAAAAAAAAAAAAAAGCTTATATTAAACATCAAATTGAGTCATGTATAGCTTTAAATATTCATTCATTGATTTTCTTTTCGGCTTAGCCCCTTTATTAATCTGGGGTTGCCAAAGCGGAATGATCCACCAACTTATCCAGCATATGTTTTACCAAAGTCCCTTTAAGGCAAGTAATTTCACTCGGCATCCCTCTTTGAAATGCTTCTCGGGCAGTATGCTCGGACATTCTGTTTGAATGGGCAAACATCAAATCCTCCAAAATTGCTTGCCAAGCTTACGATTGAATTTCATACAAGAAATCACCAATAAAATTAAACAACAACTGTCTTTAGTTTTATTTGTAAATGTCCAAATTACACAAAATCTGCAGAAACTCACGTCTGGTCCGAGCCCCTCCCCCAGAGTATCATCAGTCTATAGTGATCGATGATTGGCTCTTGTACTCGAAGCCGGGCTTATTTCACCATATAGCAATCGATGATTGGCTCCTGTACTAGTAGGTTGGGCTTTTTTCACTATATAGCAATCGATGATTGGCTCCTGTACTAGTAGGTTGGGCTTTTTTCACTATATAGCGATCGATGATTGGCTCCTGTACTAGTAGGTTGGGCTTTTTTCACTATATAGCGATCGATGATTGGCTCCTGTACTAGTAGGTTGGGCTTTTTTCACTATATAGCGATCGATGATTGGCTCCTGTACTAGTAGGTTGGGCTTTTTTCACTATATAGCGATCGATGATTGGCTCCTGTACTAGTAGGTTGGGCTTTTTTCACTATATAGCGATCGATGATTGGCTCCTGTACTAGTAGGTTGGGCTTTTTTCACTATATAGCGATCGATGATTGGCTCCTGTACTAGTAGGTTGGGCTTTTTTCACTATATAGCGATCGATGATTGGCTCCTGTACTAGTAGGTTGGGCTTTTTTCACTATATAGCGATCGATGATTGGCTCCTGTACTAGTAGGTTGGGCTTTTTTCACTATATAGCGATTGATGATTGGCTCCTGTACTAGTAGGTTGGGCTTTTTTCACTATATAGCGATCGATGATTGGCTCCTGTACTAGTAGGTGGGGATTTATTCAACGTATTGACAGTTACACTTTTCCCCTTTAAAAAAGATACGGGTGACATGTCTTGTGTATTCTAGAGTCTTTGGTTTTATGTAGCAGATGCCTCAACCCGTCACTGGGAAACATCCATACACACTAATTTACACACATACACCACAGACAATTTAGCTTGTCATCGCTGTAAAATAAACAATGTATGGCTCCAAAATACAGTTAAAGCAAAACAAACAGTATCTCCACATATTAAAACAGGAAAAAAATTATTCACAAATACATTCATTTGTCCATTCATTCATTTTCTTTTCAGCTTAGTCCCTCTATTAACCAGGGGGTGCCACAGTGGAATGAACCGCCAACATATCCAGCATATGTTTTACGCAGAGGATGCCCTTTCAACTGCAACCTTATTCACAATACAACAACATATAAAATAAAACATCATCATCCACCATGTAAACTAATTATCTTCATCAAACAACATCCACTTTTTTGAACCTCCTTTTTATTTCCTTGATCGATTTTGGTAATTCATTAAAAATATAAGAAATTTGCTCTGTTTATTTTCTTGTTTATTACTTTGAAGTTGCCTCAAAACAGTTTGTATTGTGGCTTACATAACTAAATGTGACTTAACATTAAGCTGAAAAAATGCCTCAGGCTGGGCAGACTGTCCCACTGTATTTTTATATTTTCTTTTAGAAATCTTTGGTTGCCACTTCAAAATGCATAACAGAGCTAAATCCAGTGCTATTCTTCATCATCATTGATAGTGCCAGACACATTTCAAAGGTCAGCGTGGGTCGCCCAAGCTTGCTTTGTTAATGTCTATCTAAATTGGCGGTTAAATTGATCAGATCTCCGTATCCCAGCATTTCTTATTACCATTAGGCTCTTTTCTTTTTATTTCATCACATTAAAATTATCCATTTGCTCTGCTTAAAAGAACGAGGGACGAAGTAATTCCATTTCGCGGCTTTAAAGTCACTGCTAACTACCAGAAACACTTAATGAAAAGACTCTTGGCTACAGAATGAAGTGATGAGGCGATCACCATTACCCATCCCTCCTCTGACCCCTAATGTAGTTATGCCCAACAGAAAATTCAAGTGGCACTTCAGGAGATGGGAAATAAGCAGACCTTCCTCAGATCAATTACTTTATCCAGCTAGCATGTGTGTGTGCGTGCGAGACAGATGCTTAAGAAGTCAGGGCTTTTTTAAGGCATGAGTTTGTGGGAATTTTATTTATTTAAGTGTTTATTCTTGAATAGGCCAGGCATAAATCTATTTGTTTTTCTGTAAAAGCCTATTATGAATGGATTTTGTATTATTATTTTAATTAATCTCTTTTCAAAGCAGTTTAAAGTTAATAATTAAATATGTTGATTAGGTTTAAGATAAGAGGGGAAGTCAGAGTAATACTTTTAGCTATACAGTAGTAAGGCAAAGTATTCTGGGACATGCAACTCATAAAATTCTAAATAAATATTTTTAAAAATCCTTTGGATATGTTTTACTTGGGTCCATAGGATAAAAAAATACATATTTTTATTTTTTTTTTTTTGCTTTTCAATTTCCACTTTTGCCTATTTTAAATAAAAAAAAAAAAAACAGGATTTCATTAGTGGGCGTCACAGTGGCACAGTGGGTAGCACGATCGCCTCACAGCAAGAAGGTCGCTGGTTTGAGCCTCAGCTGGGTCAGTTGGAGTTTGCATGTTCTCCCCGTGATCACAGGGGATTCCTCCGGGTGCTCCTGTTTCCCCCACAGTTCAAAGACATGCGGTATATGTGAATTGGGTAAACTAAATTGTCCGTGTATGTATGTGAATGAGTGTGTATGGATGTTTCCCAGTGATGGGTTGCAGCTGGAAGGGCATCCGCTGCGTAAAACATATGCTGGATAAGTTGGCGGTTCATTCCGCTGTGGCGACCCCAGAGTAATAAAGGGACTAAGCCGAAAAGAAAATGAATGAATGAATGATTCCATTAGTGTCATGTGCTTTTTTAGCATATTGTGATTTTGACATTGATGCCATAGAAGAGTATTCATAGGAGAGAATTTTAGTCAAATGTTCTTCAAAGTTCATTCATTCATTCATTCATTTTCTTGTCGGCTTTGTCCCTTGCGGGGTCGCCACAGCGGAATGAACCGCCAACTTATCCAGCACGATTTTACGCAGCGGATGCCCTTCCAGCCGCAACCCATCTCTGGGAACTTCCACACACACATTCACACTCATACACTATGGACAATTTAGCTTACCCAATTCACCTGTACCGCATGTCTTTGGACTGTGGGGGAAACCGGAGCACCCGGAGGAAACCCACGCAAACCCAGGGAGAACATGCAAACTCCACACAGAAACGCCAACTGACCCAGCCCAGCCGAGGTTCGAACCTGCGACCCAGCGACGTTCTTGCTGTGAGGCAACAGCACTACCTACTTTTAATTAAATGTATTGCCCAACTTTATCTCAATGGTTAGATTTGTCCATATTTACCCCAAATTTGGTTAAAATTACTGAGCTTTTTTAGCATATACAGTAACAGAGTTAATAGTAAATATGTAACTTGTGTTTGTAAGCACCAGTGTTGGGTAAAGTTACTTTTGAAAATAGTGCATTACAATATTGAGTTACTCCCCCAAAAATGTAACTAAGTGCTTTTTATGGAAAGTAATGTGTTATAGTACTTTTGCGTTACTTTTCCCATGGCTTTGGTTTGATCTTTTTCAGAACTTGCAGGTGTTTTTTCACCTTTTTTATTGAGAAGCTCTGCATGTAACAACCAACTAAATAACCTACACCTTCATTTTCCTTTAAAAAATGTAGGATAAAATTACATTTTGAGAACTTTATGAACCCAGACCTATACATGCTGTATATACAGATTAATGACAGCATGTAATGTGTTTGCTACTTTTAAATGTTTTATTTAAGTAAATTCACTGTACATTGAGATAAAGACTGCAATAAAGCCCAAGAGTACTAACAAGAAATAATTTATTAAGGCAAAAACTTTTAAAATGTTTAATAACAAAATGAACAGTAAGACGATAAAAACATTCCCAAATCAAAATGAATCCTTGAGCTTTATACATTGAATAAATTGCTTCCCGTGGCCTTAACAAATGTGTCAATCATTTCCTAACAGAGAAAAATACTTACTATATTAAAAAACGTAGTTGTTTCTACGGTAGACAGTGGCTGCACCTCCTCAACAATAAAAGCAATCACCATTTTTTTAGTTTAGTCAAATTAAATGTTTTACCTGGAGACTGTGAATTGATGTCAGTCATTTGTTGTTTAACTGTAGATGAAGTGCGGGTGTAGTGCTTTTCATCCAGTTTTTTCTTGCAGTTGCCAAGAGTTTTACTTACACATAAATACACCTAACAACAATCCACATAGTTTCTTCAATGACTTCAAAATAACAAAAATCCATTGCAAAAATGTAAGTCTCCAGCCTACCATTCGGACCTGTAGTGATGACGGGTGATTCGCGAATGAATTATTTGTTTTAACCAAATCTTCTAAGTGAACCGGTCGAACCAGTTCATTAAATTAAACGAAGTTGTCGTGAATCTGTTTGCGTCTTCAGTAAGTACACTGTAAAAACATCCTGGTTGCCTTAAATTTTTAAGCTTAGTCAAATTAATGTTATGAGTCCATTGAACTTATAATATGTTAAACTGACTTGAAACCACTTGCATAACCTGCAAAATTAAGTTGGAACATGATTAACTTAGTTTAATATGTTACAATGACCTAAAACATATGCTGTCAGGACTAATTGATCATATAATTTTTTACAGTACAGTTTGTTTTTTTACAGTTAAAATACATTTTTTTTATAACATACCGCATACTCTCTCTAACTCAAAATAAACCCATATCCTGAGATATTCAGTGAAAAAGACATGATGATGATGAGTGCGAGTCGATTGTCTGTTCCCTCCTAGCACGCTCTCTCATTAAGTGTGTGATTCATCCAGACTAATGTCATTTTTATTCTGCAATATGTTTTTTAAGCCAATCAAGCAAGATAAAAAGTCACTTGCATTACATTTTTTTAAAAGTAACTCAAATAATATTACTACTTATTTTTAAAAGTAATGCATTATATTACTCGTGACTTTGGAAAAGTAATATTATTACATAATGTGCATTAATTATAACGCGTTACCCCCAACACTGGTAAGCACTGATTTATTAAAACATTGGGGAAAAAATCCTTAACTTTTAAAATGTATCTTTAAATGTCTATATATATATTTATATATTTATGTCTATATATATATATATATATATATATATATATATATATATATATATATATATATATATATATATATATATATATATATATATATATATATTCATTCATTTTCTTTTCCCTTTATTAATCCAGGGTCGCCACAGCGGAATGAACTGCCAATTTATCCAGCACGTTTTTTTACGCAGCGGATGCCCTTCCAGCCGCAACACATCTCTGGGAAACATCCATACACACCCATTCACACTCATACACTATGGACAATTTAGCCTACCCAATTCACCTGTACCGCATGTCTTTGGACTGTGGGTGAAACCGGAGCACCGGGAGGAAACCCATGCGAACGCAGGGAGAACATGCAAACTCCACACAGAAACGCCTACTGACCCAGCCTAGGCTCGAACCAGAGACCTTCTTGCTGTGAGGCGACAGCACTACCTACTGCACCACTGCGTCGCCTATATATATATAAATCTTATATTTAGCAATATATGCAAATTTCATACATGTATATGACATACTATATTCTAATCATTGGAATTACAAAAATTACTTTATTAATTTTAAATTGTAATATTTAATATTTTTAAATACATTTTATAAATGTAATTTACGTATGTTGCCATGTATCAGATTTTTATATTGGATGTTTGGGATATCTCCAATTATAGAACATGCTGTCCTTCTCCCTGATGTAATGTGACATGTACAACCAGCCCTCAACTGTGTTTACAACACAACATCTCTATCTTTATGATTTGAAGTTCAAAAAAAGCCCAGGTGTTGCTCTGTGAACCTTGCATATTGCCCACTAACCTCATAACCCCACCTCGACCAGCTAATCTCATTCCTATTGATTTTCCAACCAGCTTTCAATAGGTCCTGATGGAATGATGTCAACATGAAGCTAATGACTCTAACACGCAAGCAAAGAGAAACATAAAATATCATTACTGTTGCTTTCTTCATCAACGCTCTCTGATTACCTCGCACCATTATATTGGGATTGTAATGACCTTGTTCACTGAGAAGGTGAGAGAATATGAGGGTGAGATCCTATAAACACTGCTGAACTGCGAAAACCCCTTTTAACATCCATTTGCAGCGGGGTTTTAGTGAATGATGTGTCTGCTGTATATCTGTATATAAAAGACAAAATTAATTATCTAAATTATTATAAGTAAAATAGTAAAATCATTTTAATACCATTGTGCTGGATTTTCAACAGTGATTACTTCTGCCTTAATGTGATCATTTTGAAAATCATTCTGATTTATCAATATTTTGGATATTTATATTATTATTTGTTATATATTTTTGACAGAGGTGTTTATATATTGACTTAAAAGCTGACATTCCTATCTTATATATAGTAAGTAAGTAAGTAAAGGTTTATTTATATAGCACCTTTCCCAGACATTAGGTGTGTCCCAAATCGCATACTTATGTACTATTTTACGCCATTTTGTAGTATAAATAGTGTAAGTAGTGCGTTTACACTGAAAACTCTAAAAATAATAGGTGCACTTTAATTACCCGGATGACGCACTCCAACCAGTAAAATGAAGTGTGGAATGATGGACACTTCACGCACTCAATAGCTGCGTCCCAAATGGCACACTTATGCACTATGTACTTATGCACTTGCACACTCAACAGCATAGTATATGAATGTAGTGTCGTCCCAAATGAAACACTAATGTTTTTTTACTAAGCGGAAATTCAAACTGTTTCCCTGATGACGTTTGACTAATTGCCAAATTAGTGAAATAAATGACCAAAGTACCAAATATTACCTGCCATGAGTATAACCGTGTTCACCATCTGGGGGCGCTGTAATCACTCTCGTAGGAGAATTTTGCTTTCACAATCCAAAATAAATAAAGTTATCCAACATGTGCGCCCAATAGCTCCGCCCCTTCCGCTACATGAGCAAAGCTGCGGTCTTTGAGTGCGTGAAGTGTCTATCATTACACACTTCATTTTACCAGCTGAATGAGTGCATCATCCGGGTAATTAAAGTGCACTTATTATTTTTAGAGTTTATAGAGTTTTCAGTGTGAACGCACTACTTACACTATTTAAACTACAAAATGGCGTAGAATAGTGCATAAGGACGCACCTAACGACTGCAGTTTTGCTCACGGGCGGAGCTATTGGGCGCACATGTTGGATAACTTTATTTATTTTGGATTGTGAAAGCGAAATTCTCCTATGAGAGTGATTATAGCGCCTCCCGATAGGGAATGCGGTTATACTCACGGCAGGTATTATTTAGTAGTTTGTTCATTTATTTCCCTAATTTGGCAACCGTCAAACGTCATCTGGGAAAAGGAAGAATTTCCGCTTAGTAAAAAAAACATTAGTGTTCCATTTGGGACGACACTCCATACATATACTATGCTGTTGAGTGTGTAAGTGCATAAGTACATAGTGCATAGTGTATAGTGTGCCATTTGAGATGCAGCTAATGAGTCACAAAGCGCTTTACAATAAGAGAAAACCAGAAAACAGGTAAAAGAACACATATCAATAAAAGAAAACATATTAAAACAAGTTAAAGATCCAAATACAGAAACACTAATACTGTGAATTTAAAGTTTGACCAAAAAGATGTGTCTTTAAGTGCTTTATAAAAATTTCAACTGATTCCAGATTTCTCAGTGCTATAGGAAGAGAGTTCCAGAGCCTTGGGGCGACAACACAGAAGGCACGGTCACCTTTAGTCTTAAGACGAGTTTTGGGAATGTCTTAAAAAAGGTCTTTGCCAGAAGACCTTAGAAACCGCCTACATGAGTGACTACGTAAAAGATCCTGAATATATAGAGGGTGCTTGACTATGCAGAGCTCTATATGTAAAGACCAGAATCTTAAAATTTACTCTAAAACTGTGTGAATGCGAGAGTGTATCTAATTTCTAGTTAATTTATTCATTCATTTTCCTTCGGCTTAGTCCCTTTATTTATCAGGGGTCGTCACAGCGAAATAAACCACCAACTTATCCTGCATATGCTTTACTCAGTGGATATCCTTCCAGCTGCAACCCAGTACTGGGAAACACCCATATACTCTGGACTTGAACCAGCGACCTTCTTGCTGTAAGGTAATTTTAGGTGCAATTTTTATTATTATTTATTATTGTGGACAGGTGGATGGTTTCATGGCATCTTGTAGTTTTATATGTATAATAATTTGAGTAAAATATGGATCTTAAAAAAGAGAGGGTTATATATTTCAATACTGTGCTGTAAATTGGGTGAAATAGTGTGTGTTGACTCCTCAAACATCAATGAATGTTTGTAGCCTTTTGTGAAGGTTTTGCTTGAGTTTTTGGTTGTTTTAAGTAGTCAAGCTGCCCACTGTTCTTAACAAAAAGCCTTGAGCTCTATCTGTTTCTGGTTTCCCAGTATCTGCACGTTTGAGTTGTTTGTACAGTGATTCAGTCATTGAGGGCGTACACACTATGTACAGTTGCCTTGAACCGGGCCAAAGCACGCTTTTCCCCCTTCCGTCTTCCCCGACAGCCCGCACTCACATTACAATTGGGCCTGGGCATGCTTACATCATCGATGATGCGCTGTTCAGTAAACGCTCTCGCTCAGCACAGTGGAGATTTCTTTAGTTTTATCGTTTGATATGCCGTGACACCCAGTCTAATATTTCGCCGAACAGATCAGCCACTTTTGACGCTCATAAACAATCATAAAGTCCTCGTGCTGCAGGAATTAGGAGGTTTGCTGAAGGTGCAGCTGTCGTGCCGTGAGGGGTTTGCGTCTTAAATAAACGACGACAGTTTGCGTTCTTTGAACAGTACGATTTATTAATTAATCCATATGAAACAGTCCCTTAAAAGTCACGTCTCGCTTTCAGTTTCGGGCTCAGGCACGCTTGCACTCACATTGCAAGTGTACCGCGCCTGAGCCCAAGTGAACCGCGCTCAGGCCCACCTCTTCCAACCAGGCCAGGGCCACCCAAGTGAACCGTGCCTGAGCCCGATTCAGAGCACTCACACTTCTCAAACGATCCGAGAAACGGGCACAGTTTGGATAGTATAATGTGAGTACGCCCTGAGATGGAGCTGTAAGAACAATTGACTCACACAGAACTATTTTTACAAAAGACTGCAAATACACAAAGAACCAAGATTGTGTGCAGTACATTTTTGGAGAATATTTGTCATTTGAAACAATAATGAAGTATGGACAGTATGTAATATTTTCATTAACAAAACTAATTGTGTTTTAAAATATTAACTTCTTATTTACTAAACGGTTGCATTAAATCATTGTCACATTTGCACTTATGCTATTTAGGACAAAAACAGCACTTATTAGACTTTCTTGTATGATATAATTAGTTTCCCAGTGATGGCTTGCGGCTGGAAGGGCATCCGCTGCGTAAAACGTATGCTGGATAAGTTGGCGGTTCATTCCGCTGTGGCAACCTCTGATTATTAAAGAGTCTAAGCCGAAAAGGAAATGAATGAATGAATGAATGATATAGTTATTGTTAAACTCATATGGGAACTCATATTAACTACATTTTATAAACTCTATAATGTATAAGTTTGTATCATGTTAATAGCTATGATTCCATCCAAAAATGCAAATTAACTTTATGCGCAAATCTGGATTATCATATAAAAGATATGCAAATAAAGCAGCATTTCCATCCAACGAGTCAAATAGAACAAAATCGCCACTTCCTGATTAACTGGCACCAAATATCATCAGTAAAGATGGAATTTGTTGTGGTATAGGAGAAGCTGCATGAATCTTTTACTTATTTAATAAATGGCTTGCACCTCAGAAGACGATGTCGACACACAATGAACGCATGGTGGTGTTTGAAGGCGTGAGACTCGGAGCACAGACACTCTTGACAGTTCTGGAGGTAATTGATAATATAATAACACTAATACTGAAGTAGTTAAGATGTTTTAGAATGACCAAAACAATTTACAATCTAGTTACACTGAAGACTGAAGTGAAATTTTAATTTGGCTTTGCTCACAAGAACAAAATACATTTAAAAAAAAAATTCTACAAAATAATTACATTTTAAATTTGAATTCATTTAAAATTGTAACATTCATTCATTCATTTTCCTTCAGCTTGTCCCTTATTTATCAGGGGTCACCACAGTGCAATGAACTGCCCACTATTCCGGCATATGTTTTACACAGCGCATGCCCTTCAACCCAGTACTGGGAAACATCCATACACCGTCACATTTTCACACATGCGCTCATACACTATGGCCATTTTAGTTCATTCAATTCACCTATAACCCACACGAACACGGGGAGAACATGCAAACTCCACACAGAAACGTCAACTGGCCCAGTTGGACCTCAAACCAAAGTCCTTTTTGCTGTGAGGCGACAGTGCTAACCACTGAGCCACCGTGCTGCCTAAATTGTAACAATGCATTACAATAGCACAGTACTGTATTTTAATCCAAAATCTTAATCCTGTGTAATACACATCAACATACACGCCTTTTGTTTTTTCTCCTTCCCTGAATGGCGTTTGATAACAGAGGAAGCAGTTTCTTCATTACTGCATTGACTCATTAAGATCTCTCATCGGATGTGGGAGGGGCACAATGAATCAGTGAGCTCAGAACTCAGTGGGACGACCCGTGTAAAGCGTATACTTTGCTAAGACACTGACCTTTCTTTGTACCTTTTTCAGCAGCGTACTCATGGTGTTCTTTTAATTAAAATGAAAGAGACCACATACTCAGATGCCCAAGCCCTGCAAGGTGATTGCACGTTTCCCCGTCTGTGCTGTTAATTACTCCCCTTGTTTCACAACACGGGTGTCCAATAAATTTATCGTCATCGGGTTATAGACATGTATTGGGGTGGGGTAAAAACCATGTGTTGGGGGATGGTCTGGGGCTAAACTCCCCTTGATTACTGTACCTGCTAATGTATGCCTGATCCACAAAAAGGTAGGGTGTGTGGCTGCATATTTCAGAGAAGACGTCCCACCAGGAGTCTAATGCGCCAAATCACTCTTCTGCCAGCCTGGCCTAGTTTTGCTGTTGCCTGGGCTCCTCTACACCCTCCTGCCCCCCCTCCCACATTCATTAATTGGCTGGATTAAAATCGCTCTCATTTTCAGTGCAATTTGGTCTTGAAAAAGCCTTGCGTTTATAGCATCCGCCTTATTTCACAATGATATTTCTTGCAAATGTGCATGATATCCGTTTCATTAGCTCTCTTGGTACTGTAAATAGCTAGAAGGGTAACAGAGTGCAGTAAACAGTAGAAATATTTGCACACAAACCTGTGTGTTCAATATTAAAACAGTAATTTACAATAATGTTCACATATTAATGTGAATCTTTATGTTAGGCAGACTTAATTACTGTGTACTAACATTTGATATCTGCAAGGCTATGCATTTACTATGTATTATTCTAGTATTATTCTCTTTTTAGAATATTAGACTGCTAGACTGGGATTATAATAATATGTTTCCATGTGTTTCCATGAACAGATGTATGTTCCATGTCTCAAACTGTCAAACTAAATCATGTAGTTACAATGCTACTTATAAGTAATAGAACCTCTCAAAATAAAGGCCCCGTTTACACTGCCAGTTAAATGTGACCCAATTCCGATTTTTTGCTCATCTGTGACACAGATCGGATCTGTTCTATGACCATGTAAACACGAAAAAAAAAACACATGCATTCGGATATTCAGAGATAGGTTTCAGGCCTCCTTCATATGTGGAAATAAATCAGATATAAATCGGATATGTGACAATGCGACTATCATGTAAACAGGCAGATCGGATTTAATGAGGCATTCCGTTTTGTACGTCATTAAACTTCTGACATTGTGGTACTTTTCCGCAGTTTAATGACGTTGAAAGAAGACTGTGTGTGGAGACGCCGACACGGTAAACAACAACAGAGGAAACATGGAGGAGAAAAGTGGTCAGTGGTCAATAGCAGAAATTACCTGCCTTCTTGCCCTGTGGGGAGATGAGTCTGTATACTGTATAAACCATAGGTGACGGCCCTTTCCCTCCTCTTCTGCCTCCGCCTCAAGTTGGGCGAACTTCGCATATTTCGTAGAGCTAAAAACAAGACAATTTCTTTCATCGTGGCTAGTGTGGCGCAGATGCTAGAACCCACCTTTAAACGGATATCAGATCAGATATAGGCAACAAATCAGAATTGGGCATCAAGACCTGACAGTGTAAACATGATCAAAGTGTTCCCAAATTGTTTGTTTTTACTGAATTTAGGGATTAGATGGGTAGGCCCACACGGAATCTGCACGGTCAGAAATCCGCAGATTTTTGCAGATTTTAAGCCTATTGTTGAGATTTATTTACGTGTGTAAATGTGTGCAAATGTATATTTATTCAGTTTTCAAATTAATTTCAGTATTATTATTGACTTATGAAAATGTTCATATGATTTGTTTACAATACAGTTAGCAAGTAATGTGTTCTGTCTTTTAGTAGATGTATTGTATGAGACTTGCTTTGTTTACCAAATAAGTGGTTCAAACTGGATTTGCATTGTAAACATTAAATAAAAGTAAGAAAGGTATTTTATATATTTTAATATTTTATTTCATTTTTAGTTGCAATACTCTCAAAATCATTTCCCATAAATCCACAGATTTTTTACAAAATTCTGCACAGAAATAGCAAAAAAATGTCCGCATATTCTGTCTGGCCCTTGGTATGGGGTTGGGTTAAGGTAGGAGTGAAGTTAACATTTTAATTACAATTGTTAATCCAATGCAACTAGACTACTTTAAGTTTAATGACAATGTACAAGCTGAAATTAAATACATATTTATGGCATTCATATTTAGCAACACTGCATAATTCATGGCTTTTTGTCTATTTAAAGGGATATTTTTTTTATTGCAGTTTGTATGTCTTTTTGAAAATATTTTAAAACATTTCTGTGTTAATAGTACAGTAGTACTAGTAGTAGTAGTGTCCCACTTTAAGTGGCCTTAGCTAATGTGTTACACTGAAATTAATCATTTGTTACAATGTACTTATTATGTAAATACATGTTTTACATTGTACTTGTGATTGATTAAATGCATGTAATTACATCTGTAATATATTTCTTTAATTACACTGTTGACAATCCCTTACGCGTTAATTCACCCTTAAACCTACCCATACCACAAAACCTGTTCCTAACCCTACCCGTATCCCACCTCAAGAGCACCAGTAGTGTTCTACAATAAATTATGAACACAGTAAGTACATTGTATTTATTTTTGATGCAAGTACATAGTAATTAAGGCCACTTAATAATATAAAGTGGGACCATTAGTAGTAGTTTTTCTCTCTATATATATATTCCTTGTTAATCACACTAAGACAAAAGCCGACCAGGTCACACTTTATTTTGATGGTCCGTTTGTTGAATTAAGTTACATTGCATCTACATGCCATCTAATTCTCATTAGATTATAAGTAGACTGTTAGGTTGGGGTTAGGGTAAAGGTTAAGTTGACATGTACTTGCAAAGTTTCTTATAGTCAGTTAATTGTCTGTTGAAGGAGCAGTATCAGCAGATATTAAGCAGACAGTTTACTAATACTCAAATGGACCATCAAAATAAAGTGTTAAAGCCGACCACCTCAAAGAGCAAACTAAAGCCTATTTATGCAGGGATCAAACAAATACATTAAACAGGTAACAGGTGATAATTATAAGTAACCATGACAACAAACCTAGGAAACTGTACCAAAGTCCCTTTTAAGTGTATTCTATAGTCTTTGACTGTACTGCAGGGTAAACAGATCTGCAGTTAACAAGGAATAAAGACATTGTTGTTTAGATACACCTTCGTCTTCAAGCTATTGCTCTACAAAAGTGACAACATCAAACTGTACTGCTTTCAGAATTATTGTACATCTAAGGCTACGATCACACTGTGAGGTTTAGTACACAAATCAGATGTTTTTCGCAGATCTAATCTTTTGGCATAACTGTTCACACTGTTGTTATAAATGTGGCCAATATCAGATTTCCAGTGTGAACAGATCATGGTCATAAACTGACCTGCATACACAAATGTACAAGTACACACAGCACACAATGTGTATACTGTATGAAGTGAATAAAGCATGTTGTCAGATTATGCTTAATATGATTATTGCAGTCTTCAAAGACAACTGCTGTTTTTTTTTTTTTTATTACCTGCAAATGATTGTTTTGCTGGTCCTAATGTGTATTTCAGTGTTTGAAACCTTTTTTTTTTTTTTTTGATCGAAAACACTGATAATTCGTCATTTATGACAAGTGCAGTGTGCATCTCTGTGACCACCGGTATGTAGTGAACTCATCAAGGGTTAATGAGCAGCAGCAGACTGAACTGTGAAGGCAGGTTGAAAATGATATTGTGTTTGCAGAGTCTGATAACCTAGTCTACTATTAATTCATTTTAATTTGTTATAAACAACATAGGCTGTATCCAGGCAAAACTCAAAGTGAAACTAAATTTTGCGTGCCAGCATATTGAAGCATTTTGTTCTTAACAATGAAAAAGTTGAATGCAAAAAAAAAACATTAACCTGTCCTGTTGCAAGACTTGTCACACAGTTTTTCTTTCATATTTGGTTTTGTTAATGTATTAATTATTTAAGTGAAATATAGCTATTATATTCAATTTTACTATGGTGTTATTTTAAATCGGACTGAGAGGGTATGGGGGTAGTGGTTACAGGCTGATGGTTAATGTTTGGTGAACAAGCGCCAGTTGTCATTCAAACAATATACAAAATAAACAACCTTCAATTTTTGGTAAAGTATTTGCCCTGTGTACCAGAACCAGTACATAATAATGACGCATGTTGATAAAATTTTAAATCACATGAATTCCTACATGACTGTTCACACTGCTGTTGGATTTTAAAACATCAGATCTATACCAGATTTAATACCACATATGAAAGTGGCACAAATCGGAATTGAAAAGATTTGGGCTGTTCACACTGTCATGACTAAAAGAGATCTGAGTTGGATGTGGGCAAAAAAAATCAGATTTGGGCCACATTTGCAGTGTGAACGTAGCCTAAGTGTCAACATATGCAGATATTCAATAATTCAATATATTGTGATAATGTACAAGCAAAATATTGATATTGTGGGCACTTTAAAATACTATGAATAATTATTTGATTATTTAAACTTTGGCTTTATACAAACATTCAGATTGCTGTATTGTCAGCACCAAAAGATTGAAAACTTAATAGGTGATTTATGTTCATTGTCACGTGTTATTCTGGCCTACAGCATTGCAAGTTGTGACTATTTATTGGCCTTTTGTTTGTTAACTCTGCAGTATTATACCTGTTAAAGTATTTTTTTTTTTTTTTTTGCAGCTTAGGTCATTGTAATACTGTATATTATCATAAAAGATTAATTAATTATTATGTATAAAAAAAGATATTTGATATTTGAGAGTTTGTATTGAACATATTGTGTTTACTACTGGGAAACTCATTAAATCCTTGAATCAATGATCATAAAATCATTTTAATTTACATTTGGGTAAGACCTAATCTGTTGTGACTGTATTCTTTATTATTCTTTATTCTTTATTATTGTTATTATTATTATTATTATTATTATTATTATTATTATTATTATTATTATTATTATTATTATTATTATTATTATTATTATTAGTAGTAGTAGTAGTAGTAGTAGAAGTAGTAGTATTGTTGTTGTTGTTGTGAAGTGTTACCATTACCCAAATGGCACACTCACAGCAGCCTTATAACACCAGTTTATGTATGTAAATGTGGCTCCATTAGAGTGTGTGCAAATTCTCATGAAACCCAGTTATCGATTTAAAGCAACATCTGCTATGCCCATGTTCAAAGGCTTCTATCGCACCTAAAGCCTACAGCAAGCGATGGCCGAACATGGGCCTCATTCATCTAGCAGCATCCTGCCTTATTGTTCGGGTGCACTGGGGTTGCTATGAGGCTCCTCGCTCGCCCCGGTCTGGTGTATTCCTCCATCCCACAGGATCACAGATACAAATCAAACCACTCTGACCCCAGCGTCCTCTCCACACTCTCGGTCCCCTAAAGGCGAGACGGCGGTGAGAGATCCTGTCTTGCCCTTATTTATTTTCCCTTTTGTGCTTGTGCAGCTAAGGGCATAAGGCATATATATTTATATATATTTCCTTGAGTAAACCAAAGCCGCGTCGAGCATCCAGTGCCATTTTCATTTGAAGTAATGTTTGCTAATAATAATACCTGACTATCACACCTATTGGAAAAAATAGGGCAGCGTTTTCCTTCCATCAAGCGAAAGAAAACACAGAAGCGGAGGAAATAATAAAAGTACATCAGACAGAGATTTGCATTAAGATCAAAGAGCTTGAGCCATTGTAGAAAAAGTACAAACATGTTTACCCATGAAGCAGATGGCCGTAGCTTGCAGCCTCAAGAAGAAGCTGTTGTGGAGTGAATAATGACATGGTTAGTAAGCCCAAGTGTAAATACGCAAGTAAACACAGGCGCCTTGAGAGCAAAGCAGCCTCGCTAGCACCAATGAAAACGAATCCCTTTTTCATGTCACATTGACCTTTTCCAGGCCAGATGAAATCAGTCTTGGCTTAAAACAAATAGCCACATTTCATCTGCTGTTACCCTTCAGACCGGGCCGCGTGACCTTTGAACTTAATTTTCTATCTAAACCCATTTCCATGTGCCGCATCCCCCGCTCCGCTGTGATAAGTGTCTGAGGTCCCGCAGTGCATTACAGTGATGTTTAAAATAATGTTTGAAGGGGGAGAATGAACTCCGTCTTTATAGGAGAAGTTGGAATTTGTATATGCCTTTTCTTGTTTTTGAATTGTTGGGGAATCTAGAAATGTCTATGTCTAATTTAAACTTAGATTAGATTAGATTAGATTTTATATATATATTTTTTACATTCAGTGTAACAATATTAAACATATTACGAATTTACATATTAAAAACATATGCCAGGCACATTCAGAACAATAATAATTTGATGACATATTTGTTGATCACAGTGTGGAGTGAAGTATACAATAAATAGGCGGTGCAGTGGCTCAGTGGGTAGTGCTGTTGCCTTACAGCAAGAAGGTCTGGAAGGCTGGGTCAGTTTGCATGTTCTCCAAAGACATGCACTATAGTTGAATTCATTCATTCATTCATTCATTATCTTTTCAGCTTAGTCCCTTTATTAATCTAGGGTCGACACAGCGGAATGAACCACCAACTTATCCAGCATATGTTTTACGCAGCGGATGCCCTTCCAGCTGCAACCCATCACTGGGAAACACCCATACACACTATTTCACATACATACTTACCCAATTCACCTACATGTCATTGGACTTGTAGGGTAAACCGGAGCACCCGGAGGAAACCCACGCGAACATGGGGAGAACATGCAAACTCCACACAGAAATGCCGACTGACCTAGCCGAGGCTAGAACCATCGACCTTCTTGCTGTGAGGCGATCGTGGTACCCACTGCGCCACTGTGACGCCTGCTATATAGTAGGTGAATTGGGTAAGCTAAATTGTCCGTAGTGTATGTGTGTGACTGAGAGTGTATGTGTGTTTCCTAGTGATTGGTTGCAGCTGGAAGGTTATTTTCTGCATAAAACATGTGCTGGATATGTTGGTGGTTCATTCCGCTGTGGCAACCCCTGATTAATAAAGGGACTAACCGATTTCACTGAATTTATTAAATTATTTACATACATAAATACATAATCATTACTGATCATCATTTACTTGATCAATCTTTGTGACCTTTTGTTAAAACTTGTGTACATGCACAGAAATAGCATCATGCATTATATGTGGGTAGCATTATGGCGTGAATATTAATTACAACAATCAATAAATAATTAAAATATATATTGCCATGAAAAGCAAGGAATGATATTTACAGTGATTTATCTAAAGATTCATTTTATTATGCAATTTTAATTCATTTGAATTGTGGTTGGCTAATTTCTGCGTGTGGTCTTGCGTTTGTGTGTGTGTTAGTGTGCTTGTGTGTTAGACAGAAAAAGAGAGAGAATTTCAGCACAAGATGCAGAATATATATTTATTATTATTGAATTTAATAACATTAATAAATTCTGCAATGTTTCAAAAGTGGTTCAAAAAAGTAGTACAGCAAGAAGGTCACTGGTTCGAGTCCCAGCTGGGCCAGTTGGCATTTCTGTATGGAGTTTGCATGTTCTCCCTGTGTTCACATGGGTTTCCTCCAGGTTCTCCAGTTTCCCCCACAGTCCATAGAAATGCAGGGAATTGAATAAACTAAATTGGTCGTAGCGTACGGTATGTGTGTGCATGTGAGTGTGCATGTATGTTTCCCAGTACTGGGTTGCGGCTGGAAGGGTATCCGCTGTGTGAAACGTGCTGGGTAACTTGGCGGTTCATTCTGCTGTGGCGACCCCTGATTAATAAAGAGACTAATCCGAAGGATAATGAATGAATGAATAACAGTACACCATATTCATTTTTATTGCAAAAATCTTACCTATTTATTTATGGTATCACATTAAATATTAACTGTGCATTTAAAAAAATGCACTTTAAATACATCTTAAATTGACAACTTTTTCCCCAGACCTCCAAAACTTATCATAGCAAATGATTTGGTGGCAAAGTAATATTCTCTTGTTGTGTGAAGTACATAATTTCTTAGCATTGCTTGCATGGAATTTCCCAGGGATAGGTTGCGGCTGGAAGGGCATCCGCTGTGTAAAACACGTGCTGGATAAGTTGGCGGTTCATTCCGCTGTGGCGAACCCGGATTAATAAAGGGACTAAGCCGAAAAGAAAATGAATGAATGAATGAATGAATGCTTGCATGGAAATAATTGGCTACACACTGAGGCCCGATTCAGTGAAAAGCAGTGACCTCCCAAAAATGTAGACCACAAAAACAGAAATTTCTGTTGCTGCTAATAATAATAAAAAGTTCAAATCTGCTTACTAGTATATGTATTTTGACTTAGAAGCGTTCATGGATAAGCATGGACACCATGCACTCTTTGACCGCATATTCACAACAAACAATTGAAAGCATTCTAAATATCCACTAAATTTGTATGTGCTTCAAAAGAGGTGTGAGCTGGGTGCAATTTTGTGCAAGTGCCCGTGGAAAATGCTACTCCTACATTCATAAAAAAAGAATATGAATTTATAGAGAGCATTGTGGCAGACAGCGCGAGCCTCAAGGTTTCCAGAAGCGGCTTGAATAAACAAACAAGGAAAAGCTATCTGTCCCCCTATCTCTAAATACACAGACAGCCACTTAGGTCACTTGAAAGGCTAATTTTCTGGAAATGTCACGTTAACTCTGAAGGCCTCACAAGGCATGAGAAAAAGAAGATTAGCCCAGATGGAGACATTTGCAACACCAATCGCAAAGGAACTTGGGATTAGGCAAGCACCTTGTCTCATCTTCAAACATATGCACACATTCACAGACACACAAAAAGGTCATTTCATACTCATTTCCCCCAACTCTGGTTGCACTTCAGTAAAAGCGAGAATGCATGGGCTTGAATATATTTGACAGACACAAGAGGATGCTTATCGACACTCTTAAAAGTGCTGCGTCAAAAGCCATTTCATGTCACCACGGCTTCACTCTGTCCTTTGAATTTGTTTGATTGTCACACTTTGCATTCGTTTTTTTCTCCTCAGAGGAGCCTCTCGCAATGCCTCACAAACAAACACAAAAAATGGCGCTCTTGAGCTTGTAAAAATGGAATCATAAAGCTGTTTCACCCTGAACTACACAGAGCAACACTATGGCATGAGACCGCTGAAGCAAGGAATCCCACTGAATAAACAAACCTAGTTTTGGAGTAATATTATGAATATACTTCTATTGAAGTCTGATGGGTAAATACAGCAAGGGTAAATGAGTTTAATGCAGTGGCGAGGCCACACATCTTGAAGAGAGTGGACTTTGGTGAATTAGAGTCTTAAAACAAAGAACTTGATTTTACAATAAGCTAGACTAAAAATATAGGGTTGACATTTTTGGCTAAAAAAAGAGCTGAAAATATATAATTGAAAGGGTTTTAACTACAGAATACAGGCATAATTTCAGATAAAAGAAATTTAGGCTAAACAATACATACAAATGTCCAGTAAAGCTGTAGTTCACCCAAACATTTCTGTCATTGTTTACTCACCCTTTGCTTGTTTCCAACCTGTATGAGTTTATTTCTGCTGTTAAAAGCGAAATAGGATATTTTGAAAAATGTTGAACAATTGGAACTATTGACTTTTTTCCTACTGTAGAAGCCAATGGTTACTTGTTTTCAGTTTTCTTCAAAACTAATAAAGTTCCTAATAATAATAATAAAAAACTAATAAAGGTTTGGAACTACTTGAGGGTAAGTACACTAAATGTATTTTTGGGTGAACTATACCTTTATCTACCAAAACAATACCTACAGCTAAAAACATAACAATGTTTGCACATTTAAGGTGGTAGACCACATTGTAGATTGGCGTGTCATGAGTGTTCGAGAAGTAAAACTCCCTTTTCAAAGATGCTAAAACATGAATATCTAGAAGAAAATATGAATGAACGAACAAATTAATAAACAAACAAACAAACACATTTGGTAAATGTGTAGAGTCATTAGAGACCCTAGGTCTGTAATACAGTGCATTTGTTATTCTTGTGCGACAATAATTAAAAATCAATATTCATTCGTTCGTTCATTTTCTTTTCGAATTAGTCCCTTTAAAAATCAGGGGTTGCCACAGCGGAATGAACCACCAACTTATCCAGCACATGTTTTATGCAGCGGATGCTCTTCCATCCGCAACCCAACACTCGGAAGCACCCACACACTCTTGCACACACTCACATAGACTACAGGCAATTTAGCTTATTCAATTCACCTGTACCGCATGTCTTTGGACTTAGGGGGAAACCGGAGAACATGCAAACTCCACACAGAACTGACCCAGTCGGGGTTTGAACCACCGACCTTCTTGCTGTACGGCGATTGTGCTACCCACTGCCCCTAAATATCAATATGACTCAAGAAAAGG
>LR812536.1:32042724-32062724 GCA_903798195.1 Danio kyathit | reverse complement strand
TTTCTTATTAAGGGTCAAAAACCAAACTCGATTTAGGGCTGTGTGCCGAAGTTTAATATACCAAATTGTATTATATTAAATTTCATCCATTCTTTAATTTTTTTTTTCGGCTTAGTCCCTTTATTAACCCAGGGTTGCCACAGCGGAATGAACCGCCAACTTATCCAGCATATGTTTTACGCAGCGGATGCCCTTCCAGCCGCAACCCATCCCTGGGAAACATCCATACACACTCATTCTCACTCATACACTACAGACAATTTAGCCTACCCAATTCACCTGTACCGCATGTCTTCGGACTGTGGAGGAAACACACGCGAACGCAGGGAGAACATGCAAACTCCACACAGAATCACCAACTGACCCAGCCAAGGCTCGAACCAGCGACCTTCTTGCTGTGAGGTGACAGCACTACCTACTGCGCCACTGCGTTGCCTACATTAAATTTGCCATGGACAATTTATTTGCTAATATTTCAAAATATTTGAAACGTTGCTTTAAAACATTAATTAATGATGCAGTACCATTTTTTGACATTTTATAATGATCTTATTATAGTAAAAACATAATTCCATTTCTAACACAATAGAGTTCATTGCTGAATGCACTAGTCGAGTTGCTCCTGCCTTTGCCTTGATTTGCTCTGTCAACTGACGGTATTTACATTTGAAAAGTCTGATTCATATGAAACATTTAATTGAAACATTCATTTTTTGTAGCTCCTCAATTAAACAAGGAAACTAAAGGTTATGTTAAATTTGAAATGACAATCTCTGTCAAAAGCATTCACTCCAAACAGCTCCCCACCATTCTCCCCCACTTTTCAGATGGGATGGTGGCCAAACCAAAGGTTTCCATGGCCAACTTTGGCCCACTGGCCATTCTTTGGGCACCTCTGACATAGACAGACAGATGGACAGACAGATAGTCCACTAATTGATTTGACATATATTCATACTACTGTCATTATTCCACCTCTCACCCTGTAATACATTTTGCACATTTATTGCATTTAAATAAATAGCCATTCTTAATCCTTATCAGACATAGCATGCACACCCACTGCCCAGAACTGCATCCTCAGGTTCATTTCAGAGCATATTGATCTCCGAGTGAGGTTTCACTCCCCTGGCAGTCATCAAGTTACCTGAGGCAGCTCTGTCCAGCGGTCTTACCCCTGGCATTCGTGTGTGTGTGTGCATGTGCCTTGTGTGTGGGGGGAGATGCTGTACAGATTGGAGCTGCTCTGACGTGCCCTGAGGCCCACTCACTGACATAGCTTGTTTAGCACAGTTTCAAATTATTTTAATGAATCCCAGTTTGATGTTATTTATATATTAACATAAATCAGTAACAAACAGGCCTCTATTTGTGGTCGCTAAGCACTTCTATCCCTATTCTCATACTCCACATACAACATTTTTTTTTTAATTAACAAAATAAGACCTCTTGAATATTAGAAAAGAAGTAGGTCAATGTGAATGTTTGAGACAAGAATGGAAAACAAACTTGGGGGTGAGAGCAGCCATGATAGTGTGGGCTGATATGAATAATGCAAACACACAAGCTTGTAAGGTTAATACTCAGTAGGCAAACACAATCACCCTTCCCCTTTTTAATAGGAATGTGCTTATTGAGACACTTAGAGGGGTGGCAGGTGATGCCTGACCTTTTATACACACAGTTCAAACATTCATTATCATACAAATATGAGCCTTTTCAGTAGACCATCGATACATGGATATGTCAATAAGTTCAAGCCTGGAAATCCGCAGCAGCTGATTGGCTGGGAAGAAACTGTGCTTTTTCTAGGTGATTAAGCTCTTTCTGAATCACTCTGCTTCAGCAATATTTGCTTGCATGAAAGCAGACATATCGAGAGGCGTCAATCAGTAAGTGCATTGCAGTGCATGTATAGGTTGTTTGAAATTCATCTATGAAAAGAAAAGGATTAAAACAAGGCGGTTGCTATTTCACTGCAATTTCACCCGCATTCCTATAGGTTTTTCTTATAAAATGTCAATCAATGGGCGCATGCTGACTTTAAGTAAACATATCGAATCCTGGAACAAATACTGTAGAGTTGAAAAAGTATGAGCGCTTGAATTGTCATTTTAAAAGAAAGGCACAATATTGAGCACCCAACAATAATCATCTTGATGTCTTTCTGTGGGTTGTAGAGCTTAACAAAAGCAGCATCATTACTCTTCAGACTTTCAGACATACAGATGGAAAGACAGAAAAATAAAAAAAAATAGATAGACGGCTAGATAGATAGACAGACAGACAGACAGACAGACAGACAGACAGACAGACAGACAGACAGACAGACAGACATAGATAGATAGATAGATAGATAGATAGATAGATAGATAGATAGATAGATAGATAGATAGATAGATAGATAGATAGATAGATAGATAGATAGATAGATAGATAGATAGATAGATAGATAGATAGATAGATAGATAGATAGATAGATAGATAGATAGATAAATAGTTAGGCAGGCATGCAGACAGACAGACAGACAGACAGACAGACAGACAGACAGACAGACAGACAGACAGACAGACAGATATATGGATGGATGGATGGACTGACGGATAGATAGATAGATAGATAGATAGATAGATAGATAGATAGATAGATAGATAGATAGATAGATAGATAGATAGATAGATAGATAGATAGATAGATAGATAGATAGATAGATAGATAGATAGATAGATAGATAGATAGATAGATAGATAGATAGATAGATAGATGGATGATGGACGGACGGACGGACGGACGGACAGATGATGGATGGATGGATGAACTGACGGATGAACTGACGGACGGACAGACAGATAGATAGATAGATAGATAGATAGATAGATAGATAGATAGATAGATAGATAGATAGATAGATAGATAGATAGATAGATAGATAGATAGATAGATAGATAGATAGATAGATAGATGGATAGATGGATGGATGGATGGATGGATGGATGGATGGATGGATGGATGGATGGATGGATGGATGGATGGATGGATGGATGGATGGATGGACGGACGGACGGAGACAGACAGACAGACAGACAGACAGACAAGCATTCACAAACAGACTTCAACTGCTCGCTCTCTTACAGTAGCTAGAGCAAGCCATTGGTCTCCCCTTTTTTAAACCTTCCCTAAACCTTCCCTTTTTTAACAGGCACATTCTCCACAAAGGGTTAATTCAATCACGTCAGGGCTCTTTGCTCTGCCGCCCGCTCTCTCCCATCATACTTTAGACTCAGCCGAGCGTCCCCTCATTGATGGCACCTTTGGCTCCACAATAGAAGCTAATTTGTTAGAATCTTTCACAGGTCAGGGGCTGCGTGAAGGCGAGAGGAGGGCGCCTCGGCCACCGCGAAAATAAAGCCATCCACTGAGGTAGGGGGAGCCGAGATGGGAATGAAGGGGTGGGGTTGGGGGGGGTATTGAATGCCCAACTCTCTTTATGATCGTGGATATCTAATATATAAATATCCATTTTCCTCTCCTGTCAGGCAAGGCTGTAAGCTCTCTGCTTCCCCCGTCCCAGTTAACGCAGGTTAATAGATTGATTCCAGTGACATGGCTCATAATGAACAGTAAATTGTTTTATCTCTTAAGTCTTATTTGGTCGGCCGGGAAAACATATGAGGTAATATGGCTGGGACTAAATGGGGCGTATAATAGATCTCTAGCTAAGGCATAAGGATAAGGGCTAAGGCAGGGCTATGATTAATGAAAATAATAATGCAGTTGAAATTGAAATTTTTCTTATTCAGCTTTTTTCTAGCCTCTTTTAACTTTCTCTTTTTTATTAAATAGCCCCTCTTTCACCTCTGGCTCTGGCCATTCATGTGCGCTGTGATTTGTGGGTAATTGTAGGACATCATTTGTTTTAAGTTCTTGCACATGGCATTTAGAGACAATACTTCCACACATTACTTGTGCTCAGCTTATTCAGTAATCCAAATGATGTGACGCAAACAGCATTCCCAATATGTTCCAATGATGCGACTCAAGGAACGGATGCAATTATGTTAAAATCAAGGTCATTAACCAGTGTGCTGAAGAACTGACCCTCTTTTCTCAGCGTGGTTCATGTGATGACAGCCAGGCAGGGTAAAGAGACAAGAGGTCACCTCTGTTTCATTGCTCTTACATTTGTAGGGCTGGGCCACAAATCACTTTGTTCTTAGCGTAGCCATTAATGCTGCTGTATATCGGCGCGTTCTCAAGCATCTCTTCCGCTCAGCTAAAACCACCTCTGTCATCTACTGACATTTGGAGCTGGCTGTGAGCAGTCAGTTGTGACATGCTGCATCTGGTAGAGAAACTGTTTTCTTTTGTAGTCTTTTTTCTGGTTTGTGTTCAAAAACAAATTTAAAAAATTATTTGTGAATTATAAATAGACGTTGTTGTAATAATTTGTTGATTAAATATTAAAGGTTTGCATGTATAATTTTATTACAGTGGATGTTGTAGGCCAGAATTACTAAGGATATCCTGCAAAATGTTATTATAAGATAGATAAAATGCAGTGCAATTTAACCTACATCATCAAGTTACATCTAAAGGCTTAACTAGGTTAATTAGGTTAACTAGGCAGGTTAACAATGGTTTGTTCTGTAGCCTATCGAAAAAAATGTATAGCTTAAAGGGGCTAATAATTTTGACCTTAAAAGGGTTTTTAAAAAATTAAAAACTACTTTTATTCTAGCCGAAAAAAAACAAAAAAGACTTTCTCCAGAAGAAAAAATATTATCAGACATACTGTGAAAATTTCCTTGCTCTGTTAAACATCATTTGGCAAATATTTAAAAAAGAAAAAAGTTCAGAGGGTTTAATAATTCTGATTTTAACTGTACATACATACATCATGCCACTTTTGAAAATTAATATATTTTTTTAAATATTTATATGGATTTTTTTATTCATTTCTTGAATATAGGTAATATATTTTGATGCGTTTATTATATAACAGATTTATTAAATGGATATATTTATTAAATTAATATTTTAGTCACTGAACATCTTTTAACATTCATGCCAAATATTGGGGGAAAAAATACAATAAAATGTTAGAAATGTTTTGTTTTTCTTAAATTTTGCTCTTTACATTTTTTGTTTAATATTTTTCCCTAAGATATAAATTTTGGTGTACTAGTTTTTAGACCGTTATCGTAAGTTATTTTGTTAGATAAGCTCCAGATTTGGATTCAGTGCTGACTACTCTAATGTACAGTATGCACAAACATAATATTGTAAAGCTTCCTAAAGAAAATAATAATTTAAATGAGAGATTTGTGAGGGGTGTACTTTTATATGTTGAGCGCTGTATATTTTGATGACCAAAGTCTCTAAAAATAGAAACCAGACTGAAATAAAAAATCATAATGAAATGAGGGCAAATGTGATTTTATGATGTAAATTTGTCAAATTGAACATTAGAAATACAGTTAAAATATTTAAAATATTATTATTTTTACATTTTTGTATGTAATATAAGCAAGATTAAAGTTTGATATCAGTGGCTTTTTCTTTACTGTTATACAATTGTTTAAAAATTTATATTGTTTTTGCTATGAAGTGGTTTTGTTGACAGGTAATAAGATTGTTTACTTTTAAGATTTAATTCTGTCATTATTTACTCAACCTTCATTTGTTCCAAACCTCCAAAACTTTCTTTCTTTTGTTAAACACAATAGAAAATACATGAAAATGTTGGAAACCTGTATCCATATTTGTTTTTACTACTATGGAAGTCAATGATTACAGGTTTTCAGCTTTTTTTTAATCTTCTTTTGTGTTCAGCAGAATAAAGAAACTCATAAAGGTTTGCAAGTACTTGAAGGTGAGAAAATTGTGAATACATTTTCATTTTGGGGTGAGCTAATCCTTTAAGGGGTTAAATAAAAATGTAGGTTTGTTAATGACTATAAAATAAAAACTGGTGTCTGAAATGAACTCTCTAGGATCCATGCATAAGTTTCTTATTACATGTGAAAACAATTCAGAGGTTAGGTTGCAAGTTGATTAACTTTATTCCCATGAGGAACTGTATCATCCGTCTGTTCCACTGACACATTTTGCAAGTTAGAGTGCTGGTCTCAGACACTAGAGGGAGAGCTTGATATCAGTGCTATTACATTTCAACATGAGAAAAAATAAAATTACAATAATTGTGTAAAGTTGGTTGATTTTAAACAAAGACTGTAATATATGATGCAAAAACACGTCCACTCACTCATTTGTAAAATAATTACATTTATTCATTCTTAAATCAGGAGAACTTACACAAACTGAAAAGTTATGCAGCTTAAAAGGGATTGTTCAGCCAAAAAATACAATTTACTCACTAATTTGCTGAAAATATGTAACAACTGACTTCCATATGAAACGAATAATATGGAAGTCAATGGTTACAGATTTCCAGCTTTCTTTAGAATATATTGTTTAACAGTAGAAATTAATTTGAATTCATGAAGGATTAAAACAAATGAAGGGTGAGTATATGGTGACATAATTTTCATTTTTTAATGAACTATCCCTTTAAGGATAGTTGACCCGCAGGCCAAAGTTAGCCCATGGTAAGCTTTGTTTTGGCCCCCAACGCCATCTGAGAATGGTTTAGAGATTGTCATTTTAAATTTAATGTAACCTTATATTTGTTTGTTTTATTGATAAGCTACAAAAAAAACTATCTGAAATTAAATGTTTCAATGTAAATTATGTAAATTAATCTGATTTAGTTTTAAAATGTACAACGCAGAGACTTTGGTGAGCGAATCAAGTTAAGGCAGATTCTGCTTGGCTAGTGTATTCAGCATTGAACTCTTCTGTTATAATCAATTTGATTGCTTTTATCGCTATAAGTTTTCATTTAAAAAGTTAAACTGCATAAGTTAATATAGTTCAAAGTAATGTTTTCTATTTATTTTTTTAATATTATGAAATGAATTAGGAAATTAGCTATTGCAATTTTAATGTTAAATAGTTTGCTATATTTATCTTTGACCCACGGCTGTCAATTATATTTGGTTTTTGGCCCTTCATATGAAAAAGTTTGGGCACCCCTGCTTTAAGAGATGCTAACTTAAAAGCAAAACAATACGCAACACAAACTACTAAGAAATTCAAAACATTATTTTCAATGTGACTTACAAAATTATGATTCTGATAATCAAATACAGTAGTTATATATCATAATATTCTGATATATTTTGTGGAACGTTTAAAATGCATGCTAAATAGAAGCAATTCTTCACTAGTGGACACCACTGTAAATGTTCATTAACTTTTTCCAAGTTTGTACAAAGCTATGGCAGTTTAGGTGAAAAAAAAACCTATGCAGAAATCAATGGCTTTTAATTTTGTTCTATTGATAAACCTTGATAATGCAGCAGTTGAACTGGGCCTCTGTCAGTGGTCATGGCAAGAGGCAGATGAAGAGTAATTGTGCCTTGACCCATATAAGACCACTGCCGCCACCTTGCTTGATCTCCCCGTTCGAGCTTCACCCAGACCTGCTTCCACGCAGACCTGCCTGTGGCAAGGTGATAAATTACACTTCTTAACTACCATTGATTACTTTGGGCTTCTCCACTTTGTGTGACAACTGTTCAGTCGTACCGAATAGAGCTTAATGGCACATTAGAAGGAGGAAAGTACACAGCCTCCCCAGCTTTGATTAAACCTGCTTGTTGCCTAATAAAGACAAACTGAAGTGTGCTGGGTCTAAGGTGGCTGGAGACCACACTGCTGGAGAACTGAGATGTGGGCCCCGACACTCACTGTATGCATTTATTGGGGGTAATTAGGTTGTTTTTCGAACAGAAGTAACAAAGATAAACACAATTTAAAGGCGTTTCTTAGGAAAACAGAGACGTATGTATTGATTTAAAGTAACATTAATATTTATCTAATTTAGCTTGAAATGTTAGATGTTAGTTGATGCAAAGGTGGAGTATTTTGTCTCTGCTAAATGCCTAATTGTTCAAAAATGTTATATATTGTAGATTATAGTAGTAAGGTTATAGGTATAGCTAATTAAGGTTATGTTGAGTTGAGCTACATTTAAAATGCAGTTTAAATATTAAACTATTAATGATAGTGTAACTTTCAACTGCTTTATTAATGCAATTGATTACATTTGATAACTTATTGATCACTTTTCAAAATTTATCTCAAATGCGTTTTACTGTTAATCATTTTTTTTACATTTGAAAAATTATAATTATATATCAGATATAGTTATGTCATTATATTATATTATATTATATTATATTATATTATATTATATTATATTATATTATATTATATTATATTATATTATATTATATTATATTATATTATATTACGTGTCAGATTTATTTTCAAAATTATTCATGTTGATATACAGTTGAAGTCAGAATTATTTTGAATTTACTTTGAATTTTCTTTTCTTTTTTAAATATTTCCCAAATTATGTTTAACAGAGCAATGAAATTTTCACAGTATGTCTGATAATATTTTTATTATATATTTTTTTATTGTATTAGTCTGATAAAATCTTATTTTTTTATTTCGGCTAGAATAAAAGCAGTTTTTAATAAAAAAAAAAAACATTTTAAAGTCTTATTATTATAAATATTATTAGCCCCTTTAAGCTATATATTTTTTCGATTGTCTACAGAACAAACCATCATTAAAAAATAACTTGCCTAATTACTCTAACATGCCTAGTTAGCCTAATTAACCTAGTTAAACCTAGTTAAATGTTACTTTAAGCTGAATTCTAGTGTCTTGAAAAATATCTAGCAAAATAATATTTACTGTCATCACGGCAAAGATAAAACAAATCAGTTATTAGAAATGAAGTATTAAAACTATTATGTTTAGAAATGTGTTGAAAAAATATCTTTGTTAAACAGAAATTGGGAAAAAAATAAACAGGGGGGCTAATAATTCTGACTTCAACTGTAGATTATTCAACTGTAGATTATATATACAGTATATATATATATATATATATATATATATATATATATATATATATATATATATATATATATATAGAGAGAGAGAGAGAGAGAGAGAGAGAGAGAGAGAGAGAGAGAGAGAGAGAGAGGAGAGAGAGAGAGAGAGAGATGAGTGTTTTTAAATCTGAATCTTAAAGTAAAAAAAGGTGATAAAGTCTGAATAATTCATATTTAAAAACATGAATGTTTTTTTAAAGTTAAGTTTTTAAAGTTAATCTTTAACTCTTTAACGGGCATCGTAATTACCTGGTCAACCTTTTATCCATAGGCTATCATTAATATTTTAATTGCTTATTACTATTTATCAGAGTTGTGTCAGTATAATATTTAATGCAAGCGTGGGCCAAAAAAAGGATTTTTAAGGAGTGCACCTTAAAGGGTTAAAAGCATCAAAGCCAACCAAACGTATAGAATAGGAGACATTGTGTCATTAAAAAGCTGACATTATTCAACATATCCTTGCTTTTTATAAAAAAAATATACAGATGTAATTCCCATTTGAACTGTTTATATTTTCGATAGTAACTGTAATTAATTATTTAATAATAGTTACATGTGAATTTTAATTAAATTATATCGCTTTTTACATCAATTATAATTGAAAATACGTAAACCAGATGTTTTTTAGGGAACTACCATGTGACAGGGTCACATGCAAACAAAAACCTTCTAAAACGAAGCATTTGGTTTGTCACCCTTTTTTCCATGTCAATCACTTTTTTCTTTTTTTTTTTTGATCCCTGTCATCAGACCTCAAAAAAAAGTGTAAAGCCTGTTTGTTCCTCCTTGTAAAAGAAAATATGGGAGAGTAATGTGTACCAGCCTGGCCAACCTGTTCGCTTAGCCGTCAGTTTAAATCAGTTTTGACACTCCTGTCACTTTCCCTGACCCTGGAGAGACTTCTACTGACCTGGACCGTCCTATTAGGGTCAAAAAGCAAAAACTCAGCACCAATCCAAAAACAAAAGCTGTAAACCCCTCATTAGAATAAGGAGAATGTCATCTCTAAAGGAGAAGTGCCAGTTGGAGAGGCTGGGAGCAGCTGTCTAAGAGATTGCCTTTGTGTTGATGTTTTAAGGCAGGCCCTCGGGCAGAGGTGTGCCCTGGCAGGTCAGTATGGCTCTGGGGTCGGGGCTTTTTGGCCCTGCCGTACCACAAGCAATGGTGTTCTCCCAGAAAGGGCCTGGCATTGCTGTCATCCACAGATCATGTGAAACTGCCAAAAGTCAAGTCTAGTATCGAAGGGTTAAACTGATTAGCCATGCACTTGTGCTCCCTGGGTCAGAGTTGCAAGAACAATAGTTTGATTATGAAATGGAGATCTCTTTCATTGCTTGCTTAATATGGCCTCGCTTTTTTTTCTTCTTTCGCGCCTGACTCAAAAGAGCAAAAGTCAGATGGAGACCGTCTTGCAGGAGTTGAGTGGTGAATGTTTCCCTTCTTTTCGCAGCCTCTCCCTTCCTCGTCGCTCTTCTCCTCTCGCTTCCTGTGGCTATTGCTCCCATTTGGATAGTACCTCGCCCTCGCTTTCTGTCTCTTCTAGAAGGCGCTCCCTGTCTTTCTTTCAGTCTTCCTTTCTTCTGGTTCTGTCCCCCCCTCAACCCCCACCCCTTGCATTCGCCCTGCTGGTCCTTCTCGCTGTGTTCTTCTCACTTTCGCCTACACTCCTCTCTGGGAAATGTAGATCTTTTCCTGACAAGTTCCTCGTAGACTGGAAAAGAAGCAAGGCCTCTGGAGATCATCAGGAATCTTCTGCCAAGAAATGCGTGGGAATGGTCTGGATGGGAAGAAGAAGGGGGCTTTTTAATTGTTTTTTTTTTTCCTTCTTCTGGAATTAGTCAGTGGAAAAAATGCGGTGATTGTTCATTTATTTATCTTATGTAGAAGTGGGGCTGCGGATTTGCGCCGAAAAGGCTATGGCTGGTGTGTGTGTGTGTGAGAAGAGAGGCGAGGCGAGTTTATGACTTAGCCGGGAACTTACATCCTTTGCTTAATTAAAACAATTAGGGGACCAATTGCCTCTTTAGCTGACTGCGTGATTATGTGCAAATGCGAAGTTTATGCATGTATACAATCAGCTGGCATTGAGTGCGGTACAATGGATCAATCAGACCATATTTACAGCACCGGTGGATATTTACTCACCGTGTTTATGCACTTTAGAACCTGCTTCAGAACACAGCTGGAATAACACAAGCTGTACTTTTGGGTTCATTAAATGCACAATCAGATGGTTTCCTGACTGGAGAGTGGTAGAGTTCAGCTGTGAGGTAGAGGCCTCTGGAAGTTCATGGATGTCTGGAGACAGATGTTATTTTTGTTGGCCTGTGCGTCTCCTGATCTGTAATGATTATATCCCAGACATCCTTCTCGGTGAGAAGCGTTGCAACAGCCGAGAGCTGAAATCTAATGATTGATTTATTTAGAACGTGGATGGACAGAAAGTTGAAGGTCGTAGTCCATGGGAGAGTTGTAAACGAAAGTGACAGAGTGCACCAAAGTTGACATAAGAGATGAAGATTATTTCATCTGTTTTCTAGACAGTAATGTTGGAAATGTTGGACACAAAGTTTAAACAAAAACTGAAATTCTGTTTGAAAGTCAGATTTTCTCCTTGATGTCATTCCAAATTCATTTGACTTTTGTTTTTCTGTGTATACAGGTTTTCAAAACTTAAATGACATTGTGAATCCTGAAAACGTGAATCCTGAACTAGTCGCACTTTTCAATCCAAAATGTTCAGTATATTACTGTAATTGCTTTGATTCAAAACTGTTGTAAAAGTTACATTCATGAAGATGAACACTGAATGAGTTTTTGACAGATTGTAAATATATTATTTTTGGCAAATTGTCTCTTGTTTGGTACTTTTTCTGTACATCTGTTTTTACCAACAGTTGGATATATGTAGGCTCAATCCCAATTCTATTTTTGTACCCCTACCCCTTTGCCTTCACCTTAGCCCTTGAAACAGAGTGTGAAGGGGAAGGGCTTCAAAATTTACCCCTAAGAAATGGGAAACCACTACAACACCTGCACACATCATGTTCTCGCGATATCTTACTTCATATGAAATCGACGAATGTGACTGCTGTTGTTATTTCAGTTGCGTAATTTTTTTTTTATCTTTAGGAAATCATTGAAGGCATATATCATGTTATCATGACGATATAATGTGGCAATGATCGTAACTGTACTGTGCATTGCCATATTCATCTATGTAAGCACACAAAAACAACATTAACGTTATACCAGACAATGTAAAAAAGTTTTTCCAGCCACTAGACTTTTCTGACAGGGTATTTGAGTGTCATCGAGTGACAGAATGTTGTGGAACTGTTATACAAAGAGTTAATATTATAGAATATAGAAATGTAACAAATGCTTTTATTTTACAGTAAAGCACAAACACGATTATGTATATATTAAAACATATACTTGTTTGTTGTAAAAATTTGCAATAATGACAAAAAAATAGTAATTTGTTCATCTCCTTACTTCAGTGTGCAGCCATGCGGCCGTTGTAGATGGTGTATTCTGAGAAAATTTCGTACCTCTTGGTTTCAAGTGTGGTCCTGAAAAATCTCACAAGGGGTATCTAGCCCTTTCCCTTGGCGCTACTCCTTCAAGCTAAAGAGAATTGGGACACCAGGGTAAGGGGAAGGGCTAAGGGGTAGTTTTGGGATTGGACCTTAGGGTTGATATTGGCTAACTTAAGCATCAGGAGTCACCAATTGCCCATAGAGCTGAATGATGCATAAGGCACACAGTACTGGAAGCTCTCTGTGAGTTTCAAAGTAGTCATCTGATGACACTGAATAAAACAAACTGTTATTGGTTGCTTTCGGTCAGCGATGCCTAAAGTAGAGCCAGCAGGACAAAGTTTGCCTATTGTAACCTTTGATTTGGTCCACAATCCCATCGGACAGTGAGAATGATGGAAAGGGTTGGGGGGGAATGCTTTTAACAGAAATCATTGTTTCTAATTTGACGTAACCTTTTTTGTTTGTTTTATTGCTGAGCTCCAAAATAAGTAAACTGAATTAATTTGTTTTGATTAATTTAAAAGTAAATGAATCTGATTTTTTAAAATGTCAATACTGCCACTCGACACTGCGCAGAAGACATCGGCAAGCAAATCAAGGCAAAACTGTACTTATGTCATAAATGAGGTTTTGTTTTTGCTGTAATAAGTTCATTATAAAATGTAAAAAAAAAAAGTATTAGTTAATATAAAGCAATGTTTTCTAGTCGTTTTTTACATTCTAAAATAAATTAGGAAATTACCCTTGGCAACTATTATTATTCTCAGCCCACTAGCCTCAATCAAGTTTGGTTTTTGGCCCTTCATAAGAAAAAGTTTGGGCACCCCTGCTTTAGGTATTAATGTGTTTTCCTTTTTGTGGCCCTTCAGACCTTTTCCCACCAATCTAAAGGTCTGACTATGCAAGACCATGGTGGATCTTCATGGTTTTTTAAAATCCTATTAGTCTGTATGAATCAAATTGCACTAATTTGTACAATTTTATCATAACATTGGGTTGAATTATCTAGATTTCTGTTGATGATGCTACAGTATTACTTGTATACATACCTGTCAACATTGGGATGTGAAAATAAGGGATGCCCGCACCCCCCACCAGCCAACCCCCTCAAAAAAATCCCCAAATTACTAAATATGTTTATCTGGAGTTGTTTCACTGTAAATAATGGTCAGTAATATGTTAGCTATTATTATTATTTACAAAGGATAGAATAAATATAGTATACATTTAAAAAGCTGCAAATAAATTAGCAAACAGCAAATTATAAAGAAATTGAATCAAGTTATCAAAACTGCGGGACGAGTTACATGCAGAAAAAATGCACGCAAGAAGAAGAAGAAGAATAATAGACTGCCATTATAATAGGCTTTGATGCATATTTTTGCATAGCAGTGTCATACAGACATGACGGTGGGCTCATTTAACTTAGGCAACCAATCAGAGTTTCAATATGATAATGAGGCACTCTAGCCAAACCCCCAAACTCATCCTATAGACCAGGGGTTCTCAACCTTTTTCACTTCGGAGCCCACTTCTTTCTCCGATCAATATTTGAAGGCCCGCCTGTCTGACATTTTCTCTAAAATGTTTGTATAAAATGTTCCTTTAAACCTTTATTTATTAACAAATATAATGCCTGTATAAATATATATATATATTATACAGATTCAAAGAAAACCAGGTCAACAGGGAGATTGCAAAAGACCAGCTTCTGCTTTAACTGGACTGACTGAATATCTACTGTTAAATATCTACTATTCAAAAATATACAGAAAAATGTAAAATACCGTAAAACACCCTAAATCTGTTGAAATGCGTCGATCTGATAACGGTTGAGTTTGCAGCTGGATATTATTGGGAAATCGCTGACAGCAGTAAACAGCTCCGCCAGAGCGCGTCTGAAGCTCATATGCAAGTTTATTTTACATTCTATGGCAGAAACACCATTGAGCCTCACTAGATCCTCCTGTATAGGTGCACGACCGTTATAAAACACCCACAGGACATTAATTTGGACAACTATGCAGATACAATAAATAGTTCACACAAAAATACATAAAAACAGACTTTTACTTTCACTATGCATAGTTTGTGAATGAACAGACTGACGTGTGCTAGTTGCAGACGAGATTATGAGGCTGTTTCTGTGCCTAGTTTGAAGTAATAAAATCCCTAATGATGAAACATATTAATGGAATAGTCTTCAAATATTTTGCTAATATATGAATGGAAAACAGATTTTTTTTTTAATATAAAAAAAATGGCAAAATAAAAACAATTTAGGTGTTTTTTTTTACTTGTAATGAACTTCCATTTTTTATGTATGCAATTTCCATTTTTATTCCCATAATTTTATGTATGCAATAGTTTTATATTAGTTTATATTAAATTCTATGCAATGAACATGCAAACACTGCAAAATATTTGTTAATATATAAATGGAAAATAGCAAACTCTACTGGCTTTCCCCATATAGAATTTCAGAGTGTTTACATTGCAGATCTTGATGGTCAATTCGGATGTTGTGACAGTATCCAATTTTTTTGATGACCTGCTTACATTTCTCATCTTTTAAAGGTGACTCGTATCCGATTGTCAGCATTTACATAGTACATGGCAAAAGGCACAATGACCAGAAAAAAAAGAGCGGGCGCTGACTAGCAGCTGATAATAAAAGAGCGCTCTTTCCTCCATTCCTGTATTTATGCTGTTCGCAGGGTTACATTTTTTGTTTTATTTTTGACAAGTTGTTTTCCTATAGTTTATGACAGAAACGCTCTCATTTGGCCATATTATTTTGATCTAGGCCTTTTTAAACCAGTAGGCATCTTAATGTAATGTCCATGGCTTGATTTGTGCACGTGATGCACGTGATGTAATATAACAGTATTATTTTATATTGGTTAAGTGGTGGATGTTGCGCTCCTTCTCTCTCGTGAACATGCTTAAATATTTGTGCTACATGACAATATAAAAGCGTTTTTTAGTCCTTGTGTAGAATTTGGTCACTTGAACCATGAAAAGAAAACGTCCGATTTTCCGTACAGCATAAACATGTTTGGAACTGATGAAGGCGGGTGTGTTGAGTCTCATGCTAGCTACATGCTAATCATGCTAACATCAGGCTAACGACTCGATTAGCATGTTATTAGCATCATGCTAGCTACATGCTAATCATGCTAGCATCATGCTATTCGACTCAATTAGCATGTTATTGATGTTATGCTAACACGATTAGCATCATGTTAGTTACATGCTAATCATGCTAGCATCATGCTAACGAATCGATTAGCATGTTATTAGCAGTATGCTAACACAATTAGCTTTATGCTAGCAACATGTTAATCATGCTAGCATCATGCTAGCAACTCGATTAGCATGTTATTAGCATTATGCTAACACGATTAACATCATGCTAGCTACATGCTAATCGTGTTAGCATCATGCTTGCAACTTGTATTACTATTACTGTTCACTTTTTTAAAACTTCGACGTGTATCTCTAATGACTGACAATCTGTTTTGTTTTCACCAATTAAAACGGCGTTGTCACAGCATAGCAACCATTTAGAATACCCTAGCAACTCCATGAACACATATTTGTCCATTTCTTAGCACTCTATTGCTTTTGGCCAGTACAGTGGTGCATTTTACCCTATTGATTTGCCACGCAAACCCCACTCACATTTTCTTTAGGAAATGTACAATTCTAGTTATTATTATTATTATTATTATTATTATTATTATTATTATTATTATTATTATTATTATTATCTGTATTTGTCTGTTCAAATATGCACCCAAAACCCAGTGTCCACTTTTGCTGCGCTTCAACTCGTGTGTAAAGAATCCGTTTGGGGAACAATGTTTATGTATCACTATAAGGGGTGTCCCCTGGTGGTTCGGCGGTATGGGTTGCGTATAGGGAGGATCGGCTTTTAAAAGTTTATTGCCACTCTTCATAGAAAGATAAAAAATACAGGAGAAATACGGGAAAATACCTTTACGGGATGATAGCGGGATAGAATTGTAAAATACGGGAGAAGGCCAGGAGAAATGGGAAGGTTGACAGGTATGTTGTAGTATGAATATATAGTAGTAACCTTGATCAAAAAACACATTAAAAAATGTCAAAAATGCAAATCAATTTGATGTCAAAACTTTGACATCCGTTTGACATCCATACATTGATGACTTTTTGACCACCAAAATAACGACACAAAAAGTATTATACTGTAATATCAAAAACATTTGTATTCATTTGAAAGATTTAATTACAAGTTTACACTGGATTTTGTATCCCTACAATGCATGTAAATGATCTTGATATCAAAAAGACATCAAATTGAAGTCTAGCACTGACTTCAAAAACATATTTTTCAATTATATGTTTTTTGATGCCAGTGTACGATTTTCTTGATGTGTTTTTTTATCCACTGAGAAGTCACTTTTTCATGTTTCAAGCTTTCAAAGATGAAATTGCCAAGAAAGTGACATAAATAGTGGCATAACTATAGCTGTCTGCAATATGGATAAAGCTAAAGAGTAGAAATAATAGAGTCTTTCCATATTCCCAGACTAGACAGAGAAACAGTCATCGAGACCCTACTTGCGCATCGCTTTCAAACGCTCCTCAAAGTCTCCACACTGCAGGAGATCACCGGAGGTCAATCTCTTGTTGAACAATGTCACTTACCATCTTTGTTCCAAAATGGATTTAAAAGGGCCTTTATTGCAGACGCACAATCAGGCCCCTTTCTTATATTAAAGGCGCATGACACATCAAAGGTGGGGGGCCATCAGGAAAGTTTAGGGGAGATCAGCATCCAAGCAACTGTATTAGCACATTGTCCGGAGCTATGAATGAGAAGGAACAGCTCCTGATTTTGAGCTGTCAGTTCACTACCATAGTGGGATTGAGACTTTTGTTGTGAATGTCTCTATTTCCCAGGTGGCCAGTCAGATATGTATTGTGCACTATTAATCACTTTGATTTTTGATCGTTTGCTTAAGGGTTTTTGTCATCGAATGCATATCAGTTTTGGGGTTCAAATACAAATGCGATATGAATAAAATGTTGCTTATTTATGTGAACACACCAACCTTTTATTATGCCCTTCGCTGATTTTCTTTTAGTGCAAAATGTGCATTGAGAAGGTCAGCAGGCAGTGTAACTAAATTACTCAGGGTAAACAATGGACGTGTTTTTGTTATTTAATGATGGTTTTATTGCAATATATGTAAGTATTTACTCACAGTACAATGAACAGGCCTTGATATCATGACATTCAATGCAATTACATATTGCTGAGGCTATTTTAACTGTTACATATTATTCAATAAACATATTATTCAATAAAAAGACTAAATTCATTTCCACAATGTTTACTTTCACTTTTACTTGCTGGAAGAATTTTCCAATCCCATCTAAAATAGAGTATCCCTGACAACATTTAAGAGATTGAAAAGTCTTTGAAAGCTTAACTGCATGCTTTAACACTTTATTTTGATGGTCCATTTGAGTATTAGTAGACTGTCTGCTTCATATCAGTTGATACTGCTCCTTCAACAGACATTTAACTGACTATAAAAAACAATTTTGCAAGTACATGTCAACTTACACTAACCCTTACCCCAACCTAACTGTCTACTTATAATCTAATGAGAATTAGTTGGCATGTAGATGCAATGTAACTTAAATTCAACAAACGGACCCTCAAAATAAAGTGTGGCCCTGCATTCTATTAAAAATGAAAACAAATAATTATAAATCACATATATACATTCATTTTTCCTTGAATTTATTCAAAAGATGAAAAATAAATCACACAAAAATGTTCAAGATTTATTTATTTATTTTTTTTAAGCTTTTAAATTGCATTATGGGACTTTGATATTTCCTCCAGTAATAAGTGACATTTGTTCACATTTTAGTTTATAGTGTATAGTTTGAAGTGCTATATTGTCTGTTTGTGTCATATATTATCAGCAAGTTCAGGTTGATTTATTGGCATGACATTTTGTACAGTATTGCCAAAGCATTTTAGATATGTATAAAATAGGCTATGTAATATATTAACATCATGAAATTAATAAAATATACAGCAAATGAGAAAAATATAATAATTATAAGTGTAGATTATTTAAATGAGGCAAATTAATTGATTAAATCATTTCTAATGGTGTACAATTATTTTGCAGCCAGTTTAGATGTTATTTTGTCCCCTTCAAGTATAGGTTTTAAGTTGTTTATTAAATAATTAATGATTTAATGGTTCTCTCACTCTCATGGCTGTGTGTGCGCAGTCAGCTGCGAAGCCAAGCGAAGGTAGATTTAAATGAAAAGTAATGTAAAAACACATGCAATTAATGACAGCTTTCGAAAACAAAAAACAAATACCGGTGTTACGGCCCAAAATCCAAAACTGGCTCAATTAATGAAATCAGGATTTGAGCCGAACATATAAAAAAGACACAGCAGCCTGAATATGACAGATTGACGTCCCAGTCAATATATTTTTAATCTCATTAAATCAATCTTACAAAAAGTGACAAAAAATTATTAACAAATAACTGTAGACAGGTAGGGCAGCTAAACAAAACAGTTCCCTGACTATAGCTGTTCTTCCAGGAGAGATCATACAGAACCTAGCACATTAGGAGATTTAGAAACCCCAGACGGATGCATTTTTAAGTGCCACAACAGCACGTCTCTGTGGGTCTGCAGAGCATGTGACTGCCTGTGGGAGTGTTGACAGTTCTTGCGCACACAGAATGAACAGTAGCCTACGGAACAGGTAAACGAGATTATTTACCACTTGTTCATTGATCGCAGATATTTTGTTATCCTTAGCGGATATTTTTAAATGTGTAAAATTATGATAATAATTGTAAAAAAAAAAAAAAAAGTGTCACCAAATATACTTACATAGGTGGCCATTAATTTACCTGGGCGGCCTGCCCAAGTAAAGTCTATGTATGGGAAACACTGGTATATCATTTATTATCATTATCATTTATTATACAAGTTATTGTTTCAAGCTACTAAAATGTCACAAAATATCAGAGATCATAAATAAACAGAAAACACCTGAGAATGACAAAATACGGAAACTCATAATTAACAGATATTTTTTCAGTGCAGGCTTATATTTTGTCTCTACAATTGAAATACTGGAAAATGAATCAAAGAATTTTCATTTTTGTTTAAACTATCCCTTTTATGAAATATTTGTAAATCAGATCCACTCAGCATCGGCTCTTTTGATGGCGCTTGCCATTGGAAACGTGTTGCTAGCTTCTAACACGGTAGGCAGTGAGGAGTGAGAGCGAATTACTAATGTAAACCCGTGGAAGCCAAGTGCTAAGCCTGTGCTATGTTTTGACACGCTTACCAAACAATAGCAGAATCTTCATC
>LR812536.1:32012724-32037724 GCA_903798195.1 Danio kyathit | reverse complement strand
TTATTTACATTATGGGATTTTTTTAATAAGTTGTTTACATTTTAAGGCTTTTTTATTTAAAAAAAGAAGTGTTACACATACTGTTTGCTATGGAATGTCAAAACTTTGAAGCTCAATATCTCAAAATCATTCAGAACGCAGATAAAACCTTATAATTCCAAGGTGACGATATTTAATTACAAACCTTAATCTTGATTTATAAAGATGCTTGTACATGTGTGCAATTACTGTGTCATATATTTATAAACATATGTTTCTTTGTATATTTCAAGTACTGTATTTGTGTATTTGTTTGTAAATATTCACAGTACATATGTAATTACAAACATTTATTTTGGATGTAATGACATTATAATTACATTGTTATAACATTGTTGTTACATCTGAGATGTAATATGTAATCATAAAGTTTTGTCTTGTGTGCAATTACTGTGTCACTACATTGTAATTACTATGCCATTACATTGTAATTACATTGTAGTTAGTCACTATATTATTTATAAATGTACACATTTCTTTGCATATCGCATGTACAGTATTTAGTTATTTATAGTTGTAAACATATACACAGTACACATGTAATTACAAACTTAATTACTATGTCATTATGCTGAAAATACATTGCTCTTGCATTGTAAGTACATCCAAAATAATATTTATAAATGTAAATATTTTGTATATTGCATGTACAGTATTTGTTTATTTATAGTTGTATATATAAATATACACAGTACACATGTAATGACAAACTTTTATCTTGCGTAGTTACTGTGTCGTATTTTTTTTTTTTTTTTTGTATAATCCTTGTACAGTATTTTTGTATTTATAAGTAATTATACGGAGTACATACATAATTACGAACTTTTATTTTGGTTGTAATTACTATGTCGTTACATTGTAATTACTATGCCATTACTTGCAATTACATTGTAGTTACATCCAAGATAATATTTATAAATGTAAATATTTTGTATATAGCATGTACAGTATTTGTTTATTTATAGTTGTATATATAAATATACACAGTACACATGTAATGACAAACTTTTATCTTGCGTACAGTTACTGTGTCGTTACATTGTAATTACTATGGCATTACATTGCTGTTACATTATACGTACAGCTAAGATAATATTATTAAACATGTTTCTTTGTATATTTCAGGTACAGTAATTGTGTATATATACGTAAGTATACGCAGTACATATGTAATTACAAACATTTATTTTGGATATAATTACTATGTAGTATCATTGTAGTTACATTGTTATAACATTGTAATTACATCTATGATATTAATGTAAATGTGTTTTTGTATATTTCATCGACAGTACAGAATAATAATAATGTTTGTCAAGTAATAATTAACAATATAAAATAATGAATAATAATAACTGTAACAATAATAATAATAACAATAATAATAATAATCATCATCATCATCATCATCATCATAATAATATTAATAATTATAATAATACTAACAATAATAATAGTTATAATAATAATAATAATAATAATAATAATAATAATAATAATAATAATTTTACAAGTACTGGGTTGCGTCTGGAAGAGCATCCGCTGTGTAAAACATGTGCTGGAATAGTTGTCGGTTTATTCTGCTGTGACACCCCTGATAAATAAGAAACTACACCAAAGAAAAATCAAGGAATTAATAATAATAATAATAATAATAATTATTATTATTATTATATATGCAAGCATTTATATGTTGTTGTTGTTTTTTACTTTTATGCAATAAACAGTGTTGGTTTTAGTCATATAAAGTATATTAATTAATCTCATATAATATATTTTAAAAAATGAAACAAAATACAAAGATATTAATTAATTTTTTTTGGCTTAGTACCTTTATTAATCTGGGGTCGTCACAGCAGAATGAACCGCCAACTTATCCAGTATATGTTTTACGCAGCAGATGCCCTTTCAGCTGCAACCCATCACTGGGAAACACCCACACACGTCCATTCACACACATACACTACAGACAATTTAGCTTACCCAATTCACCTATAGCGCATGTCTTTGGACTTGTGGGGGAAACCAGAGCACCTGGAGGAAACCGCACGCGAACACAGGGAGAACATGCAAACTACACACAGAAATACCAACTGACCCAGCCGAGGCTCGAACCAACGACCTTCTTCCTGTGAGGCGAGATCGCTACCCACTGCATATAAAATATTTTGTGTGTTTTGTATACTTTGATGGTTTTACATTCTAATTTACCTAACAAAACACACCAGATTAATTTCAGTTGTTTTGTATGTGTGTGTATGGATGTTTCCCAACACTGGGTTGCAGCTGGAAGGGCTTCAGCTGTGTAAAACCTATGCTGGATAAGTTGGCGGTTGAATCCGCTGTGACAACCCCTGATGAATAAAGGGATTAAGTTGAAGGAAAATGAATAAATGAATGTATTCGCAACCACCAATGTCAGCAACAAAAAGAAATGATTTTCCAAAAATATAATCAATCTGCTTATTTTCCATATTATTAATGTCAAGCTGCATAACACTGTTTACACTTTGTGTTATTTCCCCCCCAAGTCATCCACAAACCTATTAGAACAGACCTGTAACCCCTTTATGTGTTTATCACACCCCTTCAATTGAGACCCTCTCCTTTTGTATATAATCCCAAGTGCACAATGTACCAATCCATAGAACTGACCATCTAAAAGTAAGTTGAATTCATCTCCGCACCCTTCTTTCTCGACTCTCCTCTCCCCTAAAAAAGAACAATGTTAGATTTATGCCAAATCTGTGCAAGGCAGCAGCTCGCTTTAATCCCCTCCTTACAGTATATGACAGCACTGCCCTCACCTTGCCAAGCACTTAAAGAGGCAATCTCTCAAAAACTCGCCTTTCAATTAAAGCCATCGCGAGTGTGCAAAGAAGCCGTACAGGAGTTGGGGGTTGTGGTGAAGGGGGCAACAAGCCCATTCCTGATGTAAATGAAGAGATGCATATCAGCGTTAATCCATTGCTTTGTAGTCACAGCCATACCTAAAGTCTGTCTAATTTCCCTTGCCCTCCCCTTTCCAGCCAGAAGTGTATCGATCGGCTGTAATTGAAGTGTACTTGATAATCCGCAAGGAAACAGGGGAGAGGGAGACCTCAACTCTAACTCTGATGCACAGAGAATGGAGATGTGTGTGTGTTTGTGTGTATGTGTGTGTGTGTGTGTGCTGGCGCTGTGAGGGCTCTTAGGTATGGGCGGGTTGGGCAACACCCCTTTCACAATTTTTTCTCAGCTGATTAAACTCATTGAAAGGCAGGCAAGTGGAACAAATGGATACAAAGGTCTGCCAGGCAGCCAACAGCAGCACGGATTTCTTCATTGAAACTGCCAGCTCCAAATCTCTAAGGTTGTCTCTACACTATTACCCCACAGGAGAGCCTTGCCCCGAGCTCCCTTAACTGTATGAATAACCACAGCGAGAGGCACAATGCAGATTTGGAATCTGTAAATCCAATTTCATACATTTGATAACACAGCCAACCGTTGGAATTAAATTACCTTTTATTCATCCAGGTAAAAGGAAACTCGATGTATTGGGTAATGAGTTCAGCATTGGATAAAAATGTTGAGCTGAATCTGGGGAATGTTGTTTAAAGGAACGCCAGCTTTTAAGACTTGTATGGCTTAATATGACGTAAATGATGTCACTTTCTGAGATAAGTAATAGAAATAATTATTCTTAAAAAAAAAACGTTTATTTTGGACTGTCGATATTTTATGTCCACAATGCTAGATGTCAATTGAAATGATAAATTATCATAACATTCATTGATTGATTGATTGATTGATTGATTGATTGATTGATTGATTGATTGATTGATTCATTCATTCATTCATTCATTCATTTTCTTTTCGGCATAGTCCCTTTGTTAATCAGGGGATCCAGCCACAACTCAACACTGGGAAACACCCAATACACTTTTGCATTCACACACATACACTACAGCCTATTTAGCTTATTCAATTCACCTATAGGGCATATCTTTGGACTGTGGGGGAAACCGGAGCACATGGAGGAACACGGGTACTGTAAAAAATCCAACTTGAAAAAAAGTTTTTTGTTGTTAGTTTGGCAAAAATCTGTAAAAAGATCTGTTCAACTACATTTACCACGTTTACTTAACCTAGATCAAAATTAAAAAGATCAAATTAGAATTTAAAAATCTAAAAAGATCAAATAAAAAATTTAATTTTTTAAAACAACTACCCAAATGATAAATCAAAAGATCAAATAATAAATCAAAATGCATTCTCAAATGAGAAATAAAATGTAGCAGTTTCTGGTTCATCTTCATTACACACACCTGGAAGCACATGATGGACTCATTATAGGACTATAAAGACACCTCATTCACACAGACTCTTTGCTGAGTCTTGTTTTTCCCTGTGAAGCATTACAAAGCATTTTTCCCCGTTTGTCCCGCCATGTTTTTATCCTTGTCTTGTTTACCATTATTGTTGTTTTGCCTCCTGTCCTGTATCTAATTCTGTCTAATATTTTTTTTTTTGTCAAAATTTGTCTTTGTTTTAGTTGTTTGTTTGTTTGTTTATGCAATTGAACTATGTGTGTTTGTTCTGATAATGTATTATTTCTTAGTACCAATTTCCAAAAGAGTTTTTTGTTCACTCAACTTCAGACATTTTAGGTCAGTGCAACTGATGTTTTCAAAGTTGAGGAAACAATAAAAAATGAAGGGAAATAAGGATTTTTTTTTTTTTTTTTGTCTTTTCAGACATTCCAGTTCTCAGACAAAAAATGTTGGCACAACTTAAAAAGTTTTGTTACAGAGTAGTTCACCTCTCCAGATACTAATAATCTTATGTTAACCCAACTAATGTTTTTTTTTTTTTGTATTACTGACAAATAATTGTAGGTCAGTGCAGCTGATGTTTTTAAAAGTTGAGTGAACAAGAAAAAGCGAAAGGAAATAAGGATTATGTTTTGTTGTTGTGAAGCGATTGTGCTAACCACTGTGCCACCGTGCCGCCCCAATATTATAACAATATATATCCCTTGAACTTATTAAACTAAGTTAATTATGTTTCAGCTTAACTTCTGAACATATATTTAAGTCAGTTTAATGTGATATAAGTTGTAATTAAGGTTTCAGTTTTTTTGTATGTTCTCCCCGTGTTCGTGTGGGTTTCCTCCGGGTGCTCCGGTTTCCCCCACAGTCCAAAAACATGCAGCATAGGTGAATTGAATAAACTAAATTGTAAATTGGCCATAGTGTATGAGTGTGAGAGTGAGTGGGTGTTTCCCAGGAATGGGTTGCAGGTGGAATGGCATCCGCTGCATAAAGTATATGATGGAATAGTTGGCGGGTTATTCCGTTCTGGCGACCCCTGATAAATAAGCTGAGAGAAAATTAATGAATGATTCAATTAAAACATTTAAGGCAGCAACACTTTTTTTTGTATTTTTATGGCAAAACAAATGGGAATACAAAATGTTGTTATGATGCTATGTTACACAGCTTTCTCTGGTAAGTTTAAGTCGAAGGGCAACAAGAGAAGCAATTTTAGACTTTAGATGAGAGATTTTAGACTTCACTGATGCCATTTTTTTTCTACAAGGAGTTTACATGCCCCTGGATATTGATTTAGAAACTTCACTTAAAAAATGGCAGAGAGAAGAAATGCTAGATGCTAAACTTGTCAATGCATGTCAGCATCTGTCGGTATTTTTGCATCAGTTATAGCCAAAACAGGCTCAGTGGAAATACATGCTTTAGCCTACATTTTTGTAAACCATATGTTTTACTGCAGTTTCTAGTTAAAATAAATGGCACGGTGCAGTGTGACGGCAACAGCTTTTGTTTCTTTTCACACTAATGATATTACAGGGAAATATTATAAACAAATCAAGGATTATTTTAATGGAGAAATTTAAATACCACAAAACCTCACCTGGCTCACCTGCCCATCTCCACATAGGCAACTTTTACTAGTGTGGTTATTCAAGTCAAAAGCAACTAAGAGTTAAAAGCAATGTAAAATCTAAGTAAAACCATGTGACAATGGTGAACTTTTGTTTGTCTTTTGAAAACACTTTTATTTGGGTTTAGGGAAGGGTGCTAGGTAATCTGTACAACAAGACCTCCCTTATGCTGAATGTGTACAAGAAGTATGTGTATGTGAAACATATAAAAAAGTAACCCTAGCCCTTACCATGCATTCACATTGCTGCCAGAGAGGGTGTCAAAGATGCCAGAAGTCATTCATTTTCAGTGTGAGCCAATGGCGAACTCTGGCAAAAGTGGTGCAGTACGTCTTGGGTGGTTTGAGCATCAAGGGGAGTTGAAATTTGGTTAATTTTATGATAATGAGCTTCGACACAGTTTGGCGGCAACCAATTGGAATGTAGAAGTGCACTGCTTGAAAGAATTCCAAAGAATGCAGTGTTGTAAACTCCAACCACATTAAAACAATACTCTCGTTGTCCGGCAGCAGTGTGAAAACATAAGCCCCTTTCACACATACAGACCTTTCCAGAAAATTACCATTAATTTTCCAGAAAGGGATCATGTGTAAACAGGCCCTTTTTCAAAATATCAGTAAATTCATTCCGGCAATTTTCTGGAAAGAGAAGTTGTAACATTACCGGTAATTTGCTGCTCTGTGTGAACCCAGAAGGAAAATTGCCGGAAAGAGGTCGTTCACGTCTTGAACGCACTGACGTGAGACGTCTACTCCAGCCAATCAGAACATTCAGACGCATTGACGTTCGCGCTATTTATGAAAATAAAAGCCTTTGAATATTTTTCCAGACCCATTTAGCTGCTAAATGTCAGTCAGATAATGTTTCTATGTTCTTTCTTAATACAAACTCTGTAAAAAAATAATCTATAAAATGCTTATGATAGACCGCTGTTTAATTACCTTCAAGCTCTGCTTCAGTTGCTTGACGCGTGTTCACGTGAAGAAGTGCTCCAATGAGCGCCAGCACACACACATATTATGTGCATCTCGACATGCAAAAGTGTTCCTCCATATGTTTTCATTGAAGTTGTTCACAATACTTATCCATCCACAGAGTTTGCAATGTAGTCAAATGTGTAAACATTTAGCTGCGGTTCGCGCTTCTGCCTTTGGATATATCTGGGACAAAGCAGCTGCATGAATGCCAAACCTTTAAATAAAAGTGAAACCATCAACAAAAGCACGACCCCTTATATGTGTACAAATACAAGAACAATACAAGATGTCATTTCTGGTTAATAATGTCAGAATTTACTGGTATTTTAGAATGGATGTGTGAAAGATCTTTTCCGGAAAAAAATCCATAACGTCCTTGCCTGTGTGAACCGCGCTTTTTTGAATCTACCGATAAAGTCGTTCTAATAATTTTACCGGTATCGCTGTGTAAAAGGAGCTTCAGACAGTCCCCTCTAGTGGATTTGTCTTCTGAAACATGCAAAAAAAAAAAAGGACATGGAGCACATATTTAATGTTACGCAAAAATGAAGGCTGAAGCACGTATTTTTAGACTGAGCTGGTTAAAGCTAGTATAAAATTAAAGCTAATATACAGTTGAAGTCAGAATTATTAGCCCCCTTTTCTTTTTGAAATATTTGCCAAATGATGTTTAACAGAGCAAGGAAATTTTCACAATATGTCTGATAATATTTTTTTCTTCTGGAGAAAGTCTTATTTGTTTTATTTTGGCTAGAATAAAAGCAGGTTTTATTTTTTTAAAGTCATTTTAAGGTCAAAATTATTAGCCCCTTTAAGCTATTTTTTTTACAGTCTACAGAACAAGCCATCATTATACAATAACTTGCCTAATTACCCTAACCTGCCTAGTTAACCTAATTAGCTTAGTTAAGCCTTTAAATGTCACTTTAAGCGGAATACCAGTGTCTTGAAAAACATCTAGTAAAATATTATGTACTGTCATCATGGCAAAGATAAAATAAATCAGTTATTAGAAATGAGTTATTAAAACTATTATGTTTAGAAATGTGTTGAGAAAATCTCTCTGTTAAACAGAAATTGGAAAAAAAATAAACAGGGGAGCTAATATTTATGGGGGCATAATAATTCTGACTATATTACTCAATATTTGAGAATGTTTAGACTAATGCAAAAAATGTACAGAATTTTATTTATGTGTACTCTTTTATCCATCTCCACCTGTAAGCTTTTTCAGTATTGTTGTAGACTATAGCCTCAAATGCATCAGGGCTAAAGTGGAGAGTACATACAGTACTTTTTTTTTCTTCATTCACAAGCATCTTCCTATTCTTTCCCCCTCCTCTTGTCACTATAGGAAAGCATTGAGGACTAAAATCACATCTCTGGTTGCCCTTTGACAGAAAATGACAACCAAAAGGTGGATGATGTGGCATTGTGTCACTATTTTGTATTCTAAGTTGTTGTGTGGGTTTAAAATAGCAACAGTAGCTGCCTATTTGACATCAGTGGCACTTGTAAAATAATGGCAGCCCCTGTAGTCTAGAATAAATGTGGATTTTTTTTTCCAACCTAATATTTCATCCGTTTTCTACCGCATATTTCAATATTACATCATCATATTAGCCATACATGTGTACCAGATGTTCCCCTTAACATCATTCCACAGAAAAAAAGTCAACGTTTTTATCCAATACTGAACTCAACACCTAATACCTACATTGAGTTTTTTTTACTTGAATGAATAAAGCAAAATTAAATTCTAATGGTGCAGGAATATACATCATCTACATATTATTAAACCATGCAAGTCTTATTACTCAGAATTCCTTTTAAAATACCACCCCAAAAAGGATTGTGCAAGAGGAATGCAGGAAGAAGTCGTTTCAACAAGGTTTGAATGTAGACGTTACACAAATAGCGGATCAAAGAGGTTTTGCTCGAGTAACACGTCATCTGTCTATTGTTTGTTTGTAAGCAGGGAAGTGCTGGTGTGTTTCCTAGCAGACTTTGCCCAGGATAGATGTCTGGTATCTAGACGGGCCCGTTCGATTCTGCCATTTTAGTGCTGCGCGTCTCGTCCAGGTAGCTGTGTTTGTTTAAAATAGAAAGGGAAGTGGCAGAAGGTCAGGTGATTTGGAGTGTAAATTGTTTCTTAATATTTGATAAGTAGATTAGAGTCTTAAAAATATGTGCAAACTTGCCAACAGCTTGCAAAACTTGTATACACATTCTCTCAAAATGTATTTCTGGATGTAGTTATGTAATTTCTCATAGTGAGGTAAATGTTGTATTTGTTTTTTGAAATAATTCAGATTTTTAAAATTATATAAGTCTGCTTACAGTACAGTACCAAAGCCAGTGGTGTAAAGTAATAAATTACAAATACTCAAATTACTGTTATTGAGTAGCTTTTATCAGGAATTGTATTTCACTAAGTAATTTTAAAAAAGGTGCACTTTTACTTTCACTTGAGTACATTTTAAGTGCAGTATCAGTACTTTTACTCCACTGTTTTCCTTCAACCTGCAGTTGCTACTTTTTTTCTTGTCTCTGGGTATTGGCTAAGTAGAACAATCAGTCCTGTGACTCTTGTCCAATCAAATTGCACATAGAAAGTAAATTGCACACGCAAGACATTAGCGCTTTATAAATGCAACAAACTGTTTGGAAGCATATAAAGTGTGCAAGAAGATGTCTAAAATCTTTACACACAATGATCGAGAGACTTTATAGACTGCATGTCACTGATGGGAAGATGGATGTTTACTGTATGAGGACTGAAACCACCAAATGGCCTTAAACAATTACTAATGCACTACAGAATGTTACATTCGCACATCCGTGCACAAATTGCATGTAAACGCATAAGCCGTTCACATCATAATACTCAATACTCACTACTCTCGAGTTCTTTTAAAAGGGCTACTTTTTACTCCTACTTTGAGTAATATTTACAACAGATACTTTTACTCTACTTGTACTACATTTTTGGCCAAGTAATGGTACTTTTACTTGAGTATGATTTTTCAGTACTCTTGAAGACTATTGTGAATTATTATTGCATTTTAAATGGCTGTTGTCATATTGAATATACATTTGTTTCAAGTGATTTTTAATTAATATTTCTGTCTTCATTATATGACAAATCAATTTTAATTTGGCGCTCAGGTAACTTTCTTTGATTTATGATCAATGTTGTAAACCATACTTCACTAGGGTTGTTGTGGAAACAATGATGATCTAAATAATTAACACTTCTATTAAACAGGAACTAATTAGATTATTCTATTGTAATAAAATTATGTGTATTACAAATTAATATATACAATGAAATAAATGAGCAATATCACACAAGTAGCAGTGCGATATGGCTGTGTACCGGCACTGGTGGGAGGCGTGCATTGGCACCTGGCTGCAGGCTGAGTGCCTTAGTGTCCCACCAGTGACAATATACAGCCATATTGCACTGCTGAGTGTGATATTGCGTTTATACAACAGTTCAGCGATATATGTAAAAAAAAAATCAAACAGGAGCGTCTAAACCCTTACCCATACCATTTTGAATGAGGAACTACTTTCTTCCACCATTCATTCATATCTGCAGCTGATGTCAGAACAGCAGAAATCATTGCTACTTTACCAACGTCACTTTAGAGCTAGTATTTGAATGATTCTCTTGCGTAATATCTTAAGTGATGACAAAACAGGAGATTCTGCTGACATTTTTAAATTATAAGGCTGAACGAGATGAAATGCCATCAGTCTTCACAGAGATTTCCCAGTATTTCTCTGTTGTAATCGGGATATCACAATAACTATCCTCGAAAAAGCCAAAGCAGCACAAACACTACCAGATTGCTGTTGTATGTGCGATAAGGAAAAACGCTAAACATGTGCAGGCATTTCTTCTTTCTTTCTTTTTACTGGACTAGTTTGCAGTAACGAAAACAGGAGACTCATTATCAACAAATTTTGTATAACAAAAAAATAACTCAGGGTTATACAAAGAGTGGCCAACACAAAATACATACATTCCTAATATGCGAGTCCCATCTAACACTCAATACACTACAATGGTATATACAGCACTACAGCATACAAAAGAAAGAGATCGACTTAGAAAGTCACTTACCAGTTTAATAATGATTTGATCAGCTGTAGTCAAAAATGATGTGGTTTTTCTCTTCTAAGGGCTTATTATGCAGCCTCTGTCACCATCTTGTCTGCTCAATGACAGGCTAATGGCCTCCAAAGCTCTGAAATTATAAAAAAAATTAAAATAGGCACTATCCTTATAAATAAACTGCATAGTTGCAATCTAAACAAGTACATTCTCGACTAAAAAACCTCAAAAGTACATTATGTTGTCCAACAGCTGCAATATTTGTCAAACTGTAGAGTGTCCTCTGCTTGTTGCTGTATGTGGGCGGAGTAATACACAAGGGTGAAGGGTGAAGAGGCTGGACGAGTGCTGTTATTTGCAGAATATTGCACAACTATCAGCCAATCACTAAATTAGTGCGCATCATTAATGAAGCACCAATAATTAATTAGCATAATATTATTATTATTTCTGAAAGATAATTTCACATGAAATTATCTAAAATTCTGTTAAGTATAATTAATTCATTTACATAATAAAGAAACACAATATTTATTTGTCTTTTTGTTTTTTTCAATTATTCATTCATTCATTTTCTGTTCGGCTTAGTCCCTTTATTAATCTGGGGTCGCCACAGCGGAATGAACCGCCAACCTATCCAGCATATGTTTTACGCAGCAGATGTCCTTCCTGTCCTTCACTGGGAAACATTCATACACACTCATTCACACAAATACACTATGGACAATTCAGCCTACCCAATTCACCTGTACCCCATGTCTTTGGACTGAGCACCCGGAGGAAACCCATGTGAATGCCGGGAGAACATGCAAACTCCACACAGAAATGCCAACTAACCCAGCCGAGGCTCGAATCAGCGACCTTCTTGCTGTGAGGAGATTGTGCTACCCACTGTGCCACCGTGCAGCCCTGATGTATTTGTTTGTTTGTTAATTTGTTAAATCATCTGTGGATTCAAGCCTGTACATTTCATTTTAAAAGTAGTTTAAAAATATTTTTCAAAAATATGCTTAAAATCTAATTTCATAATAATACAAATTTTTACATTCAGATTTGATAGTTTATACATTTGATAGTAGCTTTTTAATTAGGATCTATATACCTATAATCTGCACATAATAAATGTATCTACATTTAGTCTTCTAGTCCCAGTTATATCACAGTGGAAAGAGTGCAAACTAAATAGAGAGCTGATGTCCTGTTGCCAGCGAAGTGAATTAGACAACCGAAACCTCAGCCTTGCCAGACTGTTGTGCCGGTGTCCTTGATCATCATGCATGACATTTGGCCACGAGGACAACAGGAAATGACCAGGCCTGAATGAGAGCCACTGTGCGTCATGATGAAAGTGATAACACAGGCTTGCTTACACCATATGAGAGATTTACATTAGCAGATTGAGAAGCAAGAAAGCAAAGAAGCACTGCTTTGTCTTAACATTAGGGTATTTAAATATATTCATTTATTCATTAATTCATTAACTCATTCATTCACTCATTCATTCACTCACTTATTATCGCTTACAAATTTCGAGTATATGGGTCACTGTACATGGCCACGTCAACTTTCCTTTCTTTCTATTACACATTCAGTCACTGAGTCACTCATTCACTCACCCACTCATTCACCACTCACTCATTGGCATACTCACTGATTGATTTACGTATTTACTCACTGACTCATTCATTCATTCACTCACCCACTCACTCATTCAATCATTGACTTGCTCACACTTTGCATTCATTCACTCACTCACTCGTTGATTTGCCTACACAATCACTTACTGACTCATTCATTTACTTGCTCAGTTACTCACTCATTCACTTACTTATCCCTTCATTCATTCACTCATTCATGTATTAACTCGCCATACTTTGTCATGTCATGACTTTCCATAATTGCCCTCCTTTCCTTCACACAATCATTCACTCACTGACTCACTCACTCATTGACTCACTCACATATTCACTCAGTGACTTAGCCATTCATTCACTCACTCATTCAAACACTCACTTACACACTGACTCCCTCATTCACCCCTTCATTAACTCATTGACTCGCTCACACATTCACTTAGGCACTCAATCACTCACTGACTCACTCATTCATTCACTCAATGACTCACTCACTCACCGACTCACTAATTCACTCACAGACTCGCTGACACTCATTATTCACTCACTAACTGACTCGCTCACTCGCACACTAACTCAATCATTCACTCATTGCTCACTGACTCTTTCATTCACCCACTCACTCATTGGCTTGCTCACCTGTTCACTCACTCGCTGACTCACTCATTCACTCATTCAATCACTGACTCACTCATTCACTCACTCACTCACTGACTCCCTCATTCACCCCCTCACTCACTAATTGACTCGCTCACACATTTATTCACTCACTGACTCACTCATTCACTCACTGACTCACTCATTCACTCATTCACCTGTTCACTCAATCACTCACTCACTGACTCGCTGACTCACTCACTCATTCACTCACTCACTGACTCGCTCACTCATTCACTCACTTCCTCACTGATTCACCCACTCGCTTATTGGCTCGTTCACACATTCACTCACTAGCTGAATCATTTATACACTCACTCAACCACTGACTCACTCATTCACTCACACGCTCACTGACTCCCTCACTTATTCACTCACTGATTCATCCACTCACTCATTGGCTCGCTCACACATTCATTCACACACTGACTCATTTATCCACTCACTCAATCACTGACTCATTAATTCTCTCACTCACTCACTTACTCATTGACCTTCTCATTCACCCCCTCACTCACTCATTGACTCGCTCAAACATTCATTCACTCACTGACTCACTCACTCACTGACTCACTCATTCACTCTCTCACTGACTCACTCATTCACTGACTCGCTCACTCACTCACTCACTTGCTCACTGACTCACTCATTCATTCACTAACTCACTGATTCACCCACTCACTCATTGGCTTGCTCCCACATTTGCTCACTCACTGACTCACCCATTCACTCACTCAATCACTGACTCACTCATTCACTCACTCACTGACTCATTCACTCACTCAATCACTGACTCACTCACTCACTGACTCCCTCATTCACCTCCTTACTCACTCATTCACTCACTCACTCACTGACTCACTCACTCATCCACTCACTCACTCACTGATTCACCTACTCACTCATTGGCTCATTCACACATTCATTCACTCACTGACTGACTCGCTCACTCGCACACTAACTCAATCATTCACTCATTAATCACTGACTCATTCATTCACCCACTCACTAATTGGCTTGCTCACACATTCACTCACTCGCTGACTCACTCATTCACTCACTTAATCACTGACTCACTCATTCACTCACTCACTCACTCACTGACTCCCTCATTCACCTCCTCACTCACTAATTGACTCGCTCACACATTTATTCACTCACTGACTCACTCATTCACTCATTCACCTGTTCACTCAATCACTCACTCACTGACTCGCTGACTCACTCACTCATTCACTCACTCACTGACTCGCTCACTCATTCACTCACTTCCTCACTGATTCACCCACTCGCTTATTGGCTCGTTCACACATTCACTCACTAGCTGACTCATTTATCCACTCACTCAACCACTGACTCACTCATTCACTCACACGCTCACTGACTCCCTCACTTATTCACTCACTGATTCATCCACTCACTCATTGGCTCGCTCACACATTCACTCACACACTGACTCATTTATCCACTCACTCAATCACTGACTCATTAATTCTCTCACTCACTCACTTACTCATTGACCTTCTCATTCACCCCCTCACTCACTCATTGACTCGCTCAAACATTCATTCACTCACTCACTCACTCACTGACTCACTCATTCACTCTCTCACTGACTCACTCATTCATTCACTAACTCACTGATTCACCCACTCACTTATTGGCTTGCTCCCACATTTGCTCACTCACTGACTCACCCATTCACTCACTCAATCACTGACTCACTCATTCACTCACTCACTGACTCATTCACTCACTCAATCACTGACTCACTCACTCACTGACTCCCTCATTCACCCCCTTACTCACTCATTCACTCACTCACTCACTCACTCACTGACTCACTCACTCATTCACTCACTCACTCACTGATTCACTCACTCACTCACTCATTCACTCACTCACTCACTGATTCACCCACTCACTCATTGGCTCATTCACACATTCATTCACTCACTGACTCACTCATTCACTCACTCGATCACTGACTCAGTCATTCACTCACTCATTCACTCACTCGATCACTGACTCACTCATTCACTCACTCATTCACTCACTCACTCACTCACTGACTTGCTCCCTCACTCACTGACTCACTTATTCACTCACTGGCTCGTTCACACAATTGTTCACTCACTGACTTACTCGTTCACTCAATCGCTCACTGACTCACTCACACTCACTCACTCACTCATTCATTCATTCACTTACTCACTCACTCATTCACTCGATCAATGATATAATTCACTTATAGACTGTCTTACACATTCAATCACTGACACACTCATTCACTTGCTCAGTTATACATTTGCTCACTTATTCATTCATTTATTCAGTCATTCATTCATTCATTCGTTCAATAACTCACTCACTCATTCCTTCACAGGCTCACTCAATCAGAGGTCTCCCAGTGGCCTTTTCTCATTAACAACATTACCAGCAGCAAAGACCTTCCAGTTATAAGGCCTCATGCCAGCTCACAGTATGTTTTTGCCCACTCATACAACCACACACACAAAAACAAACACACACACACATGGAAACACACAGCAGGTAAGTCCACATGCTCTTGCTCCTACGGGAGGACCCAAAAAATAACCATAACTCCCTTCTCCCCGCCTTCTGCCCCTTATGACCTCTGTTTTTAAGTGGGCAGCAGGTAATTGGCAAGGCGGTTGCCCATCAGCGTGTGCCGTCTGTGTCATCTCTATTTATTATATTCTGCACGCACCCCAGGCAGGAGTAATCAATTTCACAAGGATACAGGCCTGATATCCGGCAGCGTCCGCATCATGAGGCCTGCCCTCCTCTTATCAACTGCACAATTGCTGGATAGAGGTCAGGAGCAGATAAACAGGGGTGTAAAGCAACTCCCCCCGACCAGACTCCGTATTCGAACCCTACTCTGCTCGCAAACAGAAAGGTTGTGAAGGCGACGTTGGCTCGTCTGGGTGGGTGAACGGCGAATAAAACACACAGGCAGAGAGAGGCCATGACCCTGTAAGGTGCCTCTTGTTATGGGCGACCTTCAGAATTTTATCATCAGTGATCCTGACCGCTTCATAATTCGGCAGACAGAGTCGTCCGTGAAGAGGAGTTTTTGTGTATGTGTGTGTGTGGGATTGTGTGTGTGTGTGTGTGTGTGTACAAACATGTTCTTTCTGATTATCTCTTTGCAGACCCTTTATAGACCCCACTGGGCTCTATCAACCTTTATGGTATCTGTTTCGAGCCTTGCTCCACATACTCCAATTTTCACCTGTGTAAAGGACTTATTTACAAAACTTTAGTGTAAATTGTTTTAGTTATATTATACCTTTTTGATTGTTTGTTTGTTGAAAATGTAAACTTTACAATAACTTATTTGTATATTTATTAAAAATGTAATGTTATTACTACTGTAAGACTAGTACTGCTACTAATTTTATGATTATTCTGAAAATGAGTAGCTGTTCGAAAGCTTTTACTGTATTTTACTTTGTAAAATTGCCTACATTTGATTTGATTCAGATTTGTATCCAAATAAAGACTCATTTAATTATTCATTAATGTTTTTATTTGTTCATTTGTTTGTTTGCTTATATATTTTCTTATTGACTCTTATTTTACTTGTTCAATGAAAAGTAAATGTTAATTAGGAACATTAAAATTTAAAGATAAATATCACAGTAATTAGCAACACAGTGATATAGTTAATAATATAGTAATAAGTAATAATAATAGTAATAATACCCATAATCATAATAACATAATAACAACAATAATTTATATTATTTATTTATTTATTTTTATATTCATTTATTTATTTACTTATTATTATTATTATCATTATTATTATTATTGTTGTTGTTGTTGTTGTTATTATTATTATTATTATTATTATTATCATCATTATTATATAATGATAACAACAATAATTTATTATTAGTAGTAGTAGTAGTATTAGTAGTAACAGTAGTAGTAGAAGTATTATTATTATTATTATTATTATTATTATTATTATTATTATTATTATTATTATATTTATTATTATATTTATTATTATATTTATTATTATTATTAAAAAGTCCAAATGCACAGTAGTATACAGAAAGCACTTACAATGGAAGTTAGTGTACAGTACAACAACTTTAACATTAAAAACATTTTTTGTTCAAAAATTTATTCATTTATAATATTTCTTACACAAATAACATAACAATTTTTTTTATTAAATTCAGAAAAACAAAAAATATGTCATTATTTTTATAAAATAAAATAAAAAAAATTAAGTAAAAACTATTTATTATAATACAGTGTAGCAGTTACATTGCAAGTAAATGGGGCCAACACATATTTACTCATGGTTTCAGATGTATACCCATATAATGTAAACATTATGCTTGTTAAAATGATTGTAGTGTCAAAAAGCACTTGCAAACCTTTTCTGTGTCAAGTCACATCCAATTTTCAACTTCGTTGCCATGACAACATACTGTAACATCTTCAAAAATTGGCCCCACTTTCTTCCATTGTAAGTCTCTCTCTGTAACCTTGAAGTAAAAGGGGCCAATTTTTGAAAGATTTCAAAGCAGAAAAGTGAAGCTTATCATTTTATAAAACGCTTAAGCTTGCAACAATTCTTCTGTTTAAACGTATTCTAGTCATGCTTGCTGTCTTGTCCTGGTGATGTACATTCAAAATGTAAACTTGTTTTTTACATTAAAATCAAAATACTCTTCATGCTGTTTACATCTGATTGCTACACTTTAAAAAAACTTACAGATTGCCATCATTAGTCTCCATTGGGACAAACTCACCGTAAATCAAATACAATAAAGTACAAGAAACAACTTAAAACATTTTATGTTTGTTAATTAACAATATACCAACGTTACTATTGATTACATTTAAAGGGATTAAAAATGTGTCACTATTTATTCCAACCCAGGCTCATTTTGAAAAAGTACAGCTATATACATTTCTGGAGAGCACCAAATACGTCCCAGGAGCTACATTTGTTGGCAGTTTTTGTTTTCGCAAATCCACCAGAGGCCGCTGTGTACGCTTTTTAAGATCTCAAATTTCTCTTGCGAGTGCCATTCACACCTCTGACTGACTGACTGACTGACCAATTGACTGACCCACTCTCCTATTTCCCTAAACCCAACCAATAGTGTTTTCAAAAGCACCAATTGACCCACCCACCCACTTCCCTAAACCCAACCGACAGTTTTAAAAAGGAATCCAGAAAAAGAAAAGCCCTCGCCTGATTTTTACCACGTTTTCAGATTTTACAACATTCTCACCCTGTTATTTACTTGTTTATTTCGTTTTTTGACTTCTGTTTTTGCCTTACCCGCTTTCTGGAACCGTTCTTCGCCAGATTCAAACCCCATCGTAGTAGTCAACTCCTCTCGGCGTCTCAAGTCGACCAACGTACATGGCGTGCTAACTAGACAAACTGGTAACAGCAGGAAAGCAGTCCACACAGAGGTAAGTGGTCAGCTGGTAAGCATGAAAAGGAACGGAGTCATACCGCCTCGTAGTGTTAGTTTTAAAGACAAAATGCAGCCATGTGTACTTCTGGCTACATAACTCACGATTTACAGAAATGTATATAGGGCTGCGTTTTCAGAATGAGCCTATATTGCAACATTCACCTTCCACCTGTTCTAGAACTGTTTAGATTTCTTTCATCGATTAAAAACAAAAGATGAATGACAGACACTGATACCCATTGACTTCCATTGTATTTTTTATTTTTTGAACTTTGGAAGTCCAAAAATTTCAACATTCTTCAAGATATCTTTCTTAAAATATATATAGAAATGTATTCTTTTAATCCACCAGCATTGTTTCCACTTATATAAAAATATTAAAAACTCATTGGTAATTCACCACTGGTAAACACCGCTTAAACATCATCACCATCCTGTCATGTTCAAGAATTAAATGTTAGTGTAGTGCCATTGTTACTTCATTTACCGCTGCCGTTATCGGCATAATCTCTAATATCCACTTAGAATTCGGTAATCAAATAAAGTTCTTGTAAGATGGAAAGGTCATGGTGCCATAAGTGGTCATTAACCATAGACGCAGCGATGTTTAGGGATCACTGGGTGAGTCCAAATCATGAAAATGTCATGCAGTTTGAATCAGCTTGAGTAAACATTCATTAGGTTGTGAGGCTGGCTGTGTAGACACATCCCAGGATTCTCTGCAAGCAGCTGTGTGTATTTGCAGAGGGGAATGGGGCCTGGACGAATATGTTTTGGCGGCTTTACATTACTTTCTGGTGATGCTTTGTTTAAGCACCCCATCGACTTGCATGTTTTTTTTTTTTTTTGTTTTTTTGTTTTATGGAGACGACAAATGCATAAAATTTTATAGCTTGCACTAAAGCACTAAATGTCATTTAACGTTAGAAATACCAATGAATTCTGACCATTTTAAAATTTTACTTTGTATTAACTTTTTTAATCAAATCCTTATCATTGTAGTACCCTAATGTTTCTTAAATGTGTGTATAATGTATTCCTATATTATACTCCAATTTACAATTGAAGTCCCTCCTGTTCATTTTTTTTAATTCTTTAATATTTTTCCCCAATTTCTGTTTAACAGAGATATTTTTTTCCAACACATTTCAATACTTTAATAATACTTTCAATAACTAATTTCTAATGACTACTTTCTTTTATCTTTGCCATGAAGACTGTATATACTATTTTACTAGCTATTTTTTCAAGATACTAGTATTCTGCTTAAAGTGTATTCAGCTTAGGTTAACTATGTACATTTTGATAATTAGCCAAGTCATTGTATAACAGTGTAGACAATCAAATAAAATATTACTTAAGGGGGATAATAATATTGACCTTAAAATAGTTTAAAAAATGAAATCTACTTTTATCCTAGCTGAAATAAAACAAAAAAAAACTTTCTCCAGAAGAAAAAATATTAAATACTGTGAAAATCTTCTTAATCTATTAAATATTACTTGAGAAATATTTGGAAAAGAATAAATATTGCACAGGGATGCATTTCCGAACACCATTGTTAGCCAACTAAGGTCACAAGTTCCGTCGTTACAAACATAGTTCATTGATTTGACATTTCCCAAATCCATCGTTCCCACAAACATTCGCAAACTGCATTGCAAACTTGTGCACTTGCAACTACACCTCTGGAGCTGTAGTTAGAAACATAGTTCCTGGCTGTGTTCTATTCCCACTTATCCCCCCCTATGCCCTATTCATTTAGAACATTCTAACATTTAAAAGAAAAGCATTAGAGTCATCACTCTTGAGTGTAATTTGCTTTCAAAGTATTTTTACAGTTCAGTTTTAGTGATCTTTATGTTTACAATTGCGATCCCTTCACAGTGCACTTTGAAACATTGATGTCATTTTGAACACAGCCAAGCGGAATTTATGTTACGTCTCCAAAGCTAGTATATTTTTTACAGTCATTGCTCCAAAGCTTGTGAAAACAAAAACATAGCATATGTTAATGCTTTTATTTTATAGAAGGTTATTTATTAAGAAATGTAGCCTACTGTATATGACATTGGCCTGTGGGTTAGAACATTTCTGCAGTGTTTTGCATGTGTCGAATTGTAAAAGAAGACTTTAAAAAAAATAAATAAACAATATCCTATTTATAATAATAATAATAATAATAATAATCATCATCATCATCATCATTAATATTATGATTATTATTAATAAAGTAGTTGTCCAGTACTTTTAGTAGTATTTTCTTCATTTCCTAATAAATAATACATATTAAATTTCAGTTCTTAACAAATCGCCTCATTGTTTATTTATTTATATGATTCATATATGATATTAGAATACGTGTTAGCTTTTGTAAGGGATTTTATGTTTTAGAATAGAATATGTAATGTTCTCAATAATATTTGTAAAGGAAACATTGGCTCATGTGCCGTTTACATTCATTCATTCATTTTCTTGTCGGCTTTGTCCCTTGCAGGGTCGCCACAGCAGAATGAACTGCCAACTTATCCAGCACAATTTTACGCAGCGGATGCCCTTCCAGCCGCAACCCATCTCTGGGAACTTCCACACACAAATTCACACTCACACAATTTAGCTTACCCAATTCACCTGTACTGCATGTCTTTGGACTGTGGGGGAAACCGGAGCACCCGGAGGAAACCCACGCGAACGCAGGGAGAACATGCAAAACTCCACACAGAAACGCCAACTGACCAGCCCAGCCGAGGTTCGAACCTGCGACCCAGCGACGTTCTTGCTGTGAGGCAACAGCACTACCTACTGCGCCACTGCGTTGCCCCGTGCCGTTTACATATTTTAATTAATATGGAAAGCGAGTGCATGTTTTTACCAAAACTAATATTGTATTTTTTTTTTAATGCGTGTGCATGTAAAACAATATAATTTGCACAAAGAAATGATGGGGTTCTTCTATAAAGAAGTTGCTACTCCACCCTATTTAGAGCATCATTATGGGCGTTTTACGTTATAACTAATGTGGTTCAAACGATGGATCTGCGACATAGAAACTACGGGTTTTGGAAAACACTCGTCACTACATCGTTCTTTTCCCAAAAGATGCATCGTACTGTGATAGTTCAGTCGTGAGTTACGTCGTTGTTTGGGAAACACACCCCAGAAGGACTTATTTTTTTGCCCTAAACTTTATATATTTTGTTAAAACTACAAAACACAGAGAATTTTTAGCCCGATCACACGAGGAAATGTAACATTTGTTCATTTGTATGAATTCAGGATTTAATTCATATGAAAATGTAAGATTTTTTAAAGGAAGCATATCTCAAGCATATTCCAAAAGATTTTTAGTGAATTAGCCACTAAATCAAAAAATTGCTAATTGCCATGAGTTTGCATTGGGATTTTTGAATATTTGAAAGGCCTTAAAGGTAACGTTAACATTGGTTTAATTAATTTTGGTAAAATTTTTTTCCGTATGTGTACAAAAAGGTTTTAATTTTGCAACAAAATGCATATTGCTGATGTTTTTATTAACTACTAGCTTTTTTAAGCTATTAGCTACAATAGCGATTCTGTGGTTGTTGGTGAAGTAAAAAAAACTTCATCCAAATTTCAATTTTGTGCCCTGATGTTTATAATTACCTATCCTAGCAGAACAGATTGATGTTTTTTGATGCCTGTGTTGACTGCACAGAGTCCTGCATCCTTACAAGAAATCCAGAGTGTTTTAAAGTCCAAAAGTCGTAGCCTACTGGGAAAAAACTAATAATTTCCAGAATTTATAGTGTTGTTTTCTATTAAATATTCTGCTTGAAAACTTAATTGTTGGCATTTAGATTTTAAACAACAGTAATTTCATCGCTGTGAAAAAGCTTTGCTCTCCCATTTACTGGACACAAAGTGCGTTACAACCTTTTTGGACATCAGCATATTGAAGAATGAATGAATGAATGAATGAATGAATGAATGAATGAATGAATGAATGAATGAATGAAGGAATGAAGGAATGAAGGAATGAATGAATGACATTTTACAACCTCAATTGAAGCTTCAAATGTAAATATGACCTGACCAAAAAAGATGTTCGGTTCAGAATGACTTTTATCTCCATTCTAGTAGTTATAGAATTCCAGCAGCTCTAGTGTTAAATCCGCTTACAGCTTCTTCTTGTGCATCAAAACTCCTATGATTATAGACAGTCTGAATTATATTAAGCCAGAAACACCTGCTACATACTAGTAGACAAGGAATTTGTGACATTTCATCCTTTTCAAGCTGGCCGTATGACAGCTTTCCAGGTTAAAGGGTTGATGAGAGTATTGCTCTCTCTCTCTCTCTCTCTCTCTCTCTCTCTCTCTCTCTCTCTCTCTCTCTCTCTCTCTCTCTCTCTCTCTCTCTCTCTCTCTCTCTCTCTCTCTCCTTTTATCTATCTCTCTGTCCTACAGCTCTTCCCTCCTCCCGCTATCCCTCATTCTGCCTTGACCATCCGCTCTGTCATTAAGCTGTACATGCTCAGGCTTTAAGACACAACCATATGGTGCCGCTTCATTGTGGATAGGATGACCATGATCTGATGAATCTTTCCTGGAAAAAGAGGTGTCAACTCTGCTGATAAACCAGGGCAAACTGTGTGTGTGGTGTGTGTGTGTGTGGTGTGTGTGTGTGTGTGGTGTGTGTGTGTGGTGTGTGTGTGTGTGTGTGTGGTGTTGTGTGTGTGTGTGTTGTGTATTGTGTGTGTGTGTGTTGTGGTATTAAAGGGTTGAGGAGGGAAGATTCACTGATGTGCACCACTAGGGGACCCAATAAATAAAATATGTGATTTTTTTATTTACTGAAAGCATGTTGCATTATTTTGATGTTGCATAACTACTGTTGCTACGTTACTTTGGCCAGTGGTCAGAAAAAGATGTTCAGGCTAGAAAAATGCTATATTTGGCATTTATTTATTGATGCTAGGGAAGTGTAGATATAAGATCTAAGCATATTATGTAGTTTAGCTTGGAAAAAAGTAAATAAAAAGCTGCACGTGTGCCACAATGTAAGAAACATACTTATTAAAGGAGGAGCAGGAGAATAGCTGTTGATCAAATAAAAAGAAGAACAATGAAGTAAAAAAATGATACTGTTATACTTTATATATACTGTTGTCACATATACTGTTGTCATATATATATATATATATATATATATATATATATATATATATATATATATATATATATATATATATATATATATATATATATATATATATATATATATAAATGGTGGGCCATTATCGGCGTTAACGTGCTGCGTTAACGCGAGACTTTTATTGTGCGATAAAAAAAAATATCGGAGTTAATCTATTCTCAAAGTTGGGCTGGGAGCTGGGTCTATTCTAGGCAAACTATGATGACTTTCACCTTGATATTTTAGTGCGGATGTATACCTGACCGGTGAGCCATCTGACAAAAAAGTGCCCTTCTGAATCAAATCAACAGGATGCCTGACTCTAACTGCAGTTTGGCAGTTTCACTTTAACTCACGAACATTTCATTCATGCCTTCGTGACAAACTGGGGTATTAGACGCAAATAAGGAGTAAGGACTGGTGAGAGTGTTATGGAATTTAATAACGCACGCCAAATGGAAAGAAAAAAACCTCCGCATTTCACGATGTGTGTGTGTGTGTTTGTCTGTGTGCGTCTGTGTGTCTGTGCGGTCCTTTACTGACAGCCGCGTGTGTGGATCTTGTCGTAAAATATGGCGAAAAGTCCTACATGATGGTAATAGTTTGATCGCGGTTTATGTCAATAATGCCACTAATATATGCATACTGCACATTCCATTCCCTGTTTAGTTCAGTTATGAGTTGGATTAAGGTAATCAAAAATCGCTGTTTCAAGCTTATGTAGGTCTACAGTTCAAAATTCGTGTTTAACTGAATAAACAGTTATAAAACACAAGTACATCTTATTGAACATCATTTATTTTCATCACCAATTATCATAGCAGAACAGTTTCTCAAGCAGTTTGTGATGCATTTTGGACACGGAAGATGAGTCCCTGGTCTAATGTGCCACCTGGCTTGAGAAAGCTATTCTCAAAGACCTATTATTTGGGTAGCACACATATTCTGAATTCTGCGGCAGAATTCAAATG
>LR812536.1:31792932-32012624 GCA_903798195.1 Danio kyathit | reverse complement strand
CTGCATAGTTGCAATCTAAACAACTTCATTCTCGCTTTAAAAGCCTCAAAGGTACATTATGTTGTCCAACAGCTGCAATATTTGTCAAACTGCAGTGGGTTTATTGACATAAAGCTCATAAGGGTCAAGAGGATATATGAGTGATGTTATTGCAAAATATCGCATGACTATCAGCCAATCAGATTGGAGAACCAGACAGAACTGTTGTATAAATATATGGTAAGTAATGTTATGGCTTAACATAAAAGAAAGAAACTGTTAATTTCCTAATTAAAGTCCATGTGAACCAGAAGTTGCAACAATTTTCTGTTTTATTGTAGGCTTATTTTCAAGAGAACCTGAATATTGAATAAGAAAAACACTGGGAAGGGTTTCTTTGTGTTTTTTTTTTTTTTTGTTTTTTTTTTTTCCTACAGCAATCTGATTGGATGGAGTAAAGTTGGTGTTTTGTTCATGTCAAAAGTGGCAGGGGCATGGTTAAAAGGGTTATGCTTAATCCCAAACTGTCAATCTGACATTATCAGAGAACGCCCATGAAGACCCCAACTAGCAATGTGCACTTAAAGTAAATATAGTCAGTTTTGAATTTATGTGCACTTTAAATGCACTTATTTTGTTTGTGCATTAAAAAAAATTACTTTGCTGCATTCGAAATGGAAGACAAGTGTTATTATGCCAAACATTTTGAAGATATGAAAAAAATAACCTCAAACTTAGGTTATTAGATACTTACATATTACATATTTACTGTATGTAACTGATTATGACGTAAATACTGTATGTTTAGTACAATAAATTATTAAACAATAAAACACACATATAAATGAATAGACAGATTTAGTGTACTTATTGCATTCATGTTGTATGGTGAGGCATATTTGTTCCTATTGTGATGGTTATACAATTATCTTAAGAGACAGGTTTAGTGGTATGGTTAAGTTTAAGGATGGTTAAGAGTTAATTGTAAGAGTCTTTGCAAATTAAGTCATGAAGAAGTGCAGGTATTTTTCAACATAAGTACAGAATAAATGCATGTATCTACAAAAGATTCATTGAATAAAATGAATCATTTTAATGCAAATGCTAATAAAGGAGCCTAAACGAGTGTTAAACGCTAGAATCTCACTGTAATGTCTTATCAAATTATACTGTGTAATTGGTTTCAGAAGGTAAAAGTAAAATACAAATCCAAAAAAAGAGTCAAAGTCTACAACCTTTGCACGGTTATGCTTCGAGTTTGTACCTAAACAAAATCAAAGCAAGTGGTCAGCTGGTCCAGTAAGGGCCGTGAAGCTCACAAGTCTCCATAGCAGTAAAGAGCTTAGCCACATGTATGGAGGGAAAGCTGTTTTTTTTTAAGCTGTTCGGTTCCCCTCAGAATCCTGACGAGTGTGTACAATGGTGGGGCAAACAATGCTGGCCAGCTCTGCTGTTAAGACGTTTGGTCTGTCTGGAGGCATGTTTAGTATTCAGCTAGCAGAGCGTGGAAAGATAAAAGAGGAAATGTCTATCTCTGAGACCAAGGAAGCCCAAAAGAAGCCATCAAGCCCCGAACATACAAGTATGAATAGACTCCTCTGGCAGTGAGGAGATGGTATCGGCATCCACAAGCAAATTCCCCAAACAGATAAGGAAGCACAGGGCAACCAGTGAATTTATACGCCACAGGCACAAAACATGGGATCTTAACACATATAGAGCTCTAGTGTGAGCATGTGTGCTGGCGTGTGTACAAGTGCGCTTTTGTGCATCTGTTTGTGTGCCTGTGTGTGTGTGTGTTTGCAAAATGATATTTACGATTTGGAATTTTGCAATGAATGCACTTTCATGTGCAATATGTATATGTTTGTTTGTTCGTTCGTTCATTCGTTCATTCATTCATTCATTCATTCATTCATTCATTCATTCGTTCGTTCATTCGTTCTTTCGTTCGTTCATTCATTCATTGATTCATTCATTCATGCATTATTCATTCATTTATTTGTAAAAAATGTGTTTGCTTGTTTGTCTAATACATAAGCATACTGACTACATGAGCATACTGGCTATTGCATCACATTTTATGTCACCTTGCAGATTTTTTAAGCATCTTATGCTTGGTGTGTTGCATTGTTTAATGCAGTTTCAATTTCAAATACTTTTGTCGAGTGAGTGAGTGTATAAGTAGGTGAATAATTAAATAAATATTCTATTCTGTTACTCTTATAGTTAGTCATTTTTATTATTCATTCATTCATTCTTTTTTTTTTTTTGGCTTAGTCCCATTATTCATCAGGGGTCGCCACAGTGGAATGAACCGCCAACTTATCCAGCATATGTTTTACACAGCAGATGCTCTTCCATCTGCAACCCAGTACTGGGAAACACCCATGCACACTCACACACACTCACACAGCTGTACCGCATGTCTTTGGACTGTGGGGGAAACCGGAGCACCCGGAGGAAACCCATGCGAACACGTGGAGAACATGCAAACTCCACACAGAAATGCCAACTGGCTCAGCCAGGGCTCGAACCAGCGACCTTCTTGCTGTGAGGCGACTGTGTTAACCACTGCGCCACCATGTCAACCTCATTTTTATTATAAAGTCAGAAAAATTAAAATGTCAGAGTCAGAATTTCTTATTCAGACAATTTTATTGTAGTATTTTTAAACTTTAATAACAGTGATAGGAATAATGATGCTATAAATAAATGGCATTACTAACAGCGATACTTTTTTCAGTGACAAGTAATCAAATGAATTACTATTTCCCCGTTACAATAATTACTATAATTGAGAACACTGGTGTAGTTTTTATGCAAGCAGCGTCTCTTTCAGTCATCCGCTTGTTAAGTCATGACGTATCAGTAAAGTATAGAATACTATTTCCGGGTCCAAGCCACTACTCATTTGAATTGAAAAAATATTCCTTTCTGACCACTTTTTAGTCATATCACACATTAAAGTGAATTTTTTTAAAAAATCATGGTGTACACAACAGTCTCTGGACTTGCTGCATCACAAATATCAAAATTTTAACAATTTATAAAAACTGATCACTTTCTGGCCATTGGATATTAGGTATGGATATATATATATATATATATATATATATATATATATATATATATATATATATATATATATATATATATATATATATATATATATATATATATATATATATATATATATATATATATATATATTGTGATTGTGATTTTTGAAAGTATTACATTGCTTTGTAAATGTTTATTATTACTATTTATGTGTCTTCCCATACAGTTTGATATAGCCCTTGGACCTGGAAGCCACTTCGCATGACGTCACACTCAAAAAGCGGATACATAACCAACCAGTAATAATGATTAGTGTGTCTATGAATGTGGTGTAACTGAGAACGTGATGATTGGCTTAGATAAAGTACATTTCCATCATTTCCCAATCAAAGGAAGAATAGTGCGGGTGTTCACACATAAGCACGTGCACAGTCAGTCGCACACACCAACGACCAGGATTCAGAACGATAGCAAATCCAACAAGTTCAAAGATAGCTTTTACCAACTGGAAATATAAGCACTACTTTTCCCTCATTGAGGTGAAAGGCAAGAATGTTTATGTTTATATTTATAATGATATGTTGAATTTGATGGTTGTCTCTCACATTGTCCCACAGCAACATTAAAATAGTGTAGATTAGTGTACAATGTTTTATATTTATTTTATAGTCAGAGTAAAAGTAACGCAATAGTTACTTTCCCTGGCAATTAGTTACTTTTATAATTGTGTAGCTCAGTTACTATTGGTGAGAAGTAACTAGTAACTAAAACTAATTACTCTTTTAAAGGAATGCAATTCAAGGGATTTTGAGTATATGTTAATCCCACACTTTAAATAAGCAGCTTTACATTATAACTTACAATTGTAAAATCTTTGTTAAGTAAAACTAATTAATTTATTCATTCATTTATTTGTTCATTGATCTATTTTTTATTATTATTTATTTAAAGTACAAATAAAAATAAAATATAATTTATTATAAATGTAATATTATGAACTTTATTAAGTTTACTTTTTTCTTATTTGATTATATTTGTATATCACATTAGACTTTTCTAACATAACTTTCTAACTGAATAACATTTACATTGTCAAGTAAAATCATTTAATATTGTAAATAATTTCAAGAGTTCACACTTAGCTGATGATTGATTATTAAGCATGTTTGGCATGCTGTCCTGGGAGAGAGCCCTGAGCTCATAAGATCCTCGAGCCGAGGGCTTCCTCTTGCCCTGCAAATGGGGAGTTTAAGCTCAGGTAGGTCTCGAGAACTCCCCTGCTCACCCCTCTGCTATGGCTAATGACAAATTAGGGATTGCTACATAGAGATATACTGCTGATTAAGAGCTCGTCTATGGTGCTAATTTGGTTTGGTCAAATGTCGCAAGGAAACCAGAGAACCTGAGGAAAACCCACCGGAGCACGGGAAGAACGTGTACACTCTGCACAGAAACGTCAACTGGCCTGTTAGAGACTTGGACCAGTGACATTCTTGCTGTGAGGCAACAGTGCTAGCCACTGGGCCTTCGTGCCACCATATTGAGAAAAAGAAAATAAGGAGTAGGGGTGGAAAGGGGGATTCTTCAAGCCGAAGATGACTGAGATAAGAAACTCTGGTTATTTATCATGAGTTTGGAATCATCAGATTGGTGAATCATCCGTTAGCTAATGTGGGACCAGCAGCGGTCAATCATAATCTTGAAATTAGTTTATAAATAAACTTCACGTAATTGATTACATAGGTGGCGCAGTAGGTAGTGCTGTCGCCTCACAGCAAGAAGGTTGCTGGTTCGAGCCTCGGCTGGGTCAGTTGGCGTTTCTGTGTAGAGTTTGCATGTTCTCCCTGCGTTTGCGTGGGTTTCCTCCGGGTGCTCCGGTTTCCCCCACAGTCCAAAAGACATGTGGTACAGGTGAATTGGGTAGGCTAAATTGTCTGTAGTGTATGAATGTGAATGAGTGTGTGTGTGTGGATGTTTCCCAGAGATGGGTTGCGGCTGGAAGGGCATCCGCTGCGTAAAAACCTGCTGGTTAAGTTGGCGGTTCATTCTGCTGTGGCAACCCCAGATTAATAAAGGGACTAAGCCCTAAGAAAATGAATGAATGAATAATTGATTACATGTTGCTGCTCACATTGTAGGAAAACCCCTATTGTTTAACATCCCATTTCTAATTTCAATTTTATTATATAATTTCATATTTAAGAAATATATATGGATATATTCATTATTTGTATTGTTTATTTTACCTTATTTGTACATTTATTTTCTTTTTATCATATTAACACTTTTAACTTTCCACCCACTTAGAATCACAATCACCACAGACATTGTGCTCAGTGACAGTTACAATACCCACATGTCTCTTCAATCCAACACATAGCATAAAAAAAAAGGCTTGAAGTGGCTGAATTTGACACAAGTCCCTTCCGATAACACATGGCTCTTCCAGAATATTTCATTTGATTTGACTAGTCCTTTTTCAGGATATTAATCTATTTGAAGCGACCTACTGACCTATAAAACAGCAAAGCCAACTGTAGGACAGAAGACCATAAGCTCATTTACTGCTGAGAGATATGAAAAACCAGATTAGTGCTTTAATTATATTTAATGGGCCAAATAAATAAATAAATAAATAAAACATGCAAATGCATGTAAATATGAAGTTTTAATTATTTTTTTGTGGGATTTATTCTGATAATATGTGTAAGTGTGTGTTTGCGTGTTTGGGTGTGTGTGTTTTTTTGTGAGGGTGACAGAAGGATCCACGATTTTGGATCAAACATTTTTTGGCACACTTTTCTCTTTAATGGGCCTCACTGAGCTAACATGTAATCACTATAAATGCCAACTTTATGTACTGATCATATTATCGCCACAGGCAGCTAAAGCCTAATCAGATGAGTGCTGTAGATCACACAGCCTTCGTGTTTTCACTCATCTGAGCATGAAGAACATTTAACACCTTTCTAGATAAACAAAAATGAAGAAAAAAAGTGCATCTGAAAGCAATAATGCTCAAAAAAAAAGAAAAAAAATCAGCCCAGACTCATGAGAAATACGTGCCTCAGACTACATTGTAAAATATGTTTCTCTGGGTACGTTTTTTTTTTCACGTTTCTGATGACAAATTCACTAGAGGGCACTGTCTACACTTTTACAAATCTGAACTACAGTACTTACTTAATATTGAAATACAATATCAATACTTTCGTTTTGTTATACGTTTAGATGCACATCTTTCTTGTCCATGTCCACATGAAGATATTACTTGCCAGATCACCTAGCAAACCACTTATATAAACGCTTCCCTAAACCCAACCAACAGTGTTTTCAAAAACAAATATAAGAGAAAAGTTTTACCTTGATTTTGCATTGCTACATTGGACATATTTGTATTGACTTCATTGGAAAATGTAAAATATGTTTTTCTGGGTACAATTCTTTCATGTTTCTGATGACAAATCCACTAGAGGGCACTGTCTACATTTTTGTAAATCTTAAAAAATGCATTACTTAGCATTCCTTTTGTTATATATGTTTTAGATATCCTTCTTGTCAGGGCGGCGCGGTGGCACAGTGGGTAGCGTTGTTGCCTTACAGCAAGAAGGTCGCTGGTTTGAGCATCTCCTGGGTCATTTGGCGTTTCTGTGTGGAGTTTGCAAGTTCTCCCCGTGTCGGCATGGGTTTCCTCTGGGTGCTCCGGTTTCCCCCACAAGTCCAAAGACATGCGCTATACTGTAGGTGAATTGGGTAAGCTAAATTGTCCATAGTGTTTGTGTGTAAATGAGAGTGTAGGGGTGTTTTCCAGTGATTGGTTGCAGCTGGAAGGGCATCCGCTGCGTAAAACATATGCTGGATAAGTTGGCAGTTAAATCTGTTGTGGCGACCCCTGATTAATACAGGGACTAAGCCAAAAAGAAAATGAAGGAACATCCTTCTTGTCCATGTCCACGTGAAGGTGGCGCTTGTCAGATCACCTAGCGAAACCCTTCCCTGAACCCAACCAATAGTGTTTTCAAAAGCAAATATAAGAGAAAAGTTTTAGAGAAAAGTGACCTTCTTGCTGTGAGGCGACAGCACTACCTACTGCGCCACTGCGTCGCCTGTGTAATATTTTGATTAACTGAATTTAATAGGATGCCTTGATTTTTTGGTCTTTTGTATTCTAAAAGTTTTTTTTTACAGTCTAGTCATTTAGAACAGCCTAAAACATGACAATACCTGGGAATTTTGAGAAGAAGTAATGAGCAATATATCCATGTTTAATTCAGGTTAGTGGCATTGTTTACGTTCTGCTCTCCAACATGGCCAACTGCAAAAACACTCTATACTGAAGACTGCAATAACTATAGATTCAATGAGTTGACAAGTGCATGTGTGAATAGAATAATGAATGTAAGCTACTGTACTTTAAATGACTTCAAAATATTTTTACAATCATAGCGCTTGTAAAAGAACACCAAACAACCAGCACCAATTAAACCCAACTGTGTTGTCGCTTCTCGTCGGCTACCATCTGGTTATCTCTGCACCAAAAAGCTGCCCATGAACACATCAAACTGATGGCAGCTGACTGATTCAAGAGTGTGCATTTTGCGATTTAGTGGAAGGATGGGTCTTTAGGCACCGCAATACCAGAACTTCCGTAGCAATACCACAGTTATGATCGTTCACCACGGGGAGATTCGCTCCTCCAAATATGTCTGATAATCTAATAATCCATGTAGTAGTGTTCATTCTAGACTGGAATTGTTTACTTGCATGTCACTTCACTATGTCACACTCGCGCTCTCTCAGATTGCTCTCTTCAGCCAACAGCCAATTCCACATGTTAAATTTGGCTAATAGGCTCTGACGTTAACCTAATGAGAGGCAATGTGTGAATGTGTTGACTTGGTGTGTCCCGGCCCTTCAATGTGAAACAGCAGGCTTAATGTAGTATGTATAGTTGAATGTAAAGATCTTAAACATAGTTAGGTAGCTTAAAACATATGCACCAATTTTGTGGTTACTCTTTACAATAATAGTCCATTAGTTAATGTTAGTTCATGCATTTACTAAAATTAACTAGGTATGTCTTGTACAGAATTCATTAATCATTGTTCAACATTTACTAAAGGATTATTTAAAATCCAAAGTTGTGTTTTTCATGTTGTCCAATTTTAATTTATTCTTTTTTTCACTAACTAACAAAATCTCTTTTTGTAAAGTAAAATGCACCGATTTTCAAAAGCAATGATTTGGCAGGGGTATTGTAAATAAGACAGAGTTATAGCATTGTAGACTTTAACTTAAGGCTCGGACACACGCAAAACCCAACTGTGTTATCTCCTTGTGTCAGCTCACATCTGGTTCCCTCTGGACCAAAAATCTGAACATGAACACACAAAACGGGAACTGCAACAAGAGACCGGAACTTCCCACACATGCATGCAAAATGTAAACAAAGAAGCATTCAGTACTAATTTCACAATAATTGTTACTCACCATGGAGGGATTCGCTCCTGCAAATATGTCTGATAATCTTATAATCCATATTATTTGCAAATATTTGAGAAATTTAGCGAAATTACAGTCAGCCTCTTTGTGTTCCTTCTTGACTTGAACTGTTTACTTGCTACGTCATTTTACTATGTCTCACTCGCGCTCTGATTTATTGCTGAATAACCAGTCAGCTCGCTCTCTTCAGCCGACGACCAATTCTACATGTTAAATCAGGCCAATGAGCTCTGATGTTAACCCGACAAGAGGCGACGTGTGGACGTGTCAGCTTGTTTTGTTTTGGCCCTTCGATGTGGAACATAAGGCTTATAACTGTTGTGTCAAAATGTAATATTTATAGTTGAATGTATTGTGCATCATTTTAAAGGTCTTAAACATAATTTCTGTAGGTAGGTCAAAACCTAAGCCCCTTTCATACAGTGATACTGGTAAATATCCAGAAAATTACCCGAACTACTTAACTGGTAAAATCAAATAAACATGTTCACACAGACAAGGATGTTCCAGAATTTTTCCAGAAAAGATCGTTCACACATCCATTCCAAAATACTGGTAAATTCTGACATCATTAACCAGAAATGAGCTCAAAATGGCTGCGAATGTATTTGCAAATAATATAGGGATCCGGCTAAATGGTATCCAAAGGCAGAAGCACTAACCGCAGCTAAATGTTTACACATTTGATAACATTACAAATTCTGTGGATGGATAAGTATTGTGATAAACTTCGATGAAAACAAATGGAGGAACACTTTCGGATGTCGAGATGTACATAATATGTGTGTGTGCTGGCGCTCACCAGAGTGCTCCTGCACTTCACGTGCACACGCGTCAAGCAGAGCTTGAAGGTAAACAAACGACGGTTTATCATAAGCATTTTAACGATAATTTTTGACTAACATCTAGCAGCTAAATGCATCTGGAAAAATATTCAAAAATTTTTATTCTCATAAACCACGCGGATGTGAATACGTCTGAGTGTTCTGATGGGCTAAAGTAAACGTCTCAAGTCAGCTCTTTCCGGCAATCTTCCTTCTGCGTTCACACAGCGCAGCATTCCAGCAAATTACCGGTAATGTTACAACTTCTCTTTCTGGAAAATTGCCGAAACAAATTTACCGGTATTTTCAAAAAGGGCCTGTTCACACATACAGACCCTTTCAACAGCAATTTTCCGGAAAGGTCTGTATGTGTGAAAGGGGCTATAGGCACCAATATTGTGGTAACACTTTACAATAATGGTCTATTAGTTAATGTTAGTTCATGTATTTACTAAGATTAACTATGTATGAATAATCTTAATTGAAAATAATTGATTAATCATTGTTCAACTTTTGCAAATGCATTATTAAAATCCAAAGTTGTGTTTTTCACAATTTCAATTTTTAATTTCAATTTATTATTTTGTTTTTTTCAATAACTAACAAAATCTCTTTTTTTAAAGTATCAGGCCCCAATTTTTTGCAGGGGTATTGTAAAATAACCAAACAATACCCCTCCCACACTTACTTGCACCAAAGGTCATAGTTTCAGCTTCTTTAAATGTGTTGCTGAAGAAAAAATGGATGGCCTGTTGATGACTAAATTAACAGCACATCTTCATTTTCAGCTGAACTACGCCCTTAATAATTAAGACACGAAATGTCAACAAATTCATATAAAAATAAAGATGGCAAGAAAATAATCTCCTTTCAGAGGTTGAGCTTAAGCATTCTCTTTCTCCTGGTTCACTGAAGCAATCCAAACTCCCACCCACTCGTCCACACCTCCAGCTATTACACTTTCATGTGTTTTAATAGGCCTCCAGGCCTCTTGACTTCTTTTGTGTGTACAAGGGGAGCTATTTACCCCAACTGAACTATTACAGATGGGAATTATTAATTTGTATCTGCTTAGCTTCATTTGGACTACTTAGCCAACGACTGGGGAGGAAGGGAGAGCGAGAAAGCGCCAGTGAGAGAGAAAGAAAATCATTCTTTTCACTTGACTGTGGGGCTTGAAGTCCCCAGGCTTTGGACAGATCCTAGTCGAGGGTCCTGAGTGTTAAATGTCAAGCCTTGTAGTGAGCTGTCAAAGAACAGAATAGGCCCGGCATGATTGATGACTGGAGGGCCCAAAACCCAAACCCCAGATTGCAAATGCTACCTTGCGTCACAAGCCCTTCCCCCCATGCCGATAGATTCTTGCCTATTCAAGGTCAGCTTGCGTACCCTGACATCCAGCTTTCTGGCGGCGCTTTAGGCCTCTTGACGGAGAGAGACCGCCTTTATTTACACATGGAATTGCAGGGCTCTCTTGCCAGATCGTGCACCGCCATTTAATCCCAATAAGAGGTGAGAAAAATAACACGGAGAGCAAGGCCTCTGCTTTTCCATTTTACCTGTTTTTTTTTCTTTCTTTTTTCACTCATTCCAGCTTCTCGTTGAAAAGTTGTGACCCTGAAAAAATATGTTATCAGTGAGATTGTGTGTGCGTGTGTGTATCTGTGTGTGTTTTGGGAAAGAGGGAGGGGAAACCTAAAAGACCTCCAATCAGATGACAAGATTATTAATGGGGCAGTCTGTGTCGTATCTCGCTGCATGCATATTCATAAAGAAGCTGTACAGATGGCACAGTTCTGGCCAATTTGGAGGTAAAGCTTTTCCAAATCAGTTGCATACACATTGAAGTCATAGGTGTGCATTTCTAGAATCCTACATTTTTGGCTAATACGGAACAAACATAATTCATATTACAGCAATCTTCATAACTGAAGGTGCAACACATCTATCTGTGCAACTGCATACACCTGCAGATATTTGATCAGTTGCATTGTAACTGAAAAAGGCTGTTTTTGGGCTGACAATTCATCTATTTATTTATATGCATTTTTGCAACAGTGTATCAACTGTATCAAAGGGGGAAAACATTATATGTACAATAGTGGTCAAATAAATGTATTGTTAATGTACTGTATATGTATATATATATATATATATATATATATATATATATATATATATATATATATATATATATATATATATATATATATATATATGCATGTATACATATACTTCAGAACTGCCTTAATCCTTTGTGGCATAGATTCAACAAGGTACTGGAAATATTTCTCAGAGATTTTGGTCCATATTGACGTGATAGCATCACGCAGATGCTGCAGATTTGTCCGCTGCACATCCATGATGCAAATCTCCTGTTCCACCACATCCCAAAGGTGCTCTATTAGATTGAGATCTGGTGACTGTGGAGGCCGTTTAAGTACAGTGAACTCATTGTCATGTTCAAGAAACCAGTCTGAGATGATTCACCTTTATGTCATGTCACGTTATCCTGCTGAAAGTAGCCATCAGAAGATGGGTACAATGTGGTCAAAAGGGATGGACATGGTCAGCAACAATACACAGGTAGGCTGTGGTGTTGACACAATGCTCAGTTGGTACTAATGGGCCCAAAATGTGCCAAGAAAATATCCCCCACACCATTACACCACCACCAACAGCCTGAACTGTTGATACAAGGCAGGATGGATCCATGCTTTCATGTTATTGACGCCAAATTCTGACCCTACCATCCGAATGTTGCAGCAGAAACCGAGACTCGTTTTTCCAATCTTCTAGTGTCCAATTTTGGTGAGCCTGTGTGAACTGAAGCTTCAGTTTCCTTTTCTTAGCTGAGAGGAGTGGCACTCAGTGTGGTCTTCTGCTGCTGTAGCCCACCTGTCTCAAAGTTTGATGTGTTGTGCATTTAGAGATGCTCTTCTGCATAACGAGTACAGATAACATTAACGAGTGGTTATTTGAGTCTCTGTTGCCTTTCTATCAGCTGGAACCAGTCTGGCCATTCTCCTCTGACCTCTGGCATCAACAAAGCATTTGCGCCCACAGAACTGCTGCTCACTGGATATTTTCTTTTTTTCAGACCATTCTCTGTAAACCCTAGAGATGGTTGTGCGAGAAAACCCCCCGGATATCAGAAGTTTCTGAAATACTCAGACCAGCCTGTCTGACACCAACAACCATGCCATGTTCAAAGTCACTTAAATCACCTTTCTTCCCCATTCTGATGATTGGTTTGACCTGCAGCAGATCGTCTTGACCATGTCTACATGCCTAAATGCATTGAGTAGCTGCCATGTGAATGGATGATTAGAAATTTGCGTTAACAAGCAGTCGCACAGGTGTACCTAATATAGTGGCCGGTGAGTGTATTTATAACACTACATGATATTCATGGTATAGCAATAGTAATAATTGAAAATTAAATTTGTGATAAATATTTAACATAAATTTCAAAATTGCATAGTAAACTGCACACTGCCAGATTTCATTATTAGTAATCTCCATAATTAAATATTAAACACAAAGCTACCAATGTGTTATTACATCAGAACTGTTTGCATTATATGTTAAATAAAACATTAATAGGGACCCGTTGTGCAAAATCACTTTTATAGGTGCTTTAAACACAGTTATATGGCAACATTCTCTGAATAAAACCAGCTTCTAAGGGTAAACATGTATTAATTAAATTTTGTATAGGCACACTTCAAAAAAACAGTCTGCAGAAACAATTTGATTGACATTCTCCTTTTGTAATTGTCAGCAGACGGGGAAAGCCCACCCATTAGTGAAAATCTCTCCTTCGTTAGTATAGGATGCTAATCTTGTTTTTGCATATGCCACTATGCTGACACAGGCATTTGTAGCTCCGCCCTCTTTTGAAAAGATGGCTGGGAGCACAATCTCATTTGAATTTAAAGCGACAGTCACCAAAATGGTAAAATTTGGATCAAAGCCTAAAAGGGGCAGTTTCATAGTTATAAAACATAATTTGTGGAGTATTTTGAGCAGGCGCTTCACGTATACACTTTAGGGACATCAGAGACTTATTTTACATCTTGTAAAAAGGGGCACAATAGGTCCCCTTTAATGCACTGGCATTAATGAATATACAGTGCGCATTTTTTATAGACATCTCAACTGTTGGAATGCTTTTATTAATATGTAGTGCTGGTTAAAAAACTTTTCGTTATTTCTTTCATTAAATCATTCATTTATTTATTCATTCATTTATTTGCTGCACTGTAGATTTAACATAAAAAATCTAATAAAAAAATCTAATTCAACATGAACAACTAACACATTTAATGATAAGCATTTCATCTCAACTATATGCAGTATAGTAAAAATTTGAATTAAAACAGGAGTACTTATGGGAGAGCTATCGTCTCATCTCTTTTGTAGATAATCTTAATCATCTCTAGTAATAATTACAGCTGTAAAACACTCCGAGAAGTGGCTTTCCACGAGGCTGTCCACGAACAATGGCAACATTTGTCTGCACATACTTGTCTGTAGGTTAAACCACATGGCTTGAGTGTCACTCAGGGCAGATCCTTGTGAGGTATGAAGAGGCTTCAAAAGGAGAGTCTGCTCACATTACTTTATCTGTCCTTCACTCCAGGCTCGCTTGATAGTATCAGGGCCCTGAAAGCCACGCTCTGTGTTACAGATCAAAGACTCTTTTCAAAACTCGCCATACTGATTACTGTTAATTCGCTGCTATAAGTGGTATTTAGACTTCATTATCAGCACCAATGCGTACAAAGTCAGGGTAGCGAAAAAGGGAAACAAGATTTTTTTTTCTTCCTACCAGCAAATTTAAGGATGCCTCAGTGTCTCAGTTTATTGATTTTGAAATGGACAGGCTTTGAAAAAAATTGCAGATTTACTAGCAATTGTGCTTGTGTAGCATACAAAACACATGGTATTAGCATGTTAGTTTGTGCATACCCAGCAAGCATTTTTTTTATTTTTAAAATATGTCTAATAGATGTCTCATAGATGTCAAAACATCGTCATCTTTGCTAAAACAAGGCTAAATTTGGGCTGTCAGTGAAAACCTAATAGATGACTAAGAATAGGCCAAAACTAGACTAGTCATCAAATAAACAGAAATGAATAACTAGACATATAAAGTCTGTCTATTTGATGACTTGGGCTATTCTTAGATGTCTATTGGATTTTCCCTGACAGCCCAAGTTTAGCCTTGTTTTAGCCAAGCTGTTTACGTTTAGATGTCAATTAGATGTCTATTAAACACAAAATTCTTTGCTGGGTTGATAGTGTACTGATAACAAACATCCAGACGCCATACACACTGCTGAGTGACATTTTAAAAATGTTGCACTCTTTCCTCTCAATAACAAAATAAACACACATAACAATGGATCCTAGTGAGAAAAGGCAGCATGAAACAGAAGTTAAGTTTCTGCTTTTTTCTTCTTCTATCATTATTCTATCATTATCCATTCATACATCTGATTAAAATGATTTCTGAAATTAGAAAAAAAGTAGGGCATTAATGATTTGCTGGAAGTTGGGTGTTGCTAACAATATAGAGTAAGATTTAAATGCCAGTTTGTACTTTCTACAGTTTGTAGAGAATTGCTGTCCACTGGAATCACCATTTTGTCCTCTTGGTGTTTCAGATGCTTAATGATGAAGAAAACGAGGAGCTAAATTTTACAGATGGAATCATATAATATTAGTTTGAACCACTGGCTTCTACAAAGGCAGGACAGAAATGATACACACACTTAAGGCATTCCATGTGACCAGAAGTGAAGAAAAGTCATTTTGAGGGGGGAGAGAAGGTTATGGTATTTGAATAAAGAGTATGAGGGCCACGTGTTTTCACAATGGAATGAAGTGCACAAATACATCATTTAGCAATACTGTATGTTCAAATAATAAAAAACAATAATGAGAATAGTAAATTCAGATTTTATCCTTAAAAAATATCTGATCAATAACCCTTTGACTGCTCGCTCTACCAAATGGTTGACCATGTTTTGACTGTTTTAAACAATGACTGTTAAAGTCATTTAAAGAATGACTGTATTAAATAATGGTTTACACACACAGCATTGTTGGTTCACAAGAAAATCAAACAAACAAAATATTGTTGCACTACTACACTTTGGTTTTATTAAAAAAAAAAAAAAAGAAAGAAAAAAAAGAAAACATGTTAAATGTGAACCTGAAATATTTGATGGCATCAAAAAAGTAAATGTAATGTAATGTAATGTAATGTGTATTTCTATAGCGCATTTATTGTGTATGGCCATACACCCAAAGCGCTTCACAATCATGAGGGGGGGTCTCTCCACACCACCACCAGTGTGTAGCATCCTCTTGGATGATGCGACGGCAGCCACAGGACATGGGCGCCAGTGCGCTCACCACACACAAGCTATTGGTGGAGTGAAGAGACAGTGATAGAGCCAATTTGGTGGATGGGGATGATTAGGAGGCCAGGTTGGGTAAGGGCCAATTGAGGGACTTTGGCCAGGACACCGGGGTTACACCGCTACTCTTTTACGAGAAGTGTCATGGGATTTTTAATGACCACAGAGAGTCAGGACCTCAGTTTCTCATCCGAAAGACGGCGCCCACTGACAGTGTAGTGTCCCCTTCACTTTTACTGGGGCATTAGGACTCACACAGACCACAGGTTGAGCGCCCCCTGCTGGCCTCTCTAACACCACTAAAGATGATTTAGTATTTAAAAATGTTTTATTTTGATTTTGTTTTTTAAATAAATTGGTCTTACACTTCATATTTTCAGATTTTTCATAGTATATGTATTAATTCTTGTACTTTTACCATAAACCGACATATCAACTATTTGGTAGACGTTGATATTTTAAAAATTATGCATTGAGGAAAATGCATTGAGTGTGTTAACCAGCGACAATTTTTTTTTTCTTGGTGGGGTAGTTAAAAGAATAAAGATTTATGTTTGAACAAGCTTTGCTTTTTCACTAGATCCCGAGGCAACTGAAAGATCAAGTTAGTGTGAATATTATGGAGCTTAAAATATGCCAAAACAATGTGAATTTGAATTGTGTTAATTTGAGCTATTAACAAATGTAATTTAATAAAACTGAATATTATATGCTATCTATTCCTCCCTTTTGATCACCCATTGACCTACTTTCTGCTCTGAACTTTCTGGTTTTAAATTTTTGAATATCCAATTTGGGGTGGCACGGTGGCTCAGTGGTTAGTAAAACGCATGCCGGAATAGTTGACGGTAGGGCTGGGCAATATTGCAAAAATAAAATTATCAAGATATCATCCAATATCGATAATTATTGAATATTTTTAACAATACATTAAGGAATGTTAGGATTGTTTTTTTTTATATAACCACCATACTTTAATTTACCAACATTATTAAGGCAAATATTTTTAATACTCTGCCAACATCCTTACATCCTTTTTTATTAACAATCTCCTCAATGCTGCTATACGGCTATTTTCGCATGTGTTGATAGTCTGACCTGAAGTGACAACAGCGAGCGTGTGCTTTCCTTTACTATTTCCTATGACGTTTCTCATAACTAGGTGAGTGTTTTCTCAGAGGATGACAAACAGACAAATCATTGCTGCAGTTCTGATGCAAGTTTATGGAGAAAAGTAAAAAGCGTGTTTGGGTGCGCTGTGTTTGTCTGAGGTAATTAGTCTGGCATTGCTGAAATGTGTATACTCCATACAAAGTGTGAAGCAGATTGGTTAGTTCTACTTACATGAATCGCGGTTCACTTGCAGCATTCTGAAAAGTTCAGATGTTTTTCAACTAGGTGTACCTGGAAAATGCGCGTGCGTGCCACCTTTGGAAATGACAAACTGACACCCTAAGCTTATTGGCATTGCTTCCAAGGCGTGCGCTCAGCAGCCACGTTTTAATAAAACTATAATGCTTTATACCAAAATATCATACCAAAACTTCATACCGAAACTTCATACCAAACTTTTTTTATTATCGATACTGACAATGGTGTTCAGTCAATAAATACAGATGTCAATTTTATTGCCCAGCCCTAGTTGGTGGTTCATGATAAATCCCCCCATGATAAATAAGGTACTAAGCCGAAGGAGAATGAATGAATGAATGAATGAATGAATGAATAAATGAATATTGAATTTGATGTTCCAAATTTTGAAAACTTGAAACTATATTTTTGACAAACTGTATATCTGCAGTCTAGGAATTCAGAACAAAAAAAAAAAGTTAGAAAATTTGTCTATAAAAATCTGCCTTTAAAAAAATCTGTTGTCTTAAATTTCAGATGCTAAATATTTCAGTTAAGGAATTTAAATTAAGAAATTCACATTCAAAACAATTTTAAAGGTCATGTAATATTCAGTTTTATTTAAATTACAATTATTACATAATTCAAATGAACACAATTCAAATTCAGATTGTTTCGGCATATTTAAGCTCCATAGAATATAAAGTATGTTTTTTCCATGAATGACCAGCCTGATCTCACGAGAAAACGTAAGCATTTTACGTTTTGTCAGTTTAGTGGCTAATTCGTATGAATCCGTTTAGTCATACGAAAATGTAAGATTTTAAAAAGGAGGTGTGGCACCTAACCCCACCCCTAACCCCAATTGTCATTGGGTGATGAGCAAATCGTAGTAATTTGTACGAATTAGATCATACGAATTCATACGAATTAGCCACTAAATCAAAAAGTTACGAATTGCCGTGAGATTGCGTTGACAGATTGACAGTACAGTAGTGAAGCTATACTGAAATTTTCTGAATTTTGTGTGTTCACATTAAAACTTGTCATATTGATTACTGTTCATTTGCTTCAATAAGTGGTATTTAGACTTTTAGACAAAGCTGGGTTAGTAAGAAAGAAATTAGAGCAATTTTTATTCTTCCTAACTGCATATTTAAGGATGCCAGTATGTCAATTTCAAAGTGGACAGACTTTAAAAAACGAAATTTGAGACACTGCCGCACCTGCCTATCTGACCTGCCGCTGCGAGTCAAGATCTCTTCACTGCCATTAATATTAACACAGATAAACATAAAGCTAAATACCAGGCCATGCTCTGTTAACTTTATGTGATTAAGAATGATTGGGTTCTTGCTTCGCCACACAGCAAGGATCAAAGAGCATGAAATGCCTATGAGAGCTCCAGCCTCCCAGTGGAACCCCTTTCCTATTTCCCTCCATGTTTAATCCATGTATCCAATGCATGTAAGCATCAGCGTTTACTCCCTGGGCTATCAGAGAATATGGCGCGCTGTTACATAGAATGGATGAATGGTGTTTGCAAAATGTTTATTTAAACATAGGCTGCAATTTATAGCGCTGGATGAATAAGCCTGAGCGGGAAGCTGCTTTCTGCTCCTGAAATGTGAATGATTTGACCTTATAAATGGGATGAAAACATTTGTGTAGTGATGTAGCGCTGTGAAGTAATGAGGAAATGTCATTTTATATTAAAGGGGCTATATGTATAATTCAAAAAGTCTTGTTATTAGTGACACCAGTGGCTGTTAAGTGAATTGCGGCCAGAAACTCTGCTAGTTTTTACAAGTGTGTAAATACAAGAAACAGAATGTGATTTTGTTCATGCTGATGTAGTCACAGAAAAAAATACATTGTTCTTCTTTGATTAGAAGTAAAAAGTAGTTCTAAATACCTTTGCAGAAACAACAACAACAAAACATTTAGATGCTATTCATACTGCTGAGAGCAATGTTTAATTGGATACATAAATATGTGCTGCACTCTTCCATCTCAATGACAAAATAAACAATAACTATGACAGCAGTGAGATAAAGGCAGTTAAGAAAGCATCTGATCTATAAAGGTGTGGATATGTTAGAACTTTTATGGATATGTTAATGTTTTTTGCACATGCAATGTGGCATTCAAATTAAGGCCAGGACACACCAAGCTGACGGTCAAATACTGGGCACCGTAAGGCAGTCAGTGAGCTTTTGTTGGGCTAGTTTGTTTGGTGTCTTCCACGTCACCTCACATTGGGGTCACGTTAGAGCTGGTTTGCCTGATTCAACATGCAAAATTGGTGGTCAGTGATAGAGAGTGAGCTGATTGGCTGTTTAAATCAGAGCCGTAGAACAAAAACTGAAGTGATGAAACTAATCATTTTCAGGTAATTCTTAATATATCGTCACCTTAGAATTATAAGGTTCTATCTGACATTTTTGTCAAAATTGAGTTATTGACATATTCTTATTAAATGACAACTTGTTTACATTATGGGTTGTTGTTTTTATAAGTTGTTTACATTTTAAGTCTTTTTATTTAAAAAAAAAAACAAGTGTTACGCACATACTGTTTGCTATGGAATGCAAAAACTTTGAAGCTCAATATCTCAAAATCATTCAGAACGCAGATAGAACCTTATAATTCCAAGGTGACGATATATGCAAATATATGCAAGTACTATGCCCTGCAGGCACAGGACGTCAATATGATGTCATATTGACGTTGTACCCCAACGTATCCCAACGTCATGGGAACGTTGGATTTTATTTGGAAATGAAAATTGGGTTGACATCAGAACCCAACTCAATGTCCAGCGTCAAACCTAAAATCAATCAAAAATCAACCAAATATCAACATCTCATCATGTTACACCTTGACGTTGTGTGGACATCACGACTATGACATCTGTCAGACGTTGGATTCTGGTCACTTTCCAACCCAACCTAAAATCAACCAAATATTAACAAAATTTGATGTCGTTATTTGACGTCAAAATAACGTTGTCCTTAGACATTGAATTTTGTTCACCTGACATCATGACCTAAATCTAACCTAATATTAACATCTTATGATGCTGTGTGCCTGCTGGGATTATAATAATATTGCGTAAACACTACTTTGTTTACAGCTTGTATGTAGAAATTGAAAACCCATTCTGGCCACTTTGAAATCCACAAATGGATAAAATGGCCAACATAAAGTCCTGATATATACCTGATTGTACTTTTTTGGAAAATTGTTGGCAACAAAGTTATGGCTAAAAATACTCACTATAGTCAAATAAACTGAGACACTAAATAAACTGTGGATGAAACTGGAATAAAAGCTGTTCAACATCGTTTCAGAGCAGTGTGACAGACTAGTGATACTCTGTAGCTGCAAAAGTGGTAAAGTGATTAAAAGTCATGGCCTGTACCTGTACTTTTGTCTGCTGGAACTTTCATTTTTGTGTTGTTGTAATCTTTCCCATTCTAAAATAATTCTCCTTCTCTTATTTTTATTAGAGTTACTTTTCTAATATCAAATTTGAAAAACTTGACTTTATATAATGGTGCACAAGCTTTATGGTCTACTTTATGATTACTTTATGCTTGTTTTGCATCATTTTTACAGCTTGAAAATGTCAGTCCTCATTTATTGTAACTGCATGGAAAAGGGTCTTTTGTAAGTCATTAAAGAAGACAGAAAAGGTCCAGGAACTCAGCAGGAGTACAAAGAGCATTGGGTACAGACCTTGCTGGAACCAGGTCCAGTTGGCAAGAACACTGGGCAAAGAGTTGTCCATGGTTACTTTAACCCGCATGTGTGCCCAGCTCGGAAAACATGACCATGAGAGTGGAGGACGAGCTGTAGGGCTGTTCTTTATATTCTGTCCTTAATATCTTCAGACTCGAAATGCTGGAGCCTATTATTTATTGCATTATAGGCTTTTATAAAGCAGCAGTACTTATTGTATAAAAAAGCCTGTCAGGCTTGATACAAATTCTCCATGCAGTGACAGGTACACAAAAAGCACTTTATACTGAGCAAAGCTGGCTGGCGATTTAAGTGGTCTGTATCTATACAGTTTGGATTCCTTTAACAAGCTGATAGGTTTTATAATGTAAAGCTATTACTAACAGAAATTCTCAAAGTGGTAACCTAGAAATTATTATTTTTCTGTGCAGAGCTGTCAGTGAGAAAATACAAGACAATCTGCAATCAGAGTATTGCTTTTACACTGCTACTGGTGTAAAACAGCCCTAATAATGTTTTTTTTGAGGTAGATGATGACTTATTTAGGATAAACTGAGGGGTTTTGTTTAATCTTTAAAGTTTAAACCAACTTGAATTAAAAATGCATTTATATACTTATATCTAATATGTATTTAAAGTCATTAAAATCATTTGTTTTAGAACCATTAATAGAACCATTTCATATAATAACCACATCAAGAATTAATAATTAATTCAGGAATAAATGAATAAAAAAAAAAACATTAAAAACTTTTTTGAATATTATTTCACAATAATGCCGTTTTAATGTATGTTTAATCAAATAAATCAAAAATACCTATTTTAAAAATCTAAATATTCCCTACGAGTTTTGTCCTGTCCTGAACGTTTTTCTTTTGAAAAAATCCTTAAAATACCATAATAAATGTGTGTTTTTGCAATAAAACTTACTATTCTGTCTTCATGTCTTGTTCCATGTTGATTTAATGTCACTCTGCATTGATAACTAACAATGTCAACACAGACTAAACCAGTGTTTTATTGCCCGCAGGCTGATTACTCATGGATTTTTGATGAGGTCCATCAAGGCAGCTGATGTATTGCTCCTCTTCAGTCTACCTGCTCTAGTCTCAACATGTTGCAGTCTGACAGTAGTTGGTCGGAGTCTTTTGGCACATCTCCACGGGGCTATCAGATGAGACACAAATGAACTGAGCCAAGACACAAGAGACAACACCAGACTCTTGGACTCAGATACACTTCCTCCTCATGTTAACCAGCCAGCAACAGTATCCTTTCCACATGCAGTCAATGTAATTGTGTGGTTTACATTTATGGAAAGAACATTGAGAAACGCATGACAAAAAAATCTATTATACGGTTGTTTTCTGTCTAAATACATGGAAAATCCTGTCTTAATTGATAGCATTCCATCATAGCTTTTAAAAGTTTCATGGGTAGCGGATGGGAAACTGAATCAGATTCCATTAATAGTGATTGCCAACTTAGCATCAAATCTTTGGAGGTTAGTGGTCAAATAGTTAACAGTTCACTGCTGACCTGGAATGTAAGTGTTTCAGACAGCTTGGAGGACATTCTACTTATTCCAGTCCAGTGAGCTTTAGCTTTGTTGAGGTGATTGAGGCTGTAGTCTTTAGTTCTTTCTTCAACCACTCTTCCCAAAACACACACACACACACACACACACACACACACAAATAGTAGAAGGTGAAAAAATAGAAAAGGAACAGTAACTGTCTATAATAGCGTAAGCCACCTTCTAAGGGCCATAATCTTTGTTCTTTTGTTTGTCTGAGTAAAAGTGGTCTCTGCTACTAGGGTTTTATATCACTTTCTAATCCAAAATAAACAGCAGAAATACTCATGCCAATTAAACATGCATGATTTCCAGTTAAAGCCTCCTGTTGTAATGGAATTTGACAGTCCTCTTAATTGGGCACTCGGATGCAGGCGGGGAAGTTACTTTATAAATCCACTTTTAAAGGCATAGTTCACCCAAAATGTACAATTTTGGTGCCATTTAGTCATCTTGGTTCCAACCTTTATTTATTTGTATTATTATTATTTTTTCTGTTGAACACAATGGAAGATTAAAAAATACAAATGACATACATAAAAAAGTCCAATGTTATTTCACTGCAATTCGTAACTTTTTGAATTTGTGGCTAATTTGTATAAATATGTAAGATCTCATTTGAACAATTTAGTACAATTGGCTTATACCTCAATGATGGTTGAGTTTAGAGGTGGGGTTGGGTGTCATGCCTCTTTTTTAAAATCTTACATTTTGTACGACTGAACTCGTACAGATTTGTACGAATTAACCACTAAACTGACAAAACATAAAATAGTTACGTTTTCTCAATCAGGGGTGTGTTTCCCAAACATCAACGCAACTCGTGGCTGAACTATCATAGTACAATGCATCGTTTGGGAAAAGAACGATGTGGTGACGAGTGTTTTCCAAAACCTGTAGTTTTCTCTGTCGCAGATCCATCGTTCAAACCGCGTTAGTTATAACCTAAACGCCCATAATGATGCTCTAAATGGGGTGGAGTAACAACTTCTTCCCATAATTTCTTTGTGCAAATTATATTGTTTTACACGCACACGAATTAAAAAAAAAATAAAAAAATTAGCTTTGATAAAAACATGCACTCGCTTTCCTTATTAATTGAAATATATGTAAAAGGCACATATAAGGCCTATGTTTCCTTTACAAATATTATTAAGAACATTACATATTCTATTCTAAATCATAAAATGACTTACAAAAGCTAACACATATTCTAATATCATACATAAAGCATATAAATAAATAAATAAATAAATAAGCAATGAGCCTATTTATTAAGAAATTAATTTATTATTTATTATTTATTAGTAAATGAAACAAATCCTATTTTAATAATAATAATATTAATATTAATATATAATAATAATAATAATAATCATAATGATGATGATGATGATTATGATGATGATGATGATTATTATTATCATTATTATTATTATTATTATTATTATTATTATTATTATTATTATTATTATTATTTTTAATAAGTAGGATATTGTTTATTTATTTTTTATTTTTTGAAAAGTCTACTTTTACAATTTGACACATGCAAACCACTGCAGAAACCTTCTAACCAACAGGCCCATGTCATATACAGTACAGATACTTAATAAATAACCTACTATAAATCAAAAGCATTAACGTATGCTGTGTTTTTTGTTTTCACAAGCTTTGAAGATGTGACATAAATTCCGCTTTTAAATAATAGGTCACCTATAGCTTTCATCATAATCCAGGGCTGTGTTCAAAATGACATCAATGTTTTCAAAGTGCACTGCGAAGGGAGTGCAATTGTAAACATGAAGATCGCTAAAACTGAACTGTAAAAATACTTTGAAAGCAAACTACACCTAAGAGTGATGACTTTAATGCTTTTTAAAAAAAGTTCCCAGTTGGCTAACGATGGTTTTCGGAAACGCACCCCACACTGCATATTATCCAGCATTAAATAGATAGTTTGACCAGAAATAAGAATTTGCATTTAAGTTAGGCTGCTCATCATCAGGCTATCCTACAGTAGCTGACCTTTTATTCAGTAGAAGATCAAAGAATTTTTATTGGTAAGCATCAATGTGAGAGTTTAAACATTACAATACTCCTGACAATACATTATAAGTTAGCTTTATAAAGTGAAAGTATTTGTTGAAAGGTATAAATTAACTTTATCCACAGCCAGTCCTGAGTCCTCTTTTTAATATATTGTGGAGACTATATATAGAGAGTATTCTTTCTGAGAAGAAGGTTTCAAAAGAACGGAATTTAGATATGATAGAGATGTTCCTGTTAATATGTGCAGTAGAATCATAAATTGTAGAGGTAGATGTCTTTAAAGGTAACTTTTGAGCAACTGAATCGTGTCCTTGCTCAAGAAATATCTTACCCTAAAAAGTATGTTTTGCATTTGGTGAAAGAAAGAAAGAAAGAAAAGACATAAAGAAGAAAGAAAGAAGAAAGAAGAAAGAAAGAAAGAAAGAAAGAAAGAAAGAAGCGAAAGAAAGTTCCTCATTTTACAACTCCTCTAGAGTTAAACAGATACACTTTATCATTTTTAATCCATTCAGCTGATCTTCGGGTCTGGCGGGAGACCTTTTAACTCAGCTTAGCACAGATCATTGAATCGGATTATACTATTAGCATCTCACTCAAAAATGACCAAAGAGTTTAAATATTTTCCCATTTAAAGCTTGACTTTGCTGTAGTTGCACCATGTACAAAAACCAATGAAAAATGAGAGGTTTCTATTTTACTACTACACTACCTGACAAAAGTTTTGTCACCTATACAAGTTTTAGGAACAACAAATAATAACTTGACTTGTGGTTGATCATTTGGTATCAGAAGTTGCTTATGTGAAAGGCAAAGGCCTCTAGATTATGCCTATTTTATCAAAATAAAACATGATTATGTCTTGATTTTTTATTATTTAATTAGGACAGTAAGGTCTGACTTTGCTTAGACAAAAGTCTTGTCACTTAACAGAAATAATGTACAGTATAGAATATAAAGTCATGGTGCAGAGGAAAAATAATTCATATTGTGTATGACTCCCATGAGCTTGGAGGACTGCATCCATACATCTCTGCAATGACTCAAATGACTTATTAATAAAGTCATCTGGAATGGCAAATAAAGCGTTCTTGCAGGACTCCCAGAGTTCATCAAGATTCTTTGAATTCATCTTCAATGCCTCCTCCCTCATCTTACCCCAGATATGCTCAATAATGTTCTGGTGCCTGGGCTGGCCAATCCTGGACCACCTTGACCTCCTTTGCTTTCAGGAACTTTGATGTGAAGGCTGAAGTATAAGAAGGAGCGCTATCCTGCTAAAGAATTTGCCCTCTCCTGTGGTTTGTAATGTAATGGGCAGCACAAATGTCAACCTCAGGCTTTGGATGTGGCCGCCCACTCCGCAGATCTCTTGCACACTCCCATATTGAATGTAACCCCAAACCATGATTTTTCCTTCACCAAACTTCTTTATTTCTGTGAGAATCTTGAGTCCATACAGGTTCCAATAGGTCTTCTGCAGTATTTGTTGATTTGTGAAAAATCTACCTTCTGCCACTTTTCCAAATGATCAACCAGAAGTCAAATTTTTATTTGTTGCTCTTACATCTGAGATCCACGACAAGAGTTTTGTCAGGTAGTGTATACTTTAATTTTGGCATAATAATCAAGGAACTGTCGTATCATGACCATCGTTTGGATATTCAGGCAACTAAAAATCTGCTAAATTCCATTATTCTAGTTGTATTTGGATTTAAATGCATGCAAATCAGGACATACTCCAAACAAAATATGTTCTGAATCGTCTCTTACAATTGTCTCAATGGTTATAAGGCACACTCCCTGTGCAAGCATTTTGGTCTCACTGGTTATATTAACTGAAGTTAGCCAAATTTCAGGTGCTGCTTAAAATCACTGAGATGGCACAACTCAACAGTTTAATTCTAGGGCAGTTCTAATATAAGCCCAAAAAGATAGTGTTCCTTTAAAATATTTTTTATTTGTATTTGCCAAATTATTTAACTCACTTTAATCCAGATTTCCACAAGCATGCCTTCAAATGGATTGTTAGATTTCAGAACTTATTCATTTTTACTGTACCACACCCCTCTCCTGCTTTAACTCCAGCATGTACATACAGCATATTTGAAGTCTGCCACATATCCATTGAGCTCATGTTGAGCTGAGTTTCTGAATCAATCAGAGTCAGACGCTGAATCTCTGGCCTGTGTGTTGTAATCGCGCCACCTCTGAACCAGCCTTAGTGCGAACACGATCTGGCCCTTAGCCTGCTCTTGGTTATAATTTCTTTTTTTTCCTTTCTCTTCTCTTGCCCCCTGGAGCCATTACTGTATTTAAATTTAGACCAAAGGGCACATGTGAACCAGCTGACTGGGGTGCTAATCTCTGGACCTTGAAGTGCTTCTCTTTACTTTTTTCTTTTGGTGAACATATATATACGAGAGATCGATTTACACATGGCTGAGTGGTTTGTCTGACAAAAGCCCTGCAGTGAACTTCACCTATGGATCGACGGGGCAGCTGCAAAGTTATGGTGACTGAGCTGTATTGCACTGCCTTATGGCTAAGATTTGAATCAATCTGCCCTCAAAGGGAGGGTCACCTTATCTACATCGGGGTCCTGTGACATGGGCGACAGGTGGAGAATTGTGAAGGGGGTAGAAGTCGGATTGGAAAAAAAGTCTTAATTTTCACATCGAACAGGTGGTTTAAGCTCAGTTTTAAATGTTTATTCCTTCGATTTATTTTGCTGTGTCAATGCTATCTCTTCCTGATGACAGACTCTGACCTTCGTTCTTGCCCATACTTGTCCAAAAATGTTTTTAAAAATCCTGTGTTCACTTTGTCCAAAGGTTAGCGATGTGAAGTAGCTGTTTCCCTGCACTCAAAAGCTGAACGTCAAGGCTTTCACGAATGCCATGTCTGACACAATATGACAGAGATGTGTGTTTTGGACAAAACATGTTTGAAAAACACTCTTAATGTCTGTCATACTTTAACAGCACTCTTTTCTTGATTGACATACAGGTAATTAAAACACATTTTTGGGTTACTTTGGGAATAAAACAGGAGATCTGTAAAAAAAATGATCTCAGTTGACAACATTTGTGGCATGATGCTGGTTAATCAAAGTAATGAAATAATATAAATCAATGAAATGTTTAAATTATGGAAATAAAATTATGATAATTGTTATTTTTTTATTTGTTTGTTTGTCTAAAGAAAAAAAGAGGGTACAACGCAGCCCTTAAAATAAAAATTGCCTGTTTTGAAAGTTTTAAAATCAGAAATTTTTTAAAATAATGAATCTGGTAAAACTTGTGTATTTGTGACTATTGTTTTTGGAGTTTATGGCATTTTGCCATGGTGTTAACTTTTGAATTGAATCTTAACCTTTTTCTGTTGTTTTTGAACATTAACAACACATTAGCACATGCAGTTATGTCTTCTGGCTATTTCATTGAAATAGTGATGACTAAAAGGAAAAGTTGATGGCAGGCCATTGAATTATTCTAAAGCAATGCACACCAAGATGGTGATGCTTCTACAGCATGAATTTGCATTATTTAAGAAAAGCTGGTGGAACTCATTTTTATTCTGCTTACACTCTATTTAACCAAGATCCACTCACTTTAATATTTCTAGGTCCATCAGTGTCTGGAAAACTTTTCAGCCCCATGTGTAACCCTGGATCCTATTGGAGTGATTTAATTTTACACAATAAAAAAAAAAAAGAAAAAAAAAAATATATATATATATATATATATATATATATATATATCATTAGTACTAGTTCACCCAAAATTAAAAGCAATTTACTCACCATTTCCACCCTTTCTTTGTTTTTCTTTGTGTAGACTTTACTTTGTGTAGACTATATTTATTTTAGTCAAAGTGATTTCTAAAAATCTTTTTTCACCCAAAATCTGACACATCATAATTTCAAAAGATCCAAAAACAAGTCCATATACTGTAAATCAAGCAATGTTTGAAACATGGTCAGTTTATAAGATCAACAGATTTAATTTAGGTTTATACTCCCATATAACCACTGAATGGTAAATTGAAACAAAAGCTGAACCTGCTTGAAACCCCATTGGTTCTTGGTGAAGCAGAGAAGTGCCTTGTGAAATGCAAGAAGGAACCTTGTTGGTTCGTACGTGTCAAGCAAGCATGCTTGTGCTTCCATGACCAAAGTTAATTCTGTATTCTAATTCTAATTCTGTAAACTGATCAATGTAAACTGATGAATTGATTGAACAATACATATTGATTTATTTTATGATCTCTTTTAATAACGTTTTGATGTTTTGGGTGAACGGACGTCCAGTCACAGAAATCTCTCCGATTTGATTAAGAATTATTAAATTTGTCACCCCAAAGGTAAACATATATACAGTATACACTACCTGGCAAAAGTCTTCTCACCTATCCAAGTTTTAGGAACAACAAATAATAACTTGACTTTTAGTTGATCATTTGGTATCTAATATGAAGTGTCTAATATGAAAGGCAAAGGCCTCTAGATTACGCTTATTTTACTCAAATAAAATATTATCATGTCTTGATTTTTAATTATTAAATTAGGACAGTAAGGTCTGACTTTGCTTAGACAAAAGTCTTGTCACTTAACAGAAATAATGTACAGTATAGAATATAAAGTCATGGGCGCAGAGGAAAAGGAATTAATATTGTGTACGACTCCCATGAGCTTAGAGGACTGCACCCATACATCTCCGCAATCACTCAAATAACTTATTAATAAAGTCATCTGGAATAGCAATGAAAGCGTTCTTGCAGGAATCTCAGAGTTCATCAAGATTCTTTGGATTCATCTTCAATGCCTCCTTCTTCATCTTACCCCAGACATGCTCAATAATGCGTATATCTGGTGACCAATCCTGGACCACCTTGACCTCCTTTGCTTTTAGGAACTTTGATGTGGAAGCTGAAGTATGAGGACTATCCTGCTGAAGTGTTTGCATTTGCCCTTTCCTGTGCTTTGTAATGTAATGGGCAGCACAAATGTCTTGATATCTCAGGCTGTTGATGTTGCCATCCACTCTGCAGATCTCTCGCATGCTCCCATACTGAATGTAACCCTAAACCATGATTTTTCCTTCACCCAACTTCTTTCTTTCTGTGAGAATCTTGGGTCCATGTGGGTTCCAATAGGACTTCTGCAGTATTTGTGATGAATTGTGATTCATCAGAAAAATGATCAACTACTGTAGATCATTAAGTTATTATTTGTTGCTCTTTCAACTGGGATCAACAACAAGACTTTTGTCAGGTAGTGTATCTTATGGCTTTGCAGTATAATGGTGGGTAAATGATGAGGTAAACAAACACTATAAGCGGATCCCAGATTTACACTTGTGAAGATTCATAAACAAATTTCGAGAGGAACACGTGATATGATTGACCGCAGCTGATCTCTCATCTACAATCATTAGCTAGCCAATCAGATCAATTCAAACTCACTATAAGTAGCCTAGAAAAAATCACTCCCTTATCTTTATTTTCGAAGAAACCCCCCATCCACCCCCCTTTTTTCTCCCTTTATAAGGGGGAGCTCTCGAAAACCACCTGATCTCGTTCTCCCCTTATATGCTCTATCGACCAGGCGGGAGCCCTGGGCTCTACTATCTCCGAGCTCAGGGTTCTCTCCCGGGACAGCATGCCAAACCAGCTAACATTTGTCAAACAATATCTAAGTGCGAACTCTTGAACTTATTTTAAAGAAAAGGAGAAACAAGTGGATTGTTTTTATCCTGCTAATGAATACGCCACAGTTCAAAGTTATCAAACTCTACTTTGAGTATTCCACTTTTCAAGTGAAATGCAGAATGAAAACGTATTGTCTAAATCAAGTCATCCCTTTCTGCTTAAAAGATAAATACTTCAGCGGTGGACGGGACCCTTCCACTGACACAGAAATCCCAGAATAAACGTGTACAATATTACTCCATCCATCAGCGGTCCCTGTCTGCGAAGCGCTTTGGCACTCAGAGTTTAATCCATTAAAGTGCACCCTTTCTCTCACCGGCCTGACATTGAGAGGCTGAATCCAACTTTGTGCTGACATCTTGTGCAGAGATCACCCTTTTATTCAACCGGCACTGCCATCTCTGCCTCTTTCAATAATATCCTGACTCTCGGGGTCACAGAATCAGGGCTTCTAGACCCATTGCAGAGATTTGCTTGGTGAAGAGAGACGATGAGGGCAGCTCTACCTGTTGACAGGAGAGCAGAGAGCTGTCTAAACAACCATTCCTGGTAATGACAGTTAATGAAGGACCTCCCGTAACTGCACAGGTTAAAGCAAGAGTGGTATTCACAACAAACATGTCGAGGGGAGTTCAGTGGGCAGGTGATGCTTCAAAGCAGTTGCATGCTGGTTATTTAAAGGGATAGTTCATCCAAAAATAAAAATCTGTCATCATTTACATACCATTCACTTGTCACACACCTATTTGACTTTCTTCATTTGTTAAACACAAAAGAAGATATGTTGAAGAATGTTGAAAACCTGTAATCATTGATTTCCATAGTATTTGTTTGTCCGGCTATGGATGTCAATAGTTACTGGTTTCCAACACTCTTTAAAATATCTTCTTTTGTGTTCACCAGGAAAAAACGAAGCTTAAGGTTAAGGTTTAAAACCTTACAACCTTTCATTTCTTTTCTGCCTTTTTTTGGGGGGGTGGGGGGGGGGGTAACTTTCCCTTTAAGTTTGTAATAGGACATTTATGTTAAAATAAGCTGTGGAAAATTTAGGTATTACATATTCATATGCATATTGTCTTTAAATCTTTAGGATAATGTTAAAGGCTTTTCAAATGACATTTAAAGAGGTTTCGTTTGGTTATAGGGTGAACATATGCAGTCACGGTGTGTTTGACAAACTAAAAAACAACTAAACTGTATAATTTCACAAAAAAAAATCGATAAAAAAAGTCAGAAAAGTTGTGTTTAGTTCCTGTTGCACATTCAAGCTTACAAATTTAAATTGAGTTTGAGTCCAGCTTGTCTCATTCCCCTGTACCATTTACAGTCCCCCACCTCTTTCTATAAGTTTTGTGTATAAAATATCAATATAATGTATATATTCTAACAATAAGACTTTCATCATTAACTGTCTCAAAATACAGAAATATTATATTAATAAAATTTTTTGTTTTCACAAATCTGCTAGAGGCCGCTGTGTGCGCTTTTTAGGATGTCAAATTTCTCTCACGAGTGCCATTGGCGCCTGCTCTTCTTGCATAAATCCACTAGAGGTCACTGTCGACTGACTGACCAACTGATCAACCAATCGATGCCCCCATCCACCTCCTTCTCTAAACTTAACCGACAGTGTTTTGAAAAGCAATCCAGAAAAGAAAAGCCCTCACGGCCACATTCTCACCCTGCTATTTACTTGTTGTTTTATTTTTTGGCTTTTGTTTTTGTCTTACCTGCTTTCTGGAACTGTTCTTCGCCAGACTCGAACCCCGTCGTCATGGTCGACTTACGTGGCGAGCAACTGGACAAACTGGTAACAGTGGAAAAGCCGTCCACACAGAGGTAAGCAGTCAGCTGGTAAGCACGAAAAGGAACGGCATCATACCATACCGTCATATGTGACGAAACACAGCCATACAGTATGTTCCTCTGGCTACATAATTCGCGATCTCCAGAAATGTACACTCACCGGCCACTTTATTAGGTACACCTTACCAGTACCAGGTTGGACCCCCTTTTGTGTTCAGAACTGCCTTAATCCTTCGTGGTATAGATTTAGCAAGGTGCTGGAAATATTTCTCATAGATTTTGGTGCACATTGACATGATAGCATCACGCAGTTACTGAAGATTTGTCAGCTGCACATCCATGATGCAAATCTCTCATTTCTCCACATCACAAAAATGCTCTATTGGATTGAGTTTTGGTGACTGTGGAGGCCATTTGAGTACAGTGAACTCATTGTCATGTTCAATATGAGATAATTCACGTTTATGACATGGTGTGTTATCCTGCTAGAAGTAGCCATCAGAAGATGGGTACACTGTGGTCATAAACGGATGGACATGGTCAGCAACAATACTCAGGTAGGCTGTGGCATTGACACAATGCTCAAATGGTACTAATGGGCCCAAAATGTGCCAAGAAAATATGGCTCACACTATTACACCACCACCAGCCTGAACCGTTGATACAAGGGAGGATGGATCCATGCTTTCATGTTGTTGATGCCAAATTCTGACCCTACCATCTGAATGTTGCAGCAGAAATCGAGACAGACCAGGCAAAGTTTTTCCAATCTTCTACTGTTCAATCTAGGTGAGCCTGTACAAATTGTAGCCTCTGTTTCCTGTTCATAGCTGACAAGAGTGGCACCCGGTGTGGTCTTCTGCTGCTGTTGCCAATCTGCCTCAAGGTTTGAAGTGTTTTGCATTCAGAGATGCTCTTATGCATACATCGGTTGTAATGATTGTTTTTTTTTTGAGTTACTGTTACATTACTATCAGCTCAAACCAGTCTGGCCATTGTCCTCTGACCTCTGGCATCAACAAGGTATTTGCGCCCACCGAATTGCCGCTCACTGGATATTTTCTCTTTTCAGACCATTCTCTGTAATCCCCAGAAATGGTTGTGCGTAAAAAATCTGTGTAGATCAGCAGTTTCTGAAATACTCAGACCAGCCCGTCTGGCACCAACAACCATGCCATGTTCAAAGTCACTTAAATCAACTTTCTTCCCCATTCTGATGCTCAGTTTGAACTGCAGCAGAAGTGACTGGACTGACCCAGTTTCAATTTACTATAATCTTCTATGTTAAGCTGCTTTGACACAATCCACATTCACTAATTTGGTATTATTATTTTTTTTTTTTGGCTTGTTCAAACTAAACAACACAATTCTTGAGATTTCATTGGGACAACTTAATGTTTTTATGTTTAATCCACATAAATTTGTTAAAAGTGTTAAGTTAACTTAATTGATTTGTGTTGAGACAACATGAATGAATTGTGTGGAACCCTGCATTTTTTACAGTGTTGAAAAAACACTTAAGAAATAAGGATAAATGGAATTGAATTGAATTAACAAGCAGTTGGACAGGTGTACCTAATAAAGTGACCGGTGAGTGTATATAGAGATATGTTTTCAGAATGAACCTATGTTGTCAATATGAGACAAGTAGTAATGGCATTATTCTAATTATTATTGTTCCATTCTGTCTCTTTATGTACAAATTAATGATTAATTTCTTTTCACATTATTACATCATGTAATGTATCATTATGTTATTTTTTTTTATTCTGTCTGTAACAAAGGCAGAAATGTTCAATAAAATCTGTCTGTCTGTCTGTCTGTCTGTCTGTCTGTCTGTCTGTCTGTCTGTCTGTCTGTCTGTCTGTCTGTCTGTCTGTCTGTCTGTCTGTCTGTCTGTCTGTCTGTTAACTGATCCATGTCATTCCGTCTGTACACTGTTCTTGACATTGTTCTTATAAGTTCCTCCTTTCAGTCTCCTGGTATATAATAACTTTGCCTTATATTGTTTCTTCATCAGAGAGATGGGAAAGTGTGAGGTCAGTGTGTTGGTGCTAAGGTGGAATGGGGGCAGATTATGGAGATGGAAAATGGTCAGCGTAACTCGTGTCTCTAATGGACAAAACCCTATGAGGAAATGTTATCTTAGGAATGGAGAAAAGCAGACTGTTGACACTATTTAACATATAACCTTTTGTCTCAATGTCCTCCAAGAAAAAAAAAAAAAACAAGACAACGACGACTGTTGGCGATTGGAGAAACGGCGTGCAGGGGAGAGAAAGGAAAGGGGCAGTAGCTGGTGCTTTAAAGTGTCAAAGCCTTTGTAGCTGTGACTAGTTTATGATGCTGATGTCAAGCATCCCACTCAATGAGGTCTTTGTCCCGAACTGAGACCAGGGCAGTGGGAAAACTGCCCACATTTAGTCGGCAGGCCCATCTATCTTTCTGCTAGGCCTTGCTGTCCCCTTTGTACCAAAACTCCTGTGTATTAAAGATCTCCCGGGTTAATGTGCTGGAAAATTGGCTTGCATTTTTATAGGAGGAGGCCAGCTAAATGAAAGAAAAACAACTTAGGGAGGGCAGAAAAGGACGAGGAAAAAATATCTGAAGGAGTGATCTGAGAGGGCAGGCCCTCAAGACTTGTATCCTGTGACCTCGATAAAAGAGAAGCCTCTATGTCACACTGGAGACAGTCCTGTAGTCTGCCAGAGTGTGTTTCCATCCATTTATCATCAGAGTCATAAGCAGCGGTTGTTACTGTAGATGTGTTGACCCGGTCACAATGCACACAGAGATACATTACACATAAATCTAAGGGGAACACCAACGAAGGATGGAAAAAGGAGCAGAAAAAAAGTAGTATTGTATTATACAGTCGGCTAGAGAGGAGAAACAATCATCCCCGCAGATTCTTCATTCACCAGGTCACTCCATCTTTGTCCAACTCATTTCCCACAGACGTCAGATCTGGAGTCTGTCACCTGCCCCGTTGTGAAGTTGAACACAGAATTGGACCCATCAGTTCAATCAATAAGCACTGGGTGTCCAGCTCATTGGACATGTTTATGGGTGTGGGAGGCTAATTAGGAGAGTCTTCCCAGGCTTAGAGAGAAGAGCCCACTCAACAGCTGGTCAATACTGGACTCCTGTCCTTAGGTCAATTTTGTGGTAACCCCAGAGAACCACCAGGACAGCTACAGGTCCACAGAGGCCAATTGGGTTAATAGCTGGCCTGAAGGAACTGAGACTTCCAAGAATGTCTCGACTGAGACTCTGAAATTTCCCATGATAGCAGGCCATATTGAAAATTAAAAATACCAATCATTTTATTATTTATTTATTATATATTCATTATTTTATATATATTAATTCATTCATTCATTCGTTTTATTTTCGGCTTAGTCCCTTTATCAATCTGGGGTTGCGACAGCGGAATGAACCGCCAACTTATCCAGCACATGTTTTACGCAGCGGATGCCCTTCCAGCTGCAACCCATCACTGGGAAACACCCATACAGTGTTGCATTCACACACATACACTAAGGACAATTTTGCTTACCCAATTCACCTATAGCGCATGTCTTTGGACTGTGGGGGAAACAGAAGAACATGGAGGAAACCCACACGAACACGCGGAGAACATGCAAACTGCACACAAAAATGCCATCTGACCCAGCTGAGGCAAAAACCAGCGACCTTCTTGCTGTGGGGCGACATCGCTACCCACTGCGCCACCGCGTCACCACATATATGAATTATTAAGTCAATATATTTTAACAATAATAATAATAAATATAATAATATTGTTTCTGAAAATGTAGAACACTTGAATATACAGAATTTTCTAAACTTGCAGATGGTGTTTGTTTCTTTACTTTATCTATTTCCTATTGAATTTCCCGCCTTTCTTTTTTTTGTCAGGGTGCGTGTGCTTCAACATCAAGAGGGATCAGGATCTAAATATCTTTTTTTTGTAAGTAAGGGGACAAGCTCAAAGCACATAGCCCTTGAGGACTACAAGTCAAACACTGGCCATTGACATCCAACAATCTAACTGCTTGCTTTTTCCCATTCTGTGACCCCAGGAGGTCAAAAAGTTTTGGTCCCCGAAGTCTCTTAACACGCAGATGTTACAGTAACATTGCCAAGAAATCAGACCCAAACAGCACCTCTGACCCGTCTGTCAGCTGATCCAGCATGGCCTCTTTTGAAATGGACTCCCCACTTCTATAAATTACCACATTTTCCCACCGTCTTTCCTCCATTCAGCCTCCTCATCCGCAGCCATTCGTTTGCAAGAGCCCTGCGGTCAACGAATAGCGAAGGCCTAGTGGCTTGTGAATCTGACCTCTTGGCTCCAGAAAGGTCAAAGGGCTCACACCAGGGTCAGGGCCTCTCTTTATGTCTCCTCTCACCAAAGGCTCTGTAAAGAATGGGGAGCCCGGGGGAAACAAAAGCTTTCAGGAGAGACAAGCAGCAGTGCTCTATACATCAGCGCCTCTGTTCACTGTGACATTCCCCCTTCCAACTGAAACAAACAAACAAAACCAAATAAAGGTAGGAACTGGAACATTAGATCTGTACAAAAGATGCAAGGCGGGAAATAGAGGCGGTATGTAGCAGCTAGCTAATGAGATAACAGGCTGATGATCATGCTCATCTGTAACAGATTACCTGATCATTCTCATTAGTGGGTCCATCAGTGGAGGATGGATTTACAGGATGGAAAGTAAACATAGGTAAATTTGACTGATAAACTTTTATGAAGAAATCAAAGCTTGTTGGACTTGACCAAGGGTGTCCAAACTCGGTCCTGGAGGGTCGGTGTTCTGGAGAGTTTAGTTTCAACCCTAATCAAACACACCTGCACCAGCTAATCAAACTCTTACTAGATATACTAGAAACTTCTTGGCAGGTATGTTGAAGGAGGTTGGAGCTAAACTCAGCAGGACACCGGCCCTCCAGAACTGAGGCTGTTTCTCAATATACTTTCTTGAGCGATCTTGGGTCCTCGTGTTCTCTTGTAACGTCATCATCAACTGCCAAAGTTCAGTTCTAATACTCAAGACCGCAAGAACGAAGGATGCATGAAACTTCCCGGATGTGTTCTTGATATCGAGGACACATGGATGCAGACTTGTGCACCGAACTCACTCTAGAAGTCCCAGGAGTCGTTGTGACTGGAGGTGGGAAGCGTAGCATTTTATATAGACTTATTATTAAAGTTCAGAGATTTAACTTATTTATCTCAGGAAATTCCCTAAATGAGACGGTGAATATAAACAATACCATGAAATTCTTAATAAAGGAATAAACACATTAAGGTTGTTTATTTGCTGAAATTTGTATTAAAATCAGTTTTATTTATATTGTCCAATGTATATTTGTAAGGTTTTTATCCAAAGTATATATTTTGAAATGGGTAAAAACAATAAATCGTTGTATGAATGTTGTAATGTTTAAAGAAATTTCCATTAAACATGCGTGAAGGTCACGGGATCATTTCTCAGAGGACGCGTTCTCTGTTCTCTTCCCGAGTTTGTTCTTTCGAGTTGACCTGGCAAGACTGGTCTTCACAAGAATGCAAGTCCGTTCTCTGCGTTCTCGGAATTGACTGTCTCCTGAGTTTGGACATCCCTGGACTAGACTATGGTATCTGTTACAACAGGGATACTTCAGTTCTGGAGGGGCATTATAGAGTTTAGTTACAAACATTGCAAATGTTTAAGCAATTCTTAACACTCATTTTGTTTTTAGATTTTGTTAAAATAAAACCCATATAACTTTAATACCATTCCTAATTCCTTTCCTAAATGTCCGTATATTTCTTTCTAACATTGTCATTTTATTCAAATTACAAACACAAAAGAGTTCTGAGCATTTCTACCTTCAATTACTATATAATTATCGGTCAAACTGACCGCATGCATTTCAGAGTCTGCTACTTATTGCGTTGCTTACACTTCCCTCTGCCTTCCCTTCCTGCTAACAAAAAACATAACTTTCTAACAGTGAAAACATTACTTTACTTTAGACGTGTATTTTAAAAGAACATATTCATTCGTTCATTCGGCTTAGTCTCCATATTAGAGGTTGCCACAGTGAAATGAACTGCCAATTATTTCAGCATATGTTTTAAGCAGTGGATGCCCTTCCAGCCGCAACCTGTTACTGGGAAACATACACACACACTCATACACTATGGACAATTTAGTTTATTCAATTCACCTATAGCACATGTCATTGGACTGTGTGGGAAAACCACACGAACATAGGGAGAACATGCAAACTCTACACAGTAATGCCAACTCGCCCAGCAGGGACTCAAACCAGCAACCTTCTTGCTGTGAAGTGACTGTGCTAACCACTGAGCCACTATGACAACATATTCAGTACAGTGAAAAAAAACTTGCTCTCACACTTGTCAGACAAGGTAGTGTAGTAACTTATAAACATTTATTACTGTATTACCTTTATTAGGCTGTATTACCAGAATGATGTTTTTATGGTAATGACTTCATAAAATATGACGACAGGCATTTAAAGCTTAATTATAATATCTAAATAGAAGCTTTTGAAAGTAAATATGATATGACATTTTTTTATGAGAACGGTTAGAATGACTGCAATGGTCATTCTAGTCGTTATATAATTCTAGTAGTTCCAATGCTAATATTCATTCATTCATTCTTTTACATTTAACATTCTTTTCGGCTTAGTCCCTTTATTAATCTGGGGTCGCCACAGCAGAATGAACCGCCAACTTATCCAGCACGTTTTTATGCAGCGGATGCCCTTCCAGCTGCAACCCATCTCTGGGAAACATCCACACACACTCATACACTACAGAAAATTTAGCCTACTCAATTCACCTGTACGGCATGTCTTTGGACTGTGGGGGAAACCAGAGCACCCGGAGGAAACCCATGTGAACGCAGGGAGAACATGCAAACTCCACACAGAAACGCCAACTGACCCAGCCGAGGCTTGAACCAGCGACCTTCTTGCTGTGAGGCGACAGCACTACCTACTGCGCCACTGTGTCGCCTCCAATGTTAATATATAGGTTATATTTTTCAGGTGTGTTTGATAAGGCATGGAGATAAACTCTGCAGTGGCCGCCCAGATCCACAGCTGTCCATCTTTGCACTACAAAATTGTTTGTTTGTTCATGGCCATGACACACCAACTTATTGAGCTGGGTCAGTGAAAATCAGCCCACCGTCGAGTGTCTGATGTGCTAGTTTTTGCTTTGTGTTCCCATCGTCTGTTGTAGCTGGGCTCACGTCAGCAGGAGTTTGCCTGATTCAGCATGTTAAATCGGTCTTGTAGCAGTCGGTGAGAGCAATCCTTCACACAAGACTGAGACAAAAGTGATGAAAAGTCAAGTCAAGACAGCAGTGGAAGGCTGTATCATCATCTTACCTAAGGATTTCAATGCATGCCAAAAAGAAAATGTGATCAACACAATTGATATTCAAAATGGTAGGAAAGCACTACTTTGTTAGCATTTTTAATATTTTATTTATTGTTTTTGCAGTTCTAATGTTGGTTTCGCTTTTTGAATTACAAATAATGACTATTGTTTCCTGCTCATGAATGCAGTTAATTCCCTACAGGTGCAGAACACACGTGCAGTCAGCTGTTGTCCTTGTGGTGCAGATTTTTGGCCAAGACACAGTGGATGCAAGGCAACAACTCAGTTGGCTTTTGTCACCACTAGCTATTTCAAGTTGGCTGAAAATAAATCAACATTCACTAAAGATCCCAACTCCTGAAAGACCACTGTTCCAGGATATTTGAGAGACTGGCTTCAATCCTAATCAAACCTGACTTTAATTTTCAAGAAATTCTAAGATATTGGTTTGTTTGATCAGAGATGGATTAAACTCTGCAGGAGTTTTTAAATGGTCTGAATGCAGTCTAAATTATTCGTTTTTTGATTGCTGGTCTTGTTAACTACAACTAAAACTAATATATTTAACATATGTGTGTATTTTGACAGCATCTTTAATATGCTGTTGGTACTCTGGAGGTCCAACCCACTGAGGCATGTCCTCCTGAAGGTGTTATGTGGTATCTGGAAAAAAAGTGTTAGCAGCAGATCAGTCCCGTAGGTTGCAAGGTGAAGTTACCATGGATCAAACTTCATCCAGCGCATCCCACAGATCAATTGCATTGAGATCTTGGGAATTTTGGAGACCAGGGCAACACCTTGCAATCATCATGTTCTCAAACCATTCCTGAACAATGTGTGAAGTGTGTCAAAGTGCATTACCCTACTGAAAGAAACCACTTCCTCCCTAGAACAGCTTTGTGAAGAGATGTATCTGGTCTGAAACAATGTTTAGGTAGGTAGGTCAAATGTACACCACATGCAGAACATTGCTCAGAACATTCTCCCTCCACCGGCTTATTGTTATCTTACAGCGCATCACAGTGCCATCCTTTTACCAAATAAACAACTAACGTTGGATTAGGCAACTTTCATCTGCTCCAAAGTTCATTTTCAATACTTGCATGTTCTTTTAAGATGGATTCATCAGTGCAAAGTGGGTGTCATAGGTACACTGATCGATCAAGCTACACACATTCCCTACCATAACCATCATTAATATTTTCTGTAACTTGTGCCACAGTTTACCTTCTACTGGCATGGTTCAGATGAGATTGGGCAACCAACACCCTGTTGCAAAGTTTGTTTATTTTTGTTTATTTCTTAGACATCTCCTGGGGAATTCTTACCACTCCCTCAATTAATTTAATTTAATTTAATTAATACATATGGCCATATGTCATATGTTTTATTAGTTTTTGCTTTCCCTGGGATCTGAACCCACAACCAGGCCCAGATTGGCTAATCGGGAGAAGCGGGAGAATTTTTTGGCCACAAGGGCCGGTGTTCCTAGCTGCTTGCACTCTCAGCAATCGCACGTTTTTTCATTTATTTATTTTATTTATTTTACAAAGCCTCACTTTTTTTATACCTTATGTATTAGTTTAATGCAGCTCCACTCTTTTTATTTATTTCCTCCCAGCCCATGAGCAGAATGCAGCCTGCAAGTTAATGATGACTTAAATATCATTTGAATCCACAACAGCAGGACCAGCTGTTTCCTTGAAAAGACATGATAGTGTCATTAGAAAATTCTAAACATTTATTTTTAATCTTGTTTTATATATTTTATACATATAGCCTAATATATATTTGTATTTATTTGATATTTTTTCATTTCAAGGTTTGGATATTTACGAGCACTAATTCTTACAGAAAATAGATTGTGATACTGTTAAACATTACATTATGTTAACTGTTCAAATAAATCTGAATTGGTAATGACATTATTTTAATATAGTCAGTCGTGAACTGGGCCAGTTTAAGGCTTGACACTCCATGGCTGAAAAGGAGTCTCACAACCTTAGCATAGCTAGTGCCATTCTTTACAATTTTAGCTACATTAATGTTGTTAAATAAATACTCTGACCAAACTATTTGGTACATGTTGTCATATTGACTCAGGTGTTCGTTCCTACCAATTTCTGCATCTAACACTTCAGTGATGCTTATCGTATAATCTGCCCAGACCATAATGCATGGCCTTGTAAGGAGATAATCAATGAAATTCATCCGACATGTTTATATGATGATAGGCCTGTTTATTGGGCCTATTGCAGTACAGCAGAATGAAAGCCCATTTTAAAATAAGAAAACATATTTATCACATAATCAAAGAGCCGGAAGACAGTTTCTTAACACAGCGTGTGTGTTTTTTTCTCCCACAACCTGTTTTCTCAGCCATTGCATTTGACCCCTGTAAAACTATATCAGCAAACTAATAAGCGGGCAAACCACCAATCTATGGTGTCCTTATCCCTGGTCTTTTGCTGTAATGTGTTGCAGATTCCAGAGGTCGTTGGCGGCAGAGTAGTTTTTAAGCAAATGGCATGTGGTGAGAGGTCAGAGTCAGGGGGCCCAGTGGGTGAAAGGTTGAATAACTCGAAGGAAAGTTGTAACTGTTTGAGAGGGGAGATGTTTAACAGGTTAAGACTTTTCCAGCGCACATTGTTTTAAGCCAAAGGAAAAAACACACACATCTGGGCCTCCCATCATCTGTTTTAAATCCATAATTGTTCAAGACTTTTACATATCGGTTTCTGCTCATTTAAACTGATCTCTCTTTATCATTAAGGAACTTTGTAATTGCAGGTATTGTTGCATTTCTTATAATATATAACATAAAAGGCTAACGCATAACTTTAATATGAAGGTTCTGCGTACAAAACGATTGCCAATTTTAAATCTTTTCACATACACACATAATTGCGGATATAATTATCTAATAATTTAGCTAATCTCAAAAGATTGCAGTCATTAGGATACATTGTTGCATTATATAGTGGATTTTAAATCTTCCTAGGAAAAGTTTGATTGCCGACAAGAACAGATCACAGTTTCTTTAGGGTTCAAAATGCAGGTGTTTAGAGCGGAACGTATACTTTCCCTCTAAATTAGGCGTTGAGGGCTGAGAGAGGGGTTGGGAAAATTTGTGGAATTACTGGTTGATTTTAACCAGATGATTGCTGGAGTTGGACACCAGAGAGTTTTCATTAGGGGCCCTAATTTACAGGCCTACCTCTGCATTCCAGCAGATGGTCAAACTCCCCCAGGTCTTAAAGTTCACCTCAACCCCACACGTCTGTGACCGAGGACTACAAGTTCTGAGAGAAAGGAGATGTGGGTTAAAAAAAAAAGCACAGAGCTACCAATAAACCATTGTGTGTTTGTGCACAGATTTATAGAGGATATTACTCATCACATGTTGGACTATTAAGATCAGAAATACACACAAAGCTTCCCTTTAAAAAAAGTGTTATGACACCTGATTTTACATTTAGCTATAGTACTAGTACAGAACCAACAAAAAACTAAATTGTGCTAATAGTGACACGGTGTAAAGATTTAAAGAGCAGCTATGATGAAAAGCATCTTTTGTAAGCTGTTTGGACAGAACTGTGTGTAGGTATAGTGTGTCCACAGTCAAATTGGGGTCATATAAAGACAATAGGTCTCTTTTTTTTAATTTCCTGACTTTAAAATAGGATCCAAATCCATCCCATTTTGAGGTTCACCACAACGTGATGTAGGAGTGTGGTTTCCTCGCCCACCAAATTGATTGTCAGCCGTGAATTAACATGTCTCCGTAGTAACGCGTATAATCATATCAACAAGACAGAACGTGCGCAAAGCAACTGGGATTAAAAGATCTGTTCAGCGCTCTGTGATCATCAATCATCATCAAATGTGATCAATAATGAGTTTTACAAGTTTAAAACGTTTTTAAAACAGTTCATGTTTGTAATGAATGACAGCGATTTTACTGTCATTAGTTTATCACCACAGCCGCATGTCAGTACAATTATAAAGAAGACGCTTCAATCCTAGTTTGTGGACGTTAACTATGGTTTATTTTGTACATTAACATCACGGACATCCATACAGCAGAGGACATTATTGTGTATCCTGTCACATTTACCATGCTAAAACACATTTGCCGTGCGCTGTGTGTGTGTCTGTGTGTATGTGCGTGAACTTTGTAGCGACACTGTGTGTGACTCACCATCGCAGAAAGGCTTGAATTACCTCCACAGCAAATACATCAAATAATCATTGAGAAAGTACTTACTGTAGTTTTTCTCACAAATGTTACGTGAGATCTGCTTCCTTCATGTCTGTTACTGTGCTGTTTATCTGACACAGCCGAGTCAGAGATTGAGGCACACTCTGGCAGGCATGTGGTAACGGTGGGAGGGGAGAATAGCATTAACAGAAACAGCTACATTGCGTTCAGAGCTGAAAATTCCAATATTCTAAAAGGTATAATAAATAATCTGATGGGTTTTTTGAGCTGAAACTTTACAGACACATTCTGGAGACACAGAAGACTTAATCTTGAAAAAGGGGTAAAACAGGTGCCTTTTAATGTAAATTTAAGCTCAAAATTATGCCTTTTTTGCTTGTTACTAATATGAAATGTCCCTCCCCCTTTTTAAATTAGCCAATAGAAGGTGATTGGATCTGTAAGTCTTTAAATATAAAGCATGGATTTTGATCACATGAATATGCATGGTAACAATTAAATCAACCAATGAAAGTGCTATATTTGATAATATATTTGCATATGTGACATAATGGTACGTTGTATACATTTTTGTGAGGTATAATTATATTTCAATGGTACACTGACGTGTACATATGGAAAAACTAGATGTTATAATCTAAAATGATCAAATTTAAAGAGATAGTGTACCCTTTACTTATTTTAAAACTTTCACAATATCTAATAAAACAATACCAGTTGTCATGCTGGTATAGTGGGTGAAATTGGCTTCATTCCTTAATTGTATTTGCCAATATATTTATATTCATATATGTTCTCACATGTGTTCTCTCATATGTTCTCATATATGTTCTCACAAACATGTTTCCAAAGTTTTGACACTGAGATGTAGTGTCCACAATTTTGAGACAATAATGATTTGATGTGAAGCAATTTACCCTTTATAATATTCAACCACAGTATTTTGGACGGAGAATCTAATATCTATAAATAACTTATCTTCGGGATAAAGTTGTAGAATGTTAGGAAAAGGCTACAAAAAAATTCTGGAAAAAGACTGGAAAAGTTATTTGGAATGTGATTTGATTTCGGGCGGTATGATAAATAAAGTAATTATTTCAAATGGGGTGATTTTCTGTAGGTTATTATTTTTGTATATACACAAAAAAAATGCATATATTAAATGTTTAAATCAGTTAAAATGTTTATCACTATCAGTCAAAAGTTTGGAAACAATAAGTTTAATGTTTTAAAATGAGCCAATTCTGTTCACCAAGGCTCTTTATTTAATTAAACATACAGTAAAAACTGTTAAATTGAGAAATATTATTAAATATTTTAAATAATGTTTACTTATTTAATGAAGATACAAATTAAATTTATTCCTGATTCAAAGCTGTATTTTTATCACCATTACTCCAGTCTTCAATGTAACATGATCCTACAGTGTGAAAAAATCCATTATTTTACGTATTTTCAATTGTAAAGAAAACGTAAAATAACTACCGTTAAATTACAGAAATTTACTGTAAAATAACAAACATTAAATTACAGAAAATAACTATAAAATAACAGACGTTAAATTATAGAAATTTACCATGAAACAACAGATGTTAAATTACAGAAATTTACTATAAAATAACAGACGTTAAATTACAGAAATGTACTGTAAAATAACACGTTAAATTACAGAAATTTACTGTAAATAGCAGACGTTAAATTACAGAAATTTACTGTAAAATAACAGATGTTAAATTACAGAAATTTACTGTAAAATAGCAGACATTAAATTACAGAAATTTATCCTAAAATAACAGACGCTAAATTACTGAAATTTACTGTAAAATAACAGACATTAAATTTAAATTTAAGGAAATTTCTGTAATTTAACTTCCATTATTTTACGGTAAATTTCGGTAATGGAACACTCATTATTTTATTCCAGCTGCTGGAAAAAAATATAACATAATTTTTTTACAATTGTAATTAAAGTTGTAATATGATGATTTGCTGTTCTATTTTAATTAATTATTATTGATACAATACTATTTTTTTTAATGATTGCAAATAAAAGCTATTATTTTTTACTTTCTTTTTTTACTCAAAGAATCCTAAAAGTAAAATGTATCACAGTACCACTATACTATGAAGCAATACAAAAGGTTTTCTGCATTGATAATTGAAATAATGATTATTAGAGATTTTTACCGATAATACCTGATCATAACAGAACAGCAATCACGTAATCATGTGACATTGAAGACGATTAAAATTCAAATTCAACTTCAATTACAGAAGGAAATACAATTTTAAACTGCATTCAAACTATTTAAATTACTGTATTTTTCATTAAATAAGTGCAGCCTTGTTGAGCTGACTTGGCTTCTTTTAAAACATTAACAAACTTTACTGTTTCCAAACTGGTAATGTATTTATTAATTTATAAAGTTTTATTTTATTTATTTATTTATTTATTTATTTATTTATTTATTTATTTATTTATTTATTTATTGTGTGTGTCTGTAGTTGTTTGCACTGAATCTAATTAGTATCAATTGAAGCCACAACATTAAAATCTCACCCAGAATCTGAGCATAACATGGGGGTTAAAAAAGCTCTTTATACACGCTTGAGGTAGAACTATTTCAGTGAGCCACGAAACAGAACGCAGGTTTCTGCGACATCCATTAGTCTTCCTCTTTAGTCTCTATGTCAGATCAAGAGACTCATTGGTCAAAATTGCAACCAGCAATCCAAACAAGAGTCTGCTTCAAGACAGTTCAGAGTCTGGTAAACTTTGAAATCCCCCCCATTACTTTTCCAGCACAATAAATCAAATCTCAGGCAGTGTTGTCTTGTCAGTGACCTCTGATCTCACACAAAAAGAGGTCAACATGGCCGACGTGAGTTGTAAAAAAACGGGCTGCTATGTAAACACCATTAATTTCTCCACTGTAAGGGTTAGGGAGCTGTACGTCGAATAAAAGAATGCCTCAGATGTCTGGAAATCTGAAGTTCTAATGGTATTTCATTCATCAAATTGTCTGGCTCGGCTAATAGCTGCTGGCATTTAAGTTTTAACTCCAAACGACTAGTTGATGACATGTTTCCCCCACACATGTGTTCTGATAATGCTGGATGAAAAATGATGTGGTATTCGATGTCTTCGCTTCCTACTCTTCTGTGTTTGCCGAGGGAAATGTTTTTTATCTTTCCTTTTTTAGAAATCGGAGTATTGCAATTTAATTAAAAGTCACAAATCTTTTAAGTCACACTTATCATGTTGTTCCTGACTGCCCCACTAAACACACACACAGAGACGCACACACAAAACCACAAGATTCCTCCAGCTACAACTGTACAAACGCGCTTTAATGACACCAATGACTAGCAGGGGGGTATTACATCTAAATGTGCTTGTTATTGTTTCCAGCCCATTACTTGCTAATGCTAGGGTAAACAAATCTGCAGGTTGCAAATAAGTTCACCTCTCATGTACTTGTGAATGTGTGTGCAAACAGCAGTCAGGGAATGGGCCGGGCAGAGGGTAAGTATGGGGAGGAGCGGACTGGGATACGGCTGTGTCTAAATACAGACTCATGCTGCTAAACAGACGTCTTACCACCTTCTCATGTGTAATTAAGAGGCACTGTCACCTGGAGATACTACTAGGCCACTTTTGCCTGACACATGCTGTGACAAGTCACACTCCTACCTCCTTTTAGTGGAACTTATTATATTGCATTATATTTTTGGACCAGATTTTATGAACTGTTCATGCAAAGCTGTTGGTTGTATTGGTGGAAACGCCATATTTCAAATTTATATCTACAAATTGTATATATATATATATATATATATATATACATACACTCACTGGCCATTTTATTAGGTACACCTTACTAGTACTGGGCTGGACCCCCTTTTGCCATCAGAACTGCCTTAATTCTTCGTGGCATAGATTCAACTAGGTACTGGAAATATTCCTCAGAGATTTTGTTCCATATTGACATGATAGCATCATGCAGTTGCTGCAGATTTGTCAGCTGCACATCCATGATGCGAATCTCCTATTCCACCACATCCCAAATGTGCTCTATTGGATTGAGATCTGGTGACTGTGGAGGCCATTTGAGTAAAGTGAAGTCATTGTCATGTTCAAGAAACCAGTCTGAGATGATTTGTGCTTTATGACATGGCACGGTATTCTGCTGGAAGTAACCATCAGAAGATGATGTGTTGTGCGTTCAGGAATGGTCTTCTGAATACCTTAGTTGTAACGAGTGGTTATTTGAGTTACTGTTGCCCTTCTATCAGCTCGACCCAGTCTGGCCATTCTCCTCTGACCTTTGGCATCAACAAGGCATTTGCGCCCACAGAACTGCTGCTCACTGGAGCCAAGGGTGCCCAAACTTGGGCTGCGTCCGAAACCGCCTACTACACAGTAGGTACTGCATTTGAATTTAAACGTACTACTCGGCCGTTAGAAAAGTACGTTCTATACAGTATGAATGGAATTCGGACGTACTACATTCGCCATTTTGTCATGGTCACGTGACCTACCTGCGTCAGTTGCGTCGATTTACTCCCATTCATGAATTCTCTCGCGGAGCATCATGGGATAGCGCAGCGTGCATGGGATGCGCACTTCAGAATCTCGCCGAAAGTAGTAAGTCATCCGGGTACTTCTCGCATACTGATTTTCGAATTCTATGAATTCGGACATACTACTCGGCTCGCATACTGATTTTAGCGTACTGTATAGTATGGAAGTATGTGGTTTCGGATGCAACTTTGGTCCTGGAGGGCCGGTGTCCTGCATATTTTAGTTCAAACCCCAATTAAACACACCTGAACCAGCCAATTAAGCTCTTTCTAGGTATACTAGAAATGTCCAGGCAGGTGCGTTGAAGGTCATTGGAGATAAACAATGCAGGACACCAGCCCTCCAGAAACGAGTATGGGCACCCCTACTGTAGACCCTAGAGATGATTATATATATATATAATTAAATGTATTTTGTGATTGCTCAATTCAATAACTTGAGGTGGTTTACGACTTAAGTGGGTGCAGCTAAAGATCTCTTTGGCACACACTGCTTGATACCTTTTTTTGTCAGTATTATTGTTTATTAATTATATATTAGTTTATATTTATTTAATTTTTATTTATTTATTTATTCATATTCATTATTATTATTATTATTATTATTATTATTATTATTATTATTATTATTATTATTATTATTATTATTATTATTGCACAGCATCATTTGGGGCCCAACATTATAGGCATGTCTTATACTGTAAAGATTTCAGTTATTGTAAAAAAATGAATAGAGTTTTACTTTTAGAATGGTTGCTGTCTATTATCTGTTATCTACATAACTGTTATCTCTACATTCTTGGAGCCATATATTATTGAATTATTTACCTATGGTTAGTAATGCAGTTGAGGTTAGATCAAGTACAGACGACCGCTTCATTTTTTTTTTTTTTTGCTATCTCTTTATTACACTGTGCATTATTTATAAAACAATCTACAGTACACTCTGAAAAAACAAAAACTTGTATGTGTAATTATATTTGTTTGTTTTTAGGAGGACTTTTATGCTAGGAAACTTGCAAGATATTAGGTAGGTACAGAGACCTAATGTTAATATACTGTTGATGAATAAGGCCTACCATAAGTTGTGAATCAAAGTATAAATCTAAGGTATGCCTACGGTTTTATGTTTGTATGAGGGCATTCATACAGTGCACGTGACGTGAATTTAAGAATCACAACATTGATAAGTTCCACTTTATAATTGTATGTGTATCCACTTTGCTCGTTCGCCTTGAATTTTTTTTGCACTACTTAGTTTGCCCACAAGGTGTCAACAGTGGTTGCAAATGCAAATAAGTCGGAAAACAAACAGAGGAAATGGAACAAAAACAGCAACGAACTGTAGATTCTGTATTAGTAGTTATTGTATGAAATGATTCAAAGATATCAGCACATAATATAAACTGTATTTGAAATTACTACAAAGACATCATTGCTCAGATCTTTGGAGAGAAAAAGCGCATACACTGGATGAGGCCGATTTGTAGTGCGCATGCTTCAAGCCTATTCGTCAATCACTTTCCAACTGAAGTTGCTAAAATAGGCAGAGACCGACAACGGTGTAAAACAACGATACACCGGTTCAATGATAGTGAAATTTGGCGGGATTTTTTGGATTTCAGTCAGCGGTTTCAGCTAATACACCTAACCACAGGTAAGCCAAACCTTAAGTTAGCTTTTGCTACACCTATTGTTAGCTCTTTACTACGTAAGTTAGGCATATAACTTTAGTAAAATAGTGCAATGATTAGAACGATGTGTATATTTACACGAAATGTAGTTATGTTAAGAGGCATTAGTAACGCAGAAACACCATTGTTTACTTTGTAACCATTGTAACATCATAGGCTAATACAATACTAGATCAACTATCTTGTTTTTTTCCCCGCTGCAGATAATGCAGGCTATATGATGACATTTAACAGTTATTTTGATTGTCAGAAAATAAATACAAACTGCTACGTTAGGTACGTTATCTTTGTCACCACATGTTATTTCTGTATTTTGCAATTAACACACATTTGCATACACCTTTAAAAGACATTTAGTCAAAATCAATTTAAAAAGATAAACTGCATAATGTAATAAATGCTTTGCTTTTTTAAAATTAGAACTTTAATGTAAATTAAAAGGCAAAAAACAGAAATGTCATATCACAACCATTAATAAATGTAATGTTAGGGTTATTTTATTTTTTACTGTAGTAGTAATAATAATTATAATAACACATGAAGGCCACAAACAATGTAATTATGTGTCTACGTTTGGTTTCATGGCATGCAGTTCAATATTGCATTACAATTGTATAGCTGTCATAGAAAATGAAACTTTTTTATCTTTTTTGCTTGTTCAAAATTAGTGTAACATACTGCAACAAACTAATGGGCACTATGCACTAGGGTTGTCACGATACCATACATTTAGGCCAAGATACATACCAGCTGAAGTATCACAATACCAAGCAGAATCAAGATTCTGTATAAATTCATAACTCAAATCTACGAAATAAAGCAAATTGTCACAAATATTATATTTTATATGTTATAATACTTAACTGCGGTGTTGCTTTATCTAAAATTTGAACGTGTTTTAAGCATTTTTATCTGACATAATGACTCAAACATACAGTATAGACTCTCAGTTTAATTATTTAAGCACCATGGGGACAGACGCAGGGTTTCGGGTTTTAAAACAGATGTTTTTTGTCGTGTGAAATGAGTTTAAAATATACTATTATTTTATTTTTGGTCATGCATTTAACAAAACCACACTTTTCTACATTCTGAATATTTCACTTTTGTTAAACTTTTTTGTGTGGGCCACAAAAGGCTTTTAACGTACCTCACTTCCCCTTAAATGTTAATTGTTTTTTGTTTATTTTGTAGATAACTGACCAACAAAAATACATTAATTAAGAAAATTATACTAAACAAAATTCATTACAAGACTAGATTTTTTCAACCAAATATTAAGTAAAAAAAAATAGTTTTCTTAATTTCTCCTGTTGCTATTTTCGTTTTTATCATGTATTGTATTTTTTTTCAGTCTTATTTGGTAAGAATCATGGTAATTTCAAATGTCACTTCAGTGAGTTGTTCTTTTTAAGAGATTATGGTGCGGTAGTCATAGCTAAATCATATTCACAGGAACAAAAATGAACCGATTCAGATGAGGATTGAAGCATGAGAAAACCTGCAATACCATAAAAAGCACACATTCTCCAGTTTGCAGCCTTAATGCAGACTGTTCAAATTAAATTTAACTTTAAAGTGTTCTACTGACTATTTGCCGGCACAAATATGTGAGCATTTCGTGACTCTTCCACATGCAACATTAACTATTGTAGAACCGTTAATGACGATACTATCGTTTACAAACTAAAGAGGCACCGGCAGAATTTTGAAGCCATAGTATCGCGGTGCTACCGAAGTACCGGTAAACCGTGTAACCCTACTATGCTAGAGTTTTAAAGCCAACGATAAACTTCCGGTGAAAGCTTAATGTGACTATTTTCAATTTCACAAAGTTGTTTGTACAGCATCGATGCTATAATGTAATTACAATACATTCAGTTAACTAGACTTAAGCACTCATTTAGTTGTTCAAGCGTAAAACAAGATAAAAGACCGTTGTAAAACGCTAGCGCCATTAGGATTAGCAGGCTAGCTCAGAAATCCTGTTGAAAATACTGGGGTAAAATAACCTTTCATATTTTAAAGACATGGAGGGGGTAAATGGAATTTATTGCAGTGCTTCTTGTCCGATCTGAGAGCCACTTCATATCGTATATATAAAACAGGCAGTGAAGATCGCTAATTTGAAAGAAATCAGATCTTAAACGTGACAGTTTTGTAATGAAAAGACAGTTTACTGGAAGCCCTTGGGCTGCCTGTCTGAAAAATAATAGTCTGTATTCATATAGCCTATTTTATTTATGTTTAATTTTAAATAGTTCAATTTATTATCTTTACAAATATTTAGCTTTAAAAATGAACCCCCCAATGTGCATGCAATTTGAAATTTTGTCTATATTTGCAGTTTAGCATCCATTGTTTTGGTTGTAAAATAAAATAAAAGTCTAAAAATATTAGTATTTACGTGAACAGAAAATCCCCTCCTCCTTTTTTTTGAAAGAACAAAAACAAACGAGAATCTAAGTAGTCAGTCTCTCCTACTGTAAACCAATTGGGAAGCATTTAAAGCTCTATCCATTAGGTTTCAAATGAACATCCAGAGAGTCAGTCTATCCGTGCTCTTATTGACTGAAGATAATAAATAGTCTTTAAATTGTCCCTGAAATTGTGTCCAACGGTGATTACAACCGGAGCCATGCTGTGCCTGTGTACAATAAAGAGAGCGAGCGAGAGAGAGAGAGAAGGAGTAAGAGATGTGGAGTAAGACTGGATAAAAGTGAAAGGATACAGAGGGAAAAAGGGGGAGGAGGTGGAGAAATGTGTGTGTGCACTTTCCTTTAATCATTGGGCTGCATGTTAAGAGCGGGACGGGACGGGATTGGGGGGGGGGGGGGGGGGGGGGGGGGGGGGGGGGGGCTGTGTATCTCAGTGTCTGTGGAAGGCCATGCGTATGGAGTGCTCTTTCACACATCTCAGTCAGGATTTCACGAGCTGTCAGTCCTCTTTTCAGATCCAGTGGGGTCTCTCCCTTTGACTCCTCTCTGTCCAATAGAGCTGGAGACAAGCCTCCTTTCACAATGTCTCTATTTTGTTCTTGCGGGATTCTTCACAGAAATATTTTGCGAGGTACAAGGAAAGCGGCCTGCAACTGATGATTACCACCAATGGTTATCGCTCAATTAAAGTGCAGATTTCGGAGATCATTTGCAGCAGTGATTATAGCTTTCCTTGGAAGGCTTTTAATTAAAAATCCTACACCGCTGAAAAATGATTTTTACTTTGTGTTTGTATCTTCTGCTTTTTTTTCTTTATGCAAATTGCAAATATCTACACATTCTTCATATTAACTATTTTGCTTTTTGTTCATACTTTATAAAATATAATAATAATAATATTAATAATAATAATAGTAAAATCCTTTTTTAAATAAAGGACATTTTATTAAAGTTTTGCCAAAATTAAAGTTTTTTTTTTTCTCAACTAAACATGGGATGATAACCAGTCATAGCGCAATAACCAGGTTTAGCGCAATTTGGAAAAGTCAAGGTTTTAAAACCACTTTTTTTTGTTATACTGTTGCATTGGTCTTTTTATTTGTCATGTACCAAATATATTTGCAATTATTTTATTTAGTTTTTTAGGGCAACAGTATCACCAGTAAAAAAGGACCCTCCACATCAAAAGCTACTGGTCAGCCCACGATTCCGGAAACATTTGAAAGACTAGTCATAGAATAGAATACATTTTATTGTTACTGTACACATATACAATGTGCATTATACAGTACATGTGAGATGAGGTTAAGTAGCCTAATCGCTAAGGCCAGATAAAATACGCGGACATTTTTTTTATGTTTCTGTGGAGAATTTTGTAAAAAATCTGAGGATTTGTGCAAAATGTTTTTGGGAGTATCATAACTAAAAACTTAATATATGAAATTAATAAATTTTTAACTTTTATTTAATGTTTAATGCAAATCCAATTAGATCCACTTATTTGGGACACATAGTAAGTCTCCTATATAAAATATCTACTTAAAGACAGAAAATATTAATTTACAAACTATTATATTATTTATATTATATATAAATCATATGAACATTTTAATATTAGTATTATTATTATATCACAATAATATTAGTTAAATGAATTTAAGACTCGATGGGCTAACAATCTGCGGATTTCTGCAGGCGCAGATTACGTGTGGGCCTACTAATCGCTTACGCACCAACATTCAAACATGACCGCCATTTTAAAACACGAAAGTGAGGCTGCGGTGGGAAGAAACCCGGAAGTATAGGATCAGCACTGTAAACATTGCAACAACATTCTGTGTACTACAAACAGATATTGTGTAAACATCACTTTAACATCATTCAGTTCAGTTTAATTTATACAATTAAAAGCATATTAGGCATCAAACAACATCATAGTCTCTTTAAGAGTAATATGCTTTAGTGTCCTTCTAGGCTTCAGTTCATGGCATCAGGTAAACATCATGGGGACGCTTCCCTGCTTCAGCCTATGTAACCCAGTGAGCGATAAAACACTGCAGTCTTCTGTAACACATCTTCGTGTTGTCTGTAACAGCGTTGTCCCGGTACTGAAGTTTTAAAAACGTCCATTTCCCGCTAACATTTAAGCGCTGCTGAGCGCGCTCATAAACACTGCTGATTTGCTGTAGTATTCACCAGTGCTCAACAGAAACGACTGTGAAGGTCATCTTCTTCCCACCACAGCCTCGATTTCGCTGTTAATAATGGCGGCCGCGTGAAATCAGTCCATAGAGCTGAACAGTGCAGTGGCTTAACTTTATAACCAAAAAAAAAAAAAGATATCCAAAGATGCCTTTTCAAGTTGTAAAGAAATCTGTGTGTTTTGAAACTAATGAAGAGTGCAGAAATGAATGATTTATTTACATTTTTTAGCCTGACACAGTTTAAAATAAAATATATTGTGTTTAGTCAAAGAAGTTGTTTTTAATGACACTTTTAAAAATAATTTATTTTAGCGCAGTGATCACAATACCATGATAGTGATATTTTAATCCAAGGTTATCATACTGTCAGAATCTTATACCAGCCCATGCCTATTCTCAATGTAACAGAGGCCAGTTAGCGAAGTGCTATGCAGGTAAACCTAACGCCTCTGACCTCTAAAGGTGATCTAGCGACAGATGCTAGAGGGCATGGTCTTTAGCCTTTTTGTTGGAGCAACTGACTGCCATATAAAGAATTACTGGTTCGATCCCTGCTCAGACCGGGTTGGGTGAAGTAGGACTGGTGGGTTACATGTGGGGGCTTGTCCGGGATAGGAGTGAGGTTTAGGGGGTGAGTGTAACAGAGGCAAGCAAAGTGCTATGCAGGTAAACCCCACTCCTCTGACCTCTAAAGATGATCTAGCGACAGACACTAGAGGCCATGGTCTTTAGCCTCCTTGTTATGCTGTGTTCACATCAGACACGGAAGAAGTGTCAAGCGCGAGTGATTTACATGTTAAGTCAATGAAAACGCGCGAATAGACATCCTGTGGCGCGATACGCGCAAATTGAGCGTTTTGCGCGTTTGACGCGCTTAACGCGCAAATCGCTCAAGTTCAAAAATCGGAACTTCTACGGACATTCGCGCCGCGTTAACCAATCAGGAGCTTGCTCTTGTAGGGGCATGATTGTGACGTAGCACCTGTTGTTGTTGTTGGTGTCCCAGCCGACAGACTGACGAGAGTTCATCAAACTGGGCTCGGCTCAGTCAGAAGCACCGCTGAAAGCCTCCGTCATCCAGGTTAGGTTTCTGGAGGAGTTTATGAGCTCACAGAGCTGGGTGCACCTCTGAAAATATCTAGTGGACTCAGACACGGCTCCAAACGTATGGACGCTGTTTTTCAGCCTTCATAAAAGCACATAAACAGTTATTTTCTCAATAAAATCCATGTTAGCCATTTAGCAAGAAGCTACAGTCACCGGGCAGACAGAAGCCCCGCCCATCACACGAATCCTCATCTGTTCTGAAGTGAATTTGACGTGCGAATGAAGCAGATTTGACGTGCAAATGAAGCAGAGTTTGATGCGCGAATGAAGCGAGTAAACTCAAATGTTCACGCGTCTTTGTACGCGCGAATAGCGTTCCGCGTCTGGTGTGAACGCAACATCAGAGCAGCCAACTTCCAAACAAAGCATCGCCTGTTCGATCCCAGCTCGTACCGGGTTGGGTGCATTAGGACTGTTGGATTACACATGGGGGCTTGTCCGAGATGGGAGTGAGGTTTAGGGGGTGAGTGTAACAGAGGTTAGCTAGCAAAGTGCTATGCAGGTAAACCTCACTCCTCTGACCTCTAAAGGTGATCTAGCAACAGACACTAGATGCCATGGTCTTTAGGTCTTTAGCCTCCTTGTTAGAGCATCTGACTCCCATATAAAGAATCGCCGCTTTGATCCCAGCTCAGACCGGGTTGGGCGCAGTAGCACTGGTGGGTTACATCAGCACAAAATAAATAAGTCAGTTTTTCTTTATTTCTTTAATTATTTATTTACTTACTATTATTATTATTATTATTATATATATTTTTTATATATATAATATATATTATTATTTTTTTTATTTATTTTTTTTTTATCACATTTTAAAATTTGGTATCACCAGATATGGGTATCCATGAGAAAAAGCCTGGCAAACTGAGAGCAGAGCAGTGAAGCACATGCTGTTTCAGTAAGAGAAACTGCTAAGGGCCTCTATGGGGGTTGAAACTTGGCTCCTCGCTATAGGAGCTTTCTATGCATTGTTAATCTTTGTGTAATGAGGAATTTAAGAGCAGGAGTGCAAACACACGTAGCATGCAGTCAGTGGTGTGTAAGTTGGGGGATAATGTGAAGGGTAAGCCAAGGTGAAGCCAAAACTATATTGCAGTATTATCCTATGTGGTAAGAGTTTATTCAGAGTGCTGACATCCAGACTAATTCAAGTAAAGACTCATCTGTCAGTGAAGGGCAGATCGCTTTGTTGTGAAAGAAACACTACCAAGCTTCAATAATACCATAATTGTCACCCACTCACTGAAGTTTTAACATATGGGTTTGTTGTGGCATTTAATTTTATTTTTTTTTGGGAGAAGGCATTACTTATTCACTCATTAAAACATTAGAGCACATAGAATACTTATTAATATTAATAAATATAAATGTAAGATTTAACCTGTAAATTGAAGTATTAAATTAAAAATATAAAACAATGCTGAATGTTGGATCTGTACTCTAATATAGTTACATTAAGCTTTTATTATGATTATTATTATTATTAGTAGTAGTAGTAGTATTATCATTATCTTTAAAATATGATCTAAAGTTTATTTACTTTTTAATAAATTGTTTATATTACATTTAAACTCAAAGTACAGATGTTAAAATTTATTTTATTGTTGTTGTTTGTTATTATCTTAAAACCCATAATTTAGAATATAGGCTAAAATGTATTAAACTTGAATAAAATGTTTATAGTATATTTGACCTAAAAGTACAGTAGCTGAAATGTATTATTATTATTATTATTATTATTATTATTATTATTATTATTATTATTATTAGGGCTGCTCCGATTGATCGGCCAGAGATCGGTATCGGCCAATAATCACATTTGATGACTCAATCGGTACTCGCCAATCTGGCCGATTTCATGAACTGATCACAAGTGTTTGTTTATGAGTTTACAAGCAGAGGTAGCGGCGACAAGAGTGAGTGAACAAGAGAACAGATTGAGAGAGGCTCCAAGCCTGATGTTCAAAGCATTATACTGTATTGGTTAGGTTAACTATATGCATCAATTATACTCTCCAAACTTTTTCTTCATTGAGACATGTTGAATTCTTCTTCCATCATTTGAAATGTTATTAAATTGCTTTGTTAATCATTTTATTACCGATCTATTATTTCTGTAAAACTACTTCTCACCATGACATGTCCACACTAAATGGTTATAATAGACATTTTTAAGGGATTATATGCTGCATCCTTAATTCATTCTCTTAGGTAAGAAGAATGGTTATTAATAATAATAATATTATTAATATTATTATCATAAAACTCATGATTTAGAATGTGGACTAAAATGTGTTTATATTTCAATAAAGCATTTATAATATACTTGAACTTAACAAGTACTGAAATGTATTATTATTATTATTATTATTATTATTATTATTATTATTATTATTATTATTATTATTATTATTATTATTACTGTTGTTGTTGTTGTTGTTGTTGTTGTTGTTGCTGTTGTTGTTATCCTAAAACCCCAGATTTAGAATATGGACTAAAATGTGTTTATATTTTATTAAAGTGTTTATAGTATACTTGAACTCAACAGGTGCTAAAAATATTAATATTGTTATTGTTGTTACTATTATTATTATTATTGTTCTTCTTAATATTATTATTGTTATTGTACTGTAACCTAAAAATCCTAATATAAATTATTTATGTCTTTATATGTAATAGAACGGATGAATCGACAGAAAAGTTGGGGTGAAACCAGGGCTTGACTTGATTTGTTTTACTTGTATGCCATTATCTTCAGTGCACAATTAGATTATTTCCACCTAATCTTTTTTTAAAGCTGTATGCTTCCATCAACTCTGTCACCTCAGAAAAGAAATGCCACAGTTAATGCTGTAAATAAAAAGCTTGCATGAAGCCACTTGTAATAACACAAGATGGATATCCATCAAGTATCTGCAGTGTGTTTAACAAAAGGGCCATTCTGGTGATGTCAGTGTGCTCAGTCTTATATTGTGTCTGGGTGTGAAGCTCTACAGTACTTTCATCTTTGCGCTCACCCTCTTGGCCCGCGTTTGCTTTTTGCTGTGCCAAAGAGGCTCCCCATCCACTAGTGCACTCGGGCGCTGAAGAGGCAGCTGATATTGACGGTCTTCTCTATCTCGGACAGAGAGGGATCGGGGCCAGGACAGCGCCTTGAGTCTCACCAGCTGCACCCTGTCTTTAAAGGAGGGGATGGAGAGGCAGCTCATTGAGGCCCTGGCAAACGCTGGATCGTAAACTTTCCCCTGCCTCTCCCTTTGATTGTCCTTGGACATCTGCCTGGCCCTCCCATCAGGAATGTGTGGCAGCTGTTTGCTGCAAGTGCCTTCACCGTGCGAACTCGGGCCCTGCGCACGGGCCCCGGCTTAATGAATTGAGCCAACTCTAGCCAGGTCGCCTGGGACGGCCCGTCTGCGGCGCATAACTCTGCTGTGGGGATGACAGGCGAGTGCAGGAGAGGGCTGGAGGCTGGGAAATGTATATTATGGAGGTTAACCATTTGCCCTCGCACTGTAATTGGCTTAAATTGTCTCGGAACTGGATTTAGTTGGGTGTGTGTTTGTGTGGACAGAGGTGTGTGTGTGTGTGTGTTTATGCTGGAGGAGGGGCTTTCCAAAGGCTGTGGAGTGCAGTGCAAAAGTTCAGTCGTGGATGAGAGTGTGTGTGCGTGTGTGTGTCTGTATTCAAACAGTTGTTCTTAAAGAAAAAAAAATCCAGGTTCAATAGAAGTTAAGCTCTGTTGACAGCATTTGTGGCACATGTTTGATAAACCTTCATTTGTAGTTTGCTTTCCAAGGGGGAAAAAACCCACAACAATTTATGAATTTTTCATTGAATGGAACTTAATATGATATGCAATTTTGCTTTCCAAAGGAGAAAACAAAATCAAGGAACTTTTTAAATAGATATAGCAATAATTAATAAATATAAATAATATGCTATTATGAAATTAAATGATATATTATTCAATTGATATATGATTTATTAATAATATAATCTTTATATTATAAAATATTGTGCAGTAATTATTTCATATCAATAATAAATTCATAATGTTAATATCAAATAAATAAATCAGTTGAAATAAGTATGAACTGAGTAATTCCAGCGTTATGGACAAGACTTTGCAGTAAAAACTCAAAACATAAATTCACAAAGAACGTATATGTTCACATTATATTGAAACATCTGTTTATATTTGACATTTTTGCATTTATAAGGAAAAAGCTTTGTTATATATGTAACATCTGTCTGTTATGGATGTGTTAGGTGTGAAATTGGCATTTGCTTAACTTTGGTAAATCAAATATAAGTGTTTAAATACACCAACAGAGACATTTTTATTATTTTTAAAGTCCTGTAAAATACTTGCTTACACAAAAAATGTAGAAACGATTTCGCTGTTTTGGTGGAAAATTTTATGGCAAGGTTGACAGTTGCATGGCAACTATAAAAGTATAAGTATGAAGTATAAAAAAAATACTAAACGTAGTATAAGTTGTGTTTTAACTATTTTTATTAAATATAATTGGTAAAATATAAAATTGTACATATTCACATGCAAAATAAATATATAATAATGCAATTCTTCTTAAAATGTAAAAATATTCAATTCAGTTTACGTTTATTTGTAATGCACTTTTACAATGTAGATTGTGTCGAAGCAGCTTAACATAGAAGTTCTAGTAAATTGAAACTGTGTCAGTCCTGTTTTCAGGGTTGAAGTTCAGTTCAGTTCAGTTCAGTGTGCTTTAATTCACTGCTGAAAGTCTAAACACTGAAGAGCAAACAAACCAGTGGCGACTGTGGCGAGGAACAAACTTCACCAATTGACAAAAATGAAGGGAAAAAAAACTTAAGAGAAAGCAGGCTCAGTTGGGCATGACCATTTTTCCTCTCAAACTTAAATAGTTTATAAATAGTTAAAGCAACAAATATATAATATATTAAACCATTTATTAATAATAATAATAATAATAATAATAATAACAACAATAATAATAATAATAATAACAACAACATTATTGGAGTTTTATGTGAATTATATATGTATGTATTATTTTTAAGTATATATAAATAATATCATCTTAATAGTATTAAATATTGGGCAGTAATTATTATAATAGTTTTAATATAAAATAAATTAATAAGTTTGAAATCAGGTTTAATAAGTTAAGTATGACCCATAAAATTATAAGTGTAAAAGTATATAAAAGTACTGTATAAAGTATGAAAGATTTTTATTAATTGTAATTTGTCAAATATAAAATTGTACATATTCGCATGCAAAATAAATATATAATAATGCAATTCTTATTAAAATGTAAAAATATAATATATAATTGAATAATAAATATTCAATTAAATTCATGTTTATTTCTATAGCACTTTTACAAAGTAGATTGTGTCAAAGCAGCTTAACATAGAAGTTCTAGTAAATTGAAACTGTCTCAGTCCAGTTTTCAGAGTTGAAGTTCAGTTTAGTTCAGTTCACTGTGCTTTATTTTTCACTGCTGAAAGTCCAAACAATAAAAAAAAAATCCATCGATGCACAGCTCCACAAGTCCCAAACCAAGCAAGCCAGTGGCGAGGAACAAAACTTCACCAATTGACGAAAGTGAAGGAAAAAAATCCTCGAGAGAAACCAGGCTCAGTTGGGCACAGCCATTTCTCCTCTGCCCAAACTTAAATAGTTTATATAGTTTATATATAACCCCCCTGTTTATTTTTTTCTTTAATTTCTGTTTAACGGAGAGATTTTTTCAACACATTTCTAAACATAATAGTTTTATTAACTAATTTCTAATAAATGATTTATTTGATCTTTGCCATGATGACAATACATAATATTTTACTAGATATTTTTCAAGACACTTCTATGCAGCTTAAAGTGACATTTAAAGGCTTAACTAGGTTTATTGGATTAACAAGGCAGGTTAGGGTAATTAGGCAAGTTTTTTATAAATGATAGTTTGTTTTGTAGACTATCGGAAAAAAAATAGCTTAATGGGGCTAATAATTTTGACCTTAAAATGGTTTTTAAAAAAATTAAAACTGCTTTTAGTATAGCCGAAGTAAAACAAATAAGACTTTCTCCAAGAGCAAAATATATTTTTAGACATACTGTGAAAATTTCCTTGCTCTGTTAAACATAATTTGGGAAATTTTTAAAAAAGAAAAAAAAAAATCAAAAGGGGTTTATTAATTCTGATTTCAACTGTATCATGTATAAAAAAAATTATTAGTATTAATAATATTAATAATAATAATAATAATAATAATAATAAAATTGGAGTTTAATGATTTATGACATTTTTGTATTTTTTTTTATATATAAAAAAGTTATATAATTAACATGCTTGAGGTTGCTTTTGAGATTTTAACCATTATAGATTGGCCCTAGAAGTTTTTATTGTAGTTTGCCTTTTGCTCTTTTTTTTCCCCCTTCTTTTTTGTGCAGCGTTATGTCCCAAATAATGTTGGCTAAGCTGAACTTGTGTTCAACTCAAAAAATAAAACAAGGATTGTTTAAGCAGTTATACCAGCTCTCACTAACACATAAACATTAAGTGTAATGCATCAGTCAAAGAGTAAAGCAGTTAGAGACGGTAAGAGAGAGAGAGACTCTGGAAGAGTGCCAGTCTAAGTAACAGCACTGCTTTCTCTTGGAGAGCAGGCAGGGATTCTGTTAACTCACCACACCTTATCTGCTCTCACTAAGACAAGCAAGCGAACGCTGAAGAGGCAGCAGGGATACAGAAATTAATCACGGAGCAGGCAGACACTGCAACTAATGCTTCACTGCAGGAGAGGAGCAGATTCTGGTCGGCACAGCGTACTGTATCAAGAATGGATTAATCCACATCACAATGCCTTTACAAGCGCAGACAGCTTTTTGCTTAATTGTACGGCAGGTGCTCCAATCAAAATAAAGTGCACCTGTGAACGGCAAATCAAGGATTAGTTTATGAATTTATTTGCTTGATATTAGAACAGTCATTAGATAGTTTTTTTTCTGAAGTATTTGTAAATTTTTATGATTGCATGCATGGGTAGACATCTGTTGTTGTTGTTTTTTTTGGAATTTCTTATGGTTGCACACACCCGCCATGCAAGAAAACACTTCATGGCGGCCAGCATATGTTTACAACAGCACAACGCGGGATAAAATTACAAAGGTGTGGATGCTGAGAGGATGGGAAGTCCCTGATGCAATGAGGAATGCTTTGATAGCTCTCTTTCGTCTACTTGAAAGCATGAAAAAGGTTAAGAACGCAGTCTCAATTCATCTAAGCGTTAGTTTAAGGCAGACTTGGGGATTACAGATAATGTGGGGAGTCCTCGCGCTAAACACGCAGACCAACAAGTCAAAGGTGCTGACAGGAGGAGAGGAATCTGGCTGTTTGTTTGAGAAGCAGGATTAAATGAAAGCTGTTCAAGAGCTGTGACTTGGCACTTAGCACATGTTCTGATATGTTAAAACATGCCGCTCATGTGGAAGATGAAGGTTCGAGTCTGGCTGGTGTTGTTTTTCGATCTAATTCCACTGTAATTTACTCTTAAAGGTGACATTGGATGGCCATTTTACATAAGTTGAAATGATTCTTTAGGGTCCTAATGAAAAGTCTCTAACTTTGGTTAAATTTCTTAATGGTAGTATACATGAAAGTCCTTTTTAACCACAGTCCACAGTAGGCATGGGCCGGTATGAGATTTAGACGGTATGATAACCTTGGGAAAAATATATCACGGTATTATGATTACTGCTCTAAAATATATTACTTTTAAATGTCTGGGTTAAAAAACAAAAACTTTTTATCCTTTTGAAAACAATATATTTTATTTTGAGAAACATTTAAAATATTTTGGAAGAGTAAACATGCCAGGCTAAATTAATTATTGAATTCTGCTGTTGTCATTTGTTTCAAAAACAGATTTTTTGCTATTTAAAATGGCATCTTTAGATATATTTTCTGCTGAAAATACTGTTGTCCTAAAAAACAAGACAAAAAAAAAAGCGTAAATTAAAAAATCGTGCACATAACTTAGGAACGGTATTGCAGAAAATTTTGACGGTTTTAAAACCTTGACATTTCAAAACCGCGGTATACCTTGAAAACGGTTATCATCCCATGCCTAATCCACAGCGAGTCGTTTCACTTCATATTTCTTTAAATGCTAATGACTTGCTGCTGCTCTGCTCCTTTCTGAGGCTCTATTTGAAGCGGTTTCTTTCAAGGTTATAGTTATGAACAAAAAAAAACGAAAAGTAGAATTGAAAAAATATTTTTGTTAACTGAAATAAAAATAAAAACGAGAGTTTTTTTTAAAGAACTAGAACTAACTGAAACTGTATTGTGTACATACAAAGCTAACTGAAACTCATTATATAAAATTATAGCAAGTCCTTCGTTTTCCTTCGTTTTCATTTTTGTAAATGTATTTAATATACTGTATACTGTTAAGCTTTTATCTATTTGCTTCGCGCTGCAGGTGTTTGACTCGTACGGCACCTTAGAGTCTGTAATCATGATGCCATTGGTCAGATCAAGCCGGTACTCCTCCAGTCATCCTTGCTATTGCAAAACATTTTGATAAAACAACAAGTGGACATGACAGAAGCACGGTGACAACATTAAATACGACTTGAGCAGACACTTAAAAATATTAAGTTAACACATTTGTGCCCAGTAATGGGTTTTATTTTTGTAAATAAATAATAATTGGTGATCGCGAATCGTTCTTTTTAACCGGATCTTCTAAGTGAACCAGTTGAACTACAGTAGTTCACTAAATCGAACTGAATCATTTGAAACGATTCATGTCAGTAACACTAAGCACGTATCCACAAGCAACTTATTTTTTACATGCCTGATACCTCCTCTGATTCGAAATAAACCAATATATACTGACTTCAGTTATTGAAACAGTACACTGAGATCAGATTTTAGAAGCGGTCAACTAATACAGTAATAATGGACATGCGTGATTTAGCAGGTGAACCGAACAGTACATGACAGCCTGCTGTGACTAAACTAAACTTGAACAACAGCAGCACGGGTAAACTGAGGGCTTAAATGAGAGGATCTGGCGAAACGTAAGTTTATTTCATTCACTCGTTCATTCATTCATTTTTTTTCGGTTTAGTCCCTTTATTAATCTGGGGTCGCCACATCAAATATTTGTGAAAATTGATATGGAATTTAAATAAGTGAATCATGCTTCAGTTGGGTTTCAAAACATAATTGTAAGAAACTTTTCAGATCATTGAAAGGTTTTAACTGACTGAAATTATGATTGCTGACTATATATTTTTGATATGTTGAGTCCAAACGAAGATTGATATGTTGAGTCCAAACAAAGACAAAGATTGTCACAAAAGATCCTTGGCACTAAACATCCCTTCACTATTGTGTATTTAACCTCATAAGCAGCCTTGCACACATATTTTACTTAAGGCTGCTATCTTGTGGGCTGTTGTATTTGAATTTGAAGATAGGTAGATGTTAGTGATAGATGGTAGCTTACTGTTTTTCATTACAAAATGTTCACGGCATGCGCAAATTTAGGAGACATTCACACAGAATGCATCATTGCACCTGAAATGTGAAAGGCAACGCTCAAGACTAGCTTGCAATGCTTGCCCCGCCTTCAAACTCTTCTGATTGGCCCATTGCTCTAAAACTGAACACGAATGGATTGGTTAATATCAGCTGTCAATCACTCAGTCAGCACCTTCTGCCTTCAAATGACCCTGAAGGAGCTACAACCGCAAAAATGAAAAGCTCTGAAGATAAGAGAATGAAAAGTTAAAAACAACACTGAAAGTTGTTTTAGAAACCACCAAAAGTTACAAATAATTGCTCATCACATTAAAGATCATGTGGTGAATGTTAATCCACCATTTACACTTTTCAAAGAGTGGTTAAAAGACTTCCATTGGGTTAAAGTCCGCTATGAAAATAACCAAAGCCATTCACTGTAAAGTCTGTGGGATGGAGTTTGCAGGTAACGGCGTTTGCCACTGAATCTACACAATTTAAGCGCGAGAGGTTCTATTTAATCTTTCATTTAATTGTCAGGATGCTGTCAGCCATGCAAGTGGCAGCTATATGTAAACAGTAACACCGCGTACACCATCGCAAAATGGCTTGCATTCACTAATATTAAACTAATATTGCAGCTCATGAATAGACCGGTATTGGTATTATGCAAATAATAAGTTATATTTCAGTATCATCTGTGCAATATCAGTCACCACTCGTGAGAAAACATCACAGTTATTATTGTTAACTAAGTTCATCTCATTCAGGTCAAGCAGTGTGTGGCGGGTTTGTTAGTTTTAATTAGTGCTGATTTCAAATGCAATAAATCTGTTAATATAAAACGATAGTAACGGTGCTTATAATTGGTGGGCGCGACAAAATTTTGGCTGGTGCTTCTAAATTTTTTAAGTTAGGAGCACCAGTGCTGCCAAGCAAAAAGGTTCATTTTGAACCCTGTAATTTATCATTGCTTGACATTGCAGCACACCGTTTATCACTGTAAAGTGCATTCAAACAATGATCATATGAAAAGTGATACCTGTGCACTTGACAAAGGCTTAGTTTCAGAGCTGGTTAAGTTTAAACCAACAACATGAAGGTTGATGATCTTATTCGAAACATGAGTGAATTAAAGCTGAGGTTTGATAACAAATGAAACGAACATGAAAACATGGCACGTAAATACATGCAGACAAATTATAAAAAAAACAAGACACATGTTTTCTTTTCAACTTGCCTGAGCTGGCAGACACTGCAGAAACATAACTAAACAAACTAAAAATATATATTTAAAAGTGAAACTTTTATCCAATTTCATCTTTAGATAAGGCATATCTTCATGTGGGATAAAGATTTTGGTTAGTTGGATCACAATCAGATGAGACTCTCCAATTTTGTCCCCTTTTCTGATTTATTTGAGGAGAGTGTTGGTGGCATCTATGTGCTTATACTGTGAAATAAACTTTACATATAAAGGTAAAAGGCAGCAATGGAAAACTATAAAGAGAGCAGCAGCTTTCATTTCTATTCTTATAGCCGCAAAACAATACAGAACACTGTTTTTAGAGTCAGGATTGGTAAGAGAACAATGTGCTTTTTGCTTTGTTTTTCACTTTCAATCCAAACTGATGGCAATGTTTAAATATTTTAGATGGCAATCTTTAAACCTTTGAAAGTAGTGAAAGGTGGACAAGCTCAAAACACTTCTGATTCATTTCAGATTATTCTCCAATTGTCCAAGATTAACACATATTTATCAACATGTTCTAATATTCTGATTTGTAGAGCCATTGTGCTCATGAGACTGATTGATAAGAATTATTTAGAATGCATCACTTTTATATTATCATGGTGACACATCTGGTTTATGACATGACACACCACAGCCCCATCCGCTGCAGTGGAGATTAGGGCTGCTGGATTTACAATGTCATTTTTGATCGTCTTTTCCTAAACTACATTAACATAAGTTAGTGTATAAAATGTGTGCATTAAAATGTCTGCAACCTAAGCAAAGGCTATTTCATTGAAATTACTCTTAAGTTTTGATCTTTAACAAGCATCAGTCAGAGGGCAGATTTGAATACTGGTGTTGTCATATGTTACAGGGATAAGCACAGACTAATCACACTGGTGTGATTGTATTGAATGGTTACAATTATAAATATGTTCCTATGTTTTTGTTACAGAAATATCACAGGAAGATCCAGCTACTGCACATCTCCAGGTAGGGGTGCAGCTATTGATTATTTTTAATAATCGATTAAACTATCACAGTAATTGATTGATTAATCAGATAAGCCTTTTCTTTTCTTTGAATATCTTATGATTCACCAGGAATTACATTATAATATCCTTACAGGATGAAATAAATAATGCATATTGCTTAATTAAAATATTGTCTGTAACTATCATTCGTGGTAGAAAATAAATAAATAAATAAATAAAGTTTTAACATTAGAAAAGACCTTAATGTTAGTGTTAGCTTTAACACACAACACTCCACAGAGGGATAAAATGCTGGCCATAACCAAAAGCGGCCATATGATCTTCAGCGAAAACTATTAATTAAACTTTGTCATTGAGTCTACTGCTCATGCCTGGGTGTTTTCTGCTAAGATGCTTTGATGTGGAAGTTGTGCTTTTGTGGTATGCAAGCTCAAAGAACGCACTGCACAGTCTTTTGGTTTGAGATTGAAATGATCCCACACTTGGGATATTTTCTGACACTTTCTTTGTCTGTCTTATTTTTTTCCTTTGCTCTGTCACTAGTTTTAATCAATTAGATTTATTGTTAGATGTTGTTTTTCATCTGTTCTTTGTTGTTGTTGTTTTTCTCTTTTTCTTCCATTTGTAGGTGATCTCAACTTGTGTACCTTTTGCATAATATTACAATAAAAATAAATAAATCAAATATTCGATTATAAGTTGCAGCCCTTTACCTCCAGGTGTTCGCTTTTTATTTTTCTGAATCAGAAAGCTGTAAGTTTGTCTTAATATTATTTTTAAATCTTTTGATTATTGGAGAAAGGAAGGATACAGATTTGTTGACACTTTGTTGATAGATTGGACAGATTGAGCATGATACATCTCCTTTAAGAAGCAGAGTTGACTTGCTCATGTGGATGTTGCACAGTCTGAACTTGCAACATGTCTTCATTTCATTCACCTTCTCGCTCTTCTTTTCAGAGCCATGATTTAGTGTTTAGATATGTTGCTCATGTGGACATCCTGCATTTCTTTTTTTTTGACGTGATCCCCCCCCCCCCCCCCCCCCCCCCCCCCCCCCCCCGCCTTTCTCTCTGTCATTTTCTTGTTTTGATTTAATGTGCAAGTTCACCTGTTCTGACTTTGAAACATGGTGCTCAAAAGTCTTGATGATGTATGCTTGCCCACCCTTTTTTCCTGTCAAATCATTTTCTCACGAAAAAGTGAGCACGGCTAACTTATGATAACTGAAATCTGTTAACTTCCATTGATTTTTAGCCATACAAAACAACTCTATATGCTGTTTGATGCTGCAAACTGAAATTTTCTTATATTAATTTTAATATACTTTCATAAACACACTGATTTGTAGCGCAAGACCGTTTGTTGACATTTGTTATTCCTAGTCGTTTAAACATAGCGACAAAATAATCAAAAGCCTAACACATATACAGAAATGAGCTTACTTCTGCATTGCGAAATAAGTTGTACAGGGATAAATAAAATGTGCTATTTTTAGAGCCATGAGCTCACTCTTAGCACACGTATTCTGATGTTTTAATCCAGGGTGCTGCTCATGTGGATGATGCAATGACAGCCATATGAGCACAAAGACTGTAATAAAAATGCTATTTTCAGGGGAACTACATTTGTTGACTAATCATAAATGTGAATGGATGAAAATAATAACTATTAAGTGGTTGATTTTTAATTGACTTGTACGATAGCGGTTGTGCAGATAAAAGCTTGGAGCTACAGTACTTCCTAACTTTACATGAACTCGCAAACATAGATTCAACAGAGCGCAATGAGCTTGTTTGTAAGTTCTAGCTGTTTTGTTTGATTTGAGTTTTCTGCTTCGGTCTCGGGTGAGGCAATACGGCGCTCTCCTTAGAGCACGATGTGTTGTTTAAAACCTAATCAGAGACTAACTAGTCCCCAGTTATTTGTTTCAGGGCCCTGACGCTTGAGAGTTCCCAGATGTTGCAGAAGGTAGGGAGTCGATTGTTTATACAGCAGCGAATCTTTTCCAAACACACACGTTCTATCAGCCTGCACGGCTATCTATCAGGGGAGGCAGAAGTTACAGTTTTTCTGAAGTCAGGCAGACACAAAAGCCCTTCGGCAGCAAATTACTACTCCCACCCCACCTGCTGAAGCCAGCGTGCTGGCGGCGCAGCGCTCAGACGTGAAACCTGCCTCCGATCGATCGGTTGTTGTTGCAGCTGGGCTCCGCTTGATGGTTTATTTAAGCGGCTCCACATGCTTGTGGAGGGGGGAAAAGCAGCTGAATACATAAAACAGGCTCTCAGAACCACTTTGTGGTCCGGGGGAAGAGTAAATGGAATAATAAAATCCAAATGGTTTCATCCTATTTTCTGGGCTCGTAAATCCGGGGAGTCACCATTTACCTTTATGATCCAACGCATGCGGAGAGAATATGTGTGTATGCGTTGTGCGGTGTGGGCGTGAGAGATTCGGTGTGTATGTTTTGGGCGAACGTGGGTGTTTTCGTGGAAGGATTCACTGAAAGAGGAGCACATGTGCTTACAGCATGGGCTTTTCGGTGAAAGAACTTATATCCCTTGATTTATCTGCCGGGGAATGTTTTACTTTTCCTGACTCACAGATTTGGTGTACTACGCTAAGCTTATGCTTTGATTTTCATTGCGCAGAGAAGGTCTGATTTGAGTGGCGTGGTTTTAGAAGGCCTGTAAATACTTTCACAGAAATTGCACAATGCTGTATGCATTATGAAAATAAACGCTTTTTGTTAGACTGTAAAAGAAAGTCATATATATATATATATATTCAGAGAATGGGATCTAGACTGGGCAGGTTATGTTTTTGTTGTAAAGAAAATTGACCAGCACATGACTAATGAATTGAGGGATAACCAAAGTTGCATGACTGAGAGCGCATGCCATCCAGTTCACTGGCTACTGTAATGACACTTTTGCCAATGAAAAGACATTCTGTCTTTTGAGACTCAGTCTTGCATGGCTCCACAGCAAAAGAGAATGCTTTTAAGCAACTGGAGTGCAGAGAAGTGTGTTTAGGCAATGTCAAATATTTGCAAAGTTTCACCTGCTCGTGTTGCGTGTGTGACTGTGACGAGTCGCCTGTAGGTCAAGTCTGAATGAATCACCTGCAGACATGAATGGTGTTCGTGTGGAACAATTCAGGTTTTTCGAAGTTATGTTATAATTTTGTATTTTGGAAGTATGTTCAGGTTTTTGTGCCTCTACAAAAACATATAGTGTTTATATACTGTACTACAGTTAAAACAAATCTTTTCAGAGACGTTTTTACTTTAAGGGACCAATAATCGTAACAGTGATATAGTTTTAAATATATTTTAATATTAAAAAGAATGGGATAGTACTGTGGATTGGGAACAACTATGATTGGGATAGGTGTCACCTATTTCTTCTGTTTTCAATATGATGCAGACACTTTGTTATAATTGTAATGTTAATGATACTGAATTCTTCTTCTTCTTTTTATAAAATAATGTTCTTGTTTTATATAGTATTTTAATATTTTTAAAATATAAAGATCATTATATTTAAAGGCAACTCACATCCACATGGCATATACTGGCAATTAACAGCAAAAACAAATACGAGAAATTATTTCAAATGTAAATTTTAAAAATAATACAGAAATACTTTACAGAAATATTGTTAAACTGATTTATTATTGATAATATGATAATTTGTTGTAAAAAAAATATGGATAATACTTTACAATAAGGTTGTACTAATGTTACTTTTACAAAAATGGACAAACAATGAACAATGTTTGCTACAGTATTTGTTCATGTTAGTTAACGTTAATTAATTCATTGTTAGTTCATGTTAACTCACGGTGCATTAATTAATGTTAACAAGCATGAGTTTGGATGTTAATCATGCATTAGTAAATGTTGATTTATGATTAATAAATGCTCTACAAGTATTGTTCATACGTAGTTAATGTTAGTAAATGCATTAACTAATGATTCTTATTGTAAAGTGTGACCAAAATAGGATTAGAATAAACTATTTTCTAACAACCAGAACTGCCAGAAAGACATTGGTATCTACCTTACTTCGATTGTTCATAATCATAATGTCCTAATCTTGTCATTACTTAAACCAAAAAGTTTTTATTTTCATTGAATAAAGTATATAAAAAAAAAAATAATAATAATTTTTTGTCAAGCTTTATATTGTTGTTCAGCAACTTTAAGGTTAATGAAATCATTTAAACATTATAGCTTTAAGTCAGTTTCACCTCTAACTTTCTCTGCTGCTTTAGAAAACGCTGTGTCTCTGTGTGTTGCTGCATGAGGTCTCACAGTCATGTGATGCAGGCCAGCAAAATATATCAGGGTGCGCTTATTAAAAAAGAAAACAACAACAACAACATCATGAGCTGGTGTGGAAAGCAGTATATTCGGTGGTATAAAGTTACAAATTACAAATACTCAAATTACTGTAATTGAGTATTTTTTCTCAGAAATTATAATTTACTAAGTAGTTTTAAAAAATGTGTACGTTTACTTTCCCTTAAGTACATTTTTAGTTCAGTATTGGTGCTTTTACTCCACTATTTTCCTTCAACCTGCAGTCACTACTTAATTTTTTCCTGTCTATGGGGATTAGAAAAATCAGTCCTGTGATTCCTGTCCAGTCAAATCGCACATAGAAGGTAAATCGCATCATAATGAACTACCTCAAGACATGAGAGATTTATGATTTCAGCAAACTGTTTGCAAGCATTAATAGTGTCCATTAAGATGTCCAAAATCGTCACACGCATTGACCCAGAGACTGTTTAGATGCATGTCACTGATGAGAAGAAGATGGATGTTTACTGTATGATGACCGAAAGGGCCTTAAACACCCAGCAGGCACAAGACATCAACATGATGTCAGATTGACGTTGTACCCCAACGTCGTGGGGACGTTTCACTTTGTTTGGAAATAAAAGTCAGGTTGACATCAGAACCCAACGTCAGGCTGACGTCAGTGTTCAACCTAAAATCAACCAAATATCAACGTCTAATACAGTTGCATCTTGACGTTGAGTGGACGTTATCAATATGACGTCTATCAGGCATTGGATTTTGGTTGCCATACTTGATGAATAAATGTCAGTATTTGGTCACTTTCTAACACAACCTAAAAACAACCAAATATCAACGTAATTTGACTTCGTTATTGGACATTAAAATAAGATTGTCTTTAGACGCTGGCTAGACATTGAATTTTGGTCACCTGACATCACGACCTAATTCTAACCTAATAATAACGTCTTATGACGTTGTGTGCCTGCTGGGCAGTAACTAAATGCATTACAGAATGTTACGTTTACACACATCCACAAATCACATGTAAATGCATCAGCTTTTTACAGTGTAATACTCACTATTTACTACTCTTGAGTACTTTTGAAAGGGCAACTTTTTACTCATACTTTAAGTAATATTTAGAACAGATAGTTTTACTCTACTTACAGTACATTTTTAGACAAGTAATAGTACTTTTACTTGATTTTTCAGTACTCTTTCTATCACTGAATGTAATTCACGTTTTAGGGGACATTTACAAATTTTTATATTTAAAACTACAAACAGCATTTCGAAGTGCATTTTTTTAAACAATATATCTTTATCTAGTGATTTATGGTATACTATGTGTTTACACTATAGGTATGAGTAAGTACTGAACAACCAAATAGCAATGGCGGACCACAACTGTGTTGATGAGTGACATCACTATCTACTACTGGATTTTATCAACTTTTTTTTACTTGTTTTCAGAAGTCTATGTATATGGCATCATTTTAACAAAGTGGTCACTTATAGGAAAAAAAAAAGTCAGACATTTCTGTTCTTTTAGAACAGTGACAGATATTTATTTATTTTATTTATTTATTTTATTGTTGTATATTGTTATTCTTCATAAATGCCAGTTTTTAAGGAATAATAACAACTATATGAATGACCTAAATCCATAAGTTAATCCTGAAACTGATTTTATGAAGAGATAAAGGTTTATGCTCTCGAAAAGAACATTTCCGCTGGTTGGGAGGGAGGATCTCTGGGCTCCATATGTTGGATAATCTGCTGGAGAACACACGCTTATAGACGTGTGTTTGGGAGTGTCTGTGTGCCTGTGATGACTGCTCTCGAGCTGTGGAGGCCCAGAGCTGTCAGCGCAGCGTCAAGGTCGAGTCATGACTTTCCTCATGGAGGGGTCACAAACAGCACACAGCTCTGCCCATTTCCTTCCCATGGGGCCAAGGCAAAGGATATGTCCTGTACATCCTACTGCCACAGACACTGAGAGGAAATTACTCTATGAAAACATGTCACAACTTTTACTGTAGCACATCCAAGAGCAGTTTACTTTGTTTATTTCGGAAAATTATTTATTATTGTTTTGTTTTTTGTTTTGTTTTGTTTTGTTTTGTTCCGTTTTGTTTAATTTTATTTAATTAAATTAAATTTTGTTTTGTTTTGTTTTTTTATTTTATTTTATTTTATTTTATTTTATTTTATTTTATTTTATTTTATTTTATTTTATTTATTTTATTTTATTTTATTTTATTTTATTTTATTTTATTTTATTTTGAAAAGACAGCAGGCAACACATTTATTACAGCAATTGTTTTTCCAAAAATATAAATGTACTTATATAAATATATTTAAAAAATAAATGTTTACCAACCCAGTTCTAAACCTTTGTGAGTTAATTTATTTTGTTAAACACAAAAGAATATGGAAGCCTTTAACATTTATAGTCTAGGAGATATAAAAAAATACGTTGAAATTCAGTGATTACATTTTGGGTGAACCGTCTGTTTAGGGCATGAAATAATTTTCAAACTTTTATTTTAAATTATTATTTGTAATTATTGTTTGGCCTTATTTTTTGTTTGTTGTTGGCCTCCCTGTATATATTTTCTCTCAATTTCTGTTTAACGGAAAGAAGATTTTTTTTCAACACATTTCTAAAGATAATGTGTTTAAACATAATGTGTTTAATAACTAATATCTCATTTGAAAAAAATTTGAGAAAATTATGAAGTAGAAAAAAATCACATGAGGGATAATACGTTTGACTTCAACTATACATTATTTATTTAAAGTTGAAGATGTGGTAACAATTTATTAGCAGATTTATTACAGCTATATTTGTGTATTGAAAATGGAATATTTGAAAAATAACTTGGATGCTTTAGAGCATTCATCTGATCACTCTTACCTTGGAACGCTTATTTACTGTCTCTTAAAAACGTCTCACTAGAAACACACAGCACATATTTTACCTGTCATAACAAGGTTAAACGTCATGAGTTGGCCACATTTCAGGATAAGCTCAAGCCAATCCTCATAAAAATATTTTTTTACAGTGGAAAATATAGCTTGGTCAAATGGAGTTTTATATCTTTTGCTATTATTGAAAATGAACGTAGACATTCTTTTTTCCCCCCTCAGGAATGTAATAGTACTATTTTTATATCATAGCCATACAGCACAGCAGACTCTAATTTAAATTTACAGTCCACTTAAAAAGAACACTGCACAGCATTGTCAAATAACTCATGTTAAATATAACTTTCCCTTCAAAAAAAAAAAAAAAAAACAATAATGAACATAAACTGTAACCATTTCTAAAAGAACAAGCTTTTTGCACTGTATTCCACCTCACTATCAATTGTCAAACCATTTCGGTTGACTTTTTTTTTTTTTTTTGTATTACACTTTGAACCAGCAAAGGTAAGTCTTGCACAAAAAAAGTCAGATGCTCTGATATTTGGGATATTTCTGTAAAATCCCCGGAGACTGAGCCTGCCCCAGAAAACGCTGAGGGCTGAAAAATATTATGAGAGAACCACGGTTTATGCAGACCTCAGGTTCACGGCAAAGAAACAGAAAATAGCAAATCCCCGTAAGAGCTAAACCTTCACCTATTTACAGAAATACTAGGTAGCAAGATGAAAATATGAAAATCAATGGAAAATATTTAATGTTCTGCCAGTTTAACATGGGTTACATTGCATTTCTTTGTCCTGCATTTAGACAAATTTCCATTCATGAGCCTTTCTTTCTTTCTTTCTTTCTTTCTTTCTTTCTTTCTTTCTTTCTTTCTTTCTTTCTTTCTTTCTTTCTTTCTTTCTTTCTTTCTTTCTTTCTTTCTTATTTCCTTCTTTCTTTCTTTCTTTCTTTCTTTCTTATATGCATTAAAATGCATATAAAAGCGTATACTAATATTCTTTTTTTATTATCCAAATGTATTTTAATGGTCTGGCAGTTTCCTTTAAAATGAGTGCAGATGACTGGCAATAATGCATGTCGTCTCATTTCTGGAGTAGCATGTCAATTGAGAAGCAAAGGGTAGTTTAGGAGGCATAAATCCAAAGCTGCCCAATATAAAAATGCCCATAACCCTGAGTTATAAGGTTATAGACTCTAATGTCACATATGGGATACAGCTCACAGTAAAAGTGCAAGTTATTTCACCTTTTAAATGACTTCAAAGAAAATAGCCTCAGCGTTTTGGTGGTGAACCATGCTGTTTAGAGCTTATAATTATTGTTAGGCATGTTAGATAAATTAATTACAAAGAAAATATCAAATAAATTATGAAAAATTAAACGTTTATTCATTCAGATGCTTAAAATGTTCTTTCTTTCTATATTTATTGTGTTTTTTTTTTGTTTAATTTGTCTGAAGGTTTTGTTTAAAAAGTTAAAAATGGTACAAAAAGATAGTTCAGACTATAATTTTATAAGTTGTTATTGGAATATAATCATTTGCTTAGTGGCTTTTATAACTTATTTCCATGACAGATTTATTTAAACGTACATTAAATAAATGTGTAAATATTTGTATAATGTAGTGCAAATATTAAGAAACATTCTTCTCTCAGGTTCATTTCTTAAGCTGTGGACACAAAATGGTACATGTAATTCTATCTGACGTTGTTTACAGAATGTTTTGTTATAGTTAAAAAACTGAGCAATTACACAAGATTTAAGATGATCGTTTGTTTTACATGTTAGTAACTTGTGTAGTCTGTTTCTAGTCAGAAGAGCAGTATAATTCCAAACTTATTCTGCCAATCAGATTTGTGGCTATAGTTTATATAGGCTCCAATATATTCTCATGGAAGATCTTTGTCATTCCTTAGTCAGTTCCTAATTGTGAAATCCTTCAGCAATAATATGCTGTTAACAAATACAGTATGTGCTGTTTTCCTCTCAAAATGATAAATTGACAACAGTGAGAAAATTGGTGTTAAGAAAGCATCTGATAATAGCACATAGGGATGCAACGATTAACCGGTTTCAATATTAGCCACGCTTTAATTTGTCACGGTTAATTAATCGTAAAGGCTTCTCAACACTGCGTTTCTGAATAGAATAAAACTGCTTCAACTAAACAAAGTTATGCTAACTGTGTGCTAGGGCTGCACGATTCTGGCTAAAATGAAAATCACTGTTTTTTTTTTTGTTGCTTAAAATCAAGATCACAATTTTCTCATGATTCTGTAGATGTAGAATAAAGGTTAATATGAGTAGGCTATTATTATTGTCATTTCTCAAACATATGGTAAAACATCAGTAATAATATTGGGCCTATGTGTAACTCTACTGTTGGTGAAAATGCAACATTTTGTATAGACTTGGAATGATGGACTTGAACAGACTTAAATATTATATGTCCTGGATTTTAATTCACAGTAAAGGGATGACATCAGAATACAACTATTCATAATTCTTTTTTTTTTTTTTTTATACTTTATTTATAGAAATTTTTTTTATAAAGTTGCACAAAAAAAAAGAAAATAAATAAAAAAAAACATGCAGTCAACAAAAAAACAAATATACAAACAAACATCCACAACACTAATTTCCCTTTTGTGGCTTTAACAGAAGAAAGACATAGCTACCAGTCTGCGAACATTTAAGTCCTCACGCGTCACACAAATGCACAGCAAGTGTACGTATAGGGTGCATACACAACTTCAATACAGTAATAACAAGCAAACAAATAAATAAACAAATAAATAAATAAATGTAAAAAAAAAGGAAAATACAAAAAGTATATACAAATTTACATAAAAAGTGATCCATCCAGTGTGTAATAGAAGGAAGGTTCTGTATACTTTTATTACAAGCACACCCACTGTAAAAGGCATTACAAGGTAACAGTGAGATAAAAGAGCAACGATAAAAAAACTAAATGCAATTAAATTTTAAAAAAGAAGGGGGGGGGGGGTGCTGGGGGATCTTTCCAATAGAGAAGAATTAAACGCCTTGCCAATAGCGTGGTAAAAGCAATTACTCTACATATTTCTTCTTTAAGCACAATATTTTCGGGACTGGTTCCAAAAATTGCCAACAGGGGTTCAGGTTCATTAAGAAAACCGTACATATAACTAAACGACTGAAAAATATCTTTCCAAAACCTCCCTAGATTTGGGCAGAACCAAAACATGTGGGCAGTTGTGGCTGGTGAATTTGAGCATCTACTGCATGCTGGACTAACAGTAGGATAGATCCTAGACAATTTTAAATTTGTCAAATGTAACCGGTGAAGTATTTTAAATTGAATAAAGGCATGTCTGGTACGGTGTACAGTGTACTTTATTTAAAATACCATCCCATTCTAATTCTGTGAAGTCTCTGTTCAGGTCAAGCTGCCAAGAGGTTTTAATATGTTCTAGACTTTGAGGATCTATTGTACAAATTAAAGAGTATATATGAGAAATTAGTCCTTTACTTTCGGGTTTTAAGTCTAATAATGCATCAATTACTGAGGCAGCAGGTAATTCAGGAAAAGATTTAAATTTTGACTTACAACTATTCATAATTCTGAGTTCAATTATTATGTTTGAGACATACGCTTGTCATTCTGTCATTGACAACAATATTAGACCATTTTTTTCACTGGTAAAATGAGACATTTGTCAGTATCAGATTCCCACTTGCATCTTGAGTAGTTATACTGACACAGTAAACATTTATTTTCATACACAACACTTTGTGTTCGCTATGAAAGAAAAATCAAATGCTGGTCGTAATCAACTTTAAAATGCGATATGATCATAAATGATGTGTGTGGCGGTTTCACTTTCACTTCCGAGTGCAGCTCGTGGCTGCCGTCAGTGTGAGAAAAAAACACACACACACACAACACACAAACGATCGCTCTGTGCAACAAACTGAACATTATTAACGTTATAAGATGCTATTCACATCCTATGCAGGTTCTGTTCACTAAAGTAGGCATCATTGGCAGGCACGCACACGCCCTCTTTGTAGTAAACAAACAGTATGTCAATTCACGTGTGGTTTCGCGGCCGCGAATACATCATTACATTAGGACAGAAATGACATTTTTGGATGAATTATACCTTATAAATACAGTATGTGACATTTTTAACACCATTTGGAGATGTCCATGTTGCTGTAAAGATTGTGCGACTGCCTTTACGCTTCTCTCCTGACCTTGAAAATATAGTTGGCTGAATCGTAGAAAAGCTGAATTAAGATCGTGTGTAGAGTCGAATCGAGATCGTGATCTTTTTTTGATTAATCGTGTAGCCTGTGTGCTAGTTTAAAGTTCCGAGCTTGTACACTGAGGCACGCACACTGGATTAATATGAGGCTATTGACTTACGCCATTCACATATTGTGTCTTTTGCATGCGCAGGTTTGTTATTTCCAATGGAGGTGCATGGCTTGCCTGTGCATATTGGGAATGACGCGTCCACGCCCCATGCTCAAGCTTTCCAGGCTCAACTATAGTTGAAAGAATGGCATGAGCGCACCGCAAGTCACGTGACAAGAGCTGAGCGATCAGCTTCATGCTATGTATGGAATATACACGTTTTCAATTCAATTCAATTCATCTTTATTTGTATAGCGCTTATACAATGTAGATTGTGTCAAAGCAGCTTCACATGGAAGATTATAGTGAATTGAAACAGTGTCTGTTCAGTTGTCAGCGATTAAGTTCAGTTCAGTTTAGCTCAGTTCAGTGTGGGTTAATAATCACTACTGAGAGTCCAAACACTGAAGAGCAAATCCATCGATGCGCAGCTCTACAGATCCCGAACCATGCAAGCCAGTGGCGACAGCGGCGAGTAAAAAACTTCACCAATTGGCGAAAGTGAAGATTTAAAAAACCTCGAGAGAAACCAGGCTCGGTTGGGCACGACCATTTCTCCTGTGGCCAAACGTCTTGTGCAGAGCTGCAGTCTAGGCGCATGAAGCTGGACCTCAGCGAAGACTCGTCTCTCCTTGGAGCGTCACAGGGGACAGTCTCAGGCTCTCACTCCACGATGACCACCACAGCAGCTGCTCAGGATACGGCCTGGTCCAGAAAACCTTAGGATCATCTCGTCACTGGTCTTGGATCACATCAGTGGCACTGCATAGTCTGAGGGCCTCGGGATGAGAACCCCCAGGTGGAAATACAGAATAAGGAGAATAATTAGCGTAGCTGCTGTTCATAGTGTATATAAACAAGAAGCAAAATCATGTGTGGGGCACATCATGCGTCATACCGTTATGTGCTACACTGAGTGTACGCTTTGCTAAAAAGATAGGTCTTTAATCTAGTTTTGAAGAGCGAGAGTGTGTCTGAGCCTCGGACATTATCAGGAAGGCTATTCCAGAGTTTAGGGGCCATAAATGAGAAGGCTCGACCTCCTTTACTCGACTTTGATATTCTAGGTACTACTAGAAGCCCTGAGTTTTGAGATCTTAAAGAGCGGGTTGGGTTGTAGCGAGACAGGAGGTTGGTTAGATAAACAGGAGCTAGATTATTTAAAGCTTTATAGGTAAGGAGTAATATTTTAAATTCAATACGAAACTTAACAGGCAGCCAGTGTAAGGAGGATAAATTGGGGGTGATATGATCATATTTTCTAGATCTGGTAAGAACTCTGGCAGCTGCATTTTGCACTAGCTGAAGTTTGTTAATAGAGGATGCTGGGCAGCCAGCAAACAGAGCATTACAGTAGTCTAGCCTAGAAGTCATGAAAGCATGAACTAGCTTTTCTGCATCTGATATGGATAGCATACTTCGCAATTTAGCGATATTTCTTAGATGAAAGAAGGCAGTTTTTGTGACATGGGATATATGATTTTCGAATGTTAAATTGCTGTCTAATATCACACCTAGATCTTTTATAGTAGAGCTAACGCTAACTTTGTATCCCTCTAATTGCAGGTCGAGTTGTGAGAACTGCTGTGTAGAGGATTTAGGCCCGATAAGTAATAATTCTGTTTTGTCTGAGTTTAAGAGAAGAAAATTGTTGGTCATCCAGTCTTTAACATCTTTAATACACTCAGTTAGCTTAGACAGTTCGGACATCTCATCAGGTTTAGTTGAAATGTATAATTGAGTATCGTCTGCATAGCAGTGAAAACTGATCCCGTGTTTTCTAATAATGTCTCCCAGGGGAAGCATGTATATTGTAAACAGCAAAGGGCCTAAAACTGATCCTTGAGGGACCCCGTACTTTACTGGCCTGACTTGTGAAAGCTGTCCATTAATATTCACGAACTGGTAGCGATCAGCTAAGTATGACCTAAACCATTGAAGGGCCTGACCTTGGACACCTGTAGAATTTAAGCGGTCTATGAGAATATTGTGGTCGATGGTGTCAAATGCGGCGCTAAGATCGAGTAGAACTAACAGTGAGACGCACCCCTGGTCAGCAGCTAAGAGTAAATCGTTGGTTATTTTTACTAATGCAGTTTCTGTACTGTGATGAGGCCTGAAACCTGACTGAAACACTTCAAAATATTGTTTGTCTGCAGAAAGGAGCATAATTGGGTAAGAAACAACTTTTTCTAGTATTTTAGACATAAACGGAAGATTTGAAATAGGCCTATAATTAGCTAAGTTGCTCGGGTCCAGTTGTGGTTTCTTAATAATAGGCTTAATAACAGCTAGCTTGTAAGGATTTGGAACGTGGCCTAAAGATAAAGAAGAGTTGATAACATTAAGGAGAGGTTCTCCTATAACAGGTAGCAGCTCTTTCAGTAATTTTGTTGGAATTGGATCTAACATACATGTAGCTGATTTAGAACTATTTATAACTTTATCTAGCTCTTCCTGTTCTATGATTTTGAAGCATTGTAGGTTATTTTGATTCAGTGAAAATATTTTCTACTCGTTTCTAGTTTCTACTCGAGAAAAAAATATATGAAACAATTTTGCAATATAGTTGATCAAAATTGCCTTTCAGACAGAGGTTCACCAACCTTTGACTACATTTGTTCTATTCTGTCATTTATTTTCAGTATAAAATTATTACTTTAAAAGCCTTAACTTATGTTTAAATGTTTTCATTTATTTTTAAGTCCCAAGAGAAATGGATTATTGTTTGTTTTTATTATTATTTTGATTAATTGGTTACTGAGCAGCAGTAAATAACACTTTAAATCATAAGGAGTTTTCACATGATTTTATAAACTAGTAGGGTTTTGAAATGAATTAATGTATAATAATAGTGATAACTGTGAAAATGGTTTTCCTCAAATCTGGACTTTACTAGAACTTCTATGTTAAGTAGCTTTGACACAATCTACATTGTAAAAGCGCTGTATAAATATACATGAATTGAATTTAATTGAACTAATCGTACAACCAAAATCTATAATCATTGCATCCTTAATAGCACATACAAATCACATGTATATATTACTGTATTCATCAGATTGCTTCATAGCAATTAGCTTTACAGTATTTAACACGGAAAACAGTGGCGATTTAGTTTAATCATTTAACTTTTATCATTACAAATGAATAGTAAACAAAGCATCAAAATAACATAAAAGAACACTTCTGAGTTTGTCTACAGCAGTGCACGTGTTCTATTTTTCATATTTTAATTTATTTTTTTGATAGTAGTAGAAAATGGATTATAATTACTCTTCAATTTGTTCTAGAAGCAAGATTTTGTGACTTTACTCATTGACATCTGACCAGTTCATTATTTGCATGAAGTATATCAGAGCCTTAAGTGCAGCACAGTTTCTCAAAGAGAATATTGCTTAGCATTTTTTTTTTTTGCAGCTCTGCCATTACAGCTAGTTTAATCATCTATAAAACTGGTCATGAAAAGGAAATAATGAGCGCTTATCACACAAAATCAAAAATTAAAAGGGTTCTTTAATAATAGTTTTGTAATATGAAACCTTTAAGAAATTAAGAAGACTCTATAAAATCTAAGTACTCACACATGTCAGCAGTTGTCAACAGTTCTGTAATACATCCAGAAGACTGGCTCCATAAACGTTTATTGTGTGTCATCACTTTCGGTACCTGTTACCTTTTTTTCCCTCTCCAACACCACCAAGAACATCAAACCTTCCTGGATTTGTGACAGGCTCTCTAATTACCTCTGCTATTTACGGTGCTCGGCCCGTCTGCTACTGATTTCTCCATTATCTTGACAGTCAACAAACTGGTCCCATTAGAACGGCTGTGCGCGAGGCTCGCCTGGGGCAGACCTGGGCTTTGGCGACCGCAAATCGCTTCTGTATTAAAAGTCACCATGTAATAACTGCCTTCAGCTTTATCGCTGAAGTGCCTGTTTTTTGAGTGAAAGGCTGGAAAAAGGAGGATTTTTTTCTTTGAACATGCTTTATTGACTGACCCGTACGTTCTGTGGGAGAATCTTTGAAGTTTCTGGAAGATGGTTTGAACATTTTAACCAGTCCTCTGATCATGTTCATGTTCTTTTTTCCTTCTTTTTCTTCTTTTTTTCCCTGATGTTAATAAGAACAAATGTTTTATGGACTAAAAAAATATGTTTGGACTTATCAGATAATTGTTGCCTTAATTGTTTTCCATTTCATATAGTTATTATGCACATAATAATTAGTGCATTAAATTCATTGTGCTTTTTTTAAAATCGTGTTTTATATTAGCAGTTAAAAGGGTGAAAGAGCACTATGTTAACTACGCAAGTCAAGAGGCAATAGCCACACACTGACCTGGAAGAAATGCGTCTTTCCAGGTCATGTCTGGACTGCACAGAGGTCCAACCCCATTTAAAAGGGTCCTATACATGAGGATGTGTAGAGTCAAGGTTGTGTCATCAAACATGACATCACTCAGTAATATTTACTTAACTCTATGTGGTACAAAGAAGTGTTTTCTTATGTAATGCAGTGGATGTTTTGATTGGGTTTTGCTTTTTTGATGTTTAATAACTATTTAAAATTGCTTAGTTGAAAGTAGTTTACTTATATTTAGTAAAATAAATCTAGATTTTGGTGATTTGGTGGATTTTGGTGTTCTGAAGCAAAAAAAGCTAAGATTTTTTTTATGTCTAATGAGTGCTGAAAATAATATTTTACTCTGAGATTTGTTTTGTCTTTACGTTACAACATAGTTTACTTAGAGTGATTTGGTTTAAGAAACAACTGCAATTCCATTTTTTGGGTCTAAAGACGTCTTATTCAACGTTCTGAAGCAAAGCTGTTTTGAAATCTAATGAATACTCAAAATAGTTTACTTAATTTTCTTATTTGTTATTATTTTAATTAACAAAAAAGTTAAATTCGCATAAACTCGCATTACATTTTTTAAAAAGTAACTCAAATTTTAGTACTTAATTTTGAAAGATAATTCGTTACTTGTTATTTAGAAAAGTAATTTTACAATGTAACTCGCGTTTGTGATGCGTTACTCCAGCAAAGCTGTTTTGAAAATGAATACTTAAAATAGTTTACTTAATTTTATATTTGTTATTATTTTATTTAAATAAAAGTAACTTGCATTAAATTTTTTAAAAACTCAAATATTGTTACTTAATTTTGAAAGGTAATGCGTTACTTTACTTGTTGCTTAAAAAAGTAATATTATTACGTAACACGCGTTACTTGTAATGAGTCACCCCAACACTGTTACTGTATACATCAGATAGTTTTCAACATAGTTTACTTAGAGTGGCATGGTTTAATAAGCAGCTGCTAATATTACCATTTTGTTTGTCTACAGACGTCTTATTTAACGTTCTGAAGCAAAGCTGTTTTGAAATATGATGAATACTCAAAATAGTTTACTTAATTTTCTTATTTGTTATTATTGTAATTAACTAAAAAGTAACTCTCATTAAATTTTTTTAAAAAGTAACTCAAATATTGTTACTTAATTTGAAAGGTAATGCGTTACTTTACTTTTTACTTAGAAAAGTAATATTATTATGTAACTCGCATTACTTGTGATGCGTTACCCCAACACTGTTACTGTATACATCAGATAGTTTTCAACATAGTTTGCTTAGAGTGGTTTGGCTTAAGAAAGAACTGCAATTACTCATTTTTTGGTCTAAAAACACATCATTCAATGTTCTAAAGCAAAGCTGTTTTGAAATCTAATGAATGCTCAAAATAGTTTACTTAATTTTCTTATTTGTTATTATTTTAATTAACTAAAAAGTAACTCGCATTACATTTTTTAAAAGGTAACTCAAATATTATTATGGATTTTGGTGTTCTGAAGCAAAAAAAGCTAAGATTTTTGTTGTCTAATGAGTGCTGAAAATACTATTTTATACTGAGATTAGTTTTGTCTAACACGTTTTCAACAGTTTACTTAGATTAGTTTGGTTTAAGAAACAACTGCAATTACTCATTTTTTGGTCTAAAGACGTCTTATTCAACATTCTAAAGTAATAAAAGCTATTTTGAAATCTAATGAATACTCAAAATAGATTACCTAATTTTCTTATTTGTTATTATTTTCTCTTAAAATGTTCCCCTAGTTTTAGACCCTACGTTCTGTAGCTTTAGTAATGCTGTCAGCTTTCAATGCTTTTGTCCCTAAAATGAAACATCAAATGGAAGAAAATTTCAATTAACTCCTCTCTTTCTATAAACATGTCCGCATGAAGACGGACAGCTTCGTGACAGCGTGACATTGTTGGTGAGATGTGACTTTTGAGTAAAGGTCATTACTCCTCCTCCATGATGCCTTTACATGTCACTCAGAAGAATGGCATGATGACCAATCAGGGCCTGGCATGCCCAAAGCCACAGTTATGGCTCTAGGGGTGGTCAGAAGTCATCAGGATTGGCCGGCAGCGTGGAGGGTACGGGAGGTCAAACCTTTGACATTTGCCGTGACATTAGCCCTCTATTTTTATGCTGAGGCCTTCTCGTGCCAATTACTTTTTTTGCCCTGTATAGGGGTATCAAGTTGCAAATGTCACCAATAGAATGGACTTTGTTATTAGAGACTGTGTGTGTGTGTGTGTGTGTGTGTGTGTTTGTGTGGGTTTTCATGCAGACAAACACTGCTATTCCTTATGTTGACCTCTGCTGGCAATTTAGATTTTCTTAGAAATAATCAATTAATCAACTTGTGTGGCTTTCTGTGAAATATACAGCAAAAAGTAATGATGAAAACATGCTGATGGCATTGCTGAGACTGACTACAGATGCCAGGAGAGATCAGTGTGACACTACTGAGGATGAAATTCTCACTAGATTCTTGTATATAGTAATGAGCCAAACAAGGCTGACCAGTCAGTAAACTTTGGATCCAATTTCACTGTTTAACAAGCTCTTGCCCTATGAATGTCATGCAGGCATCGGATATGAGCATGCTCTTTCTCAGAACTTGTGTCAGACATTTTGCTCTTTGCATTTTGTTCCATCTCACTTATAAATATATGGCTGTGCAATGTTGAGGAACTATGCAATATCATGCTATATAATGCAATATTCATTGCATGATTACTGTATTTAAAAACAATGTTATAATCAATATGTTTCATATTATTAATGGAGAAGAAAGCATCACTACAGTATATACTACATACAGTATCACCACTACTTTTATCTCCAGTGATTTCAACCTAAAACCATCAAGAACATTCAGGTAAACAAAAACACTTGAAACGGAGTCGAGTAACTTCTTTCTTGTCTTATTGCTTTCTTAACATAGTTTACTTGCTTGCTCATATTTCAGCATCCATACTAAAATCATTACAGTTTTTAGACCAAGAAAAAACACAGCTTGGTTTTTGAGATACACAATGACATCTAACTACATTGTCTGACATGCTGAAAAGTCTTTCAAAGGGTTTGCTAAAGACAGGCACACATAAATTCACTCTTTTTTTTTGCAAACCATTGCTGTATGTTTATTGTGAAATGCACATTTGCGATATTTCAATAATTTTAATATATTGCCCAGAAATAATTCTATACACTGAAGTTGGTAACCTTTGAGTTTAATGTGCACAGTTGTGATCATAAATTTACATATGCTTTGCACAAAAATGCTAATTATTTAGTGCTCCATAAGTCAAAACATTAAAGTCCCCAAGAAATCAAAACTAACCATATGATTTTGTTAGCTCACATTGCCAGTTTTGTGGTGAACAATTTATGTGTGCATGTCATTAAGAAAAAAATATATATTTTGCCCCTCTAATCATTAATTGAATTCTAAGCATGCACTTCCTGTTTGTTTTCAGTTAAATAGGGTATATGCAGAAGTATGCGGAAGGACTTTTAATTTGTCTGTAACCTGGGTCAAGCGCTTCCGGTGAACTGTATGCAGTTACAAAATTGGCGCATTTAAGGTTTTTTCTTTAATAATCAGCGATCTCCACTGGCTGAGTCATATCCGATATAAACTGGGTCTCAGGATGTAAAAGAAGCACTGCATTAAATTACATTTTTCCCTGCCCTGTCTTTAAAATATGAACATTTATTTTACCCCAATATATTCAGTGAATCTTGTTTTACACTTGAGCAACTAAATGAATGCCAAAGACTATTTAACTGATTATATTTTAATTACATTACAACATCTATGCTGTAAATGGATCCGTATAAAATGGAAAAAAAGTCACATTATAACCGTTCACCGGATGTTTATCGGTATGGGATGAAACATAGCTTTGCCTATCTTCTATTATGAGATTACGTGATTTTGAGATAATGGGCATGGCTAACATATTTAACCACCCCCCTCCAACTGTCAATTTTGACAACAAACAAAAATGGTGAGCAGGAGTTGTCTGTTAGTTTGTAATAACTCTTCGAAAACCCCTTTCACCATCTTTCTGAATGAAATGCTTACTTTACTACATTTATTCAGCACGTGGTAGAAAAAAAAAAGCCACGCCGACTGTTTGCTCATTTAATATTCTGTTTCTCTAGGAACTGCGTCACAATACAAAAAAATAACGATCGCAGCGGTTCATCCGGTTCATTGGGACTTCAAATTAATAGCTGAGTTTATAATGAACCCCCATTCAAAACTTTATTTATCTTTAATTACTAATACTGTGTGTCATTAGCTTTGTCATTAGCTTTGTGTGCCACAACATAGTGCTTGTGATTTCCGTGTTTGTCCCGTGCAGTTCTGCAGAACTGTCTACAGCTCTTCTGAAAAATCTTCCAGGTCCTGCCCATTCATTGCTTTTGTAGCATCTTCTGCATATTTGAACCCACTCTAGCTGTGACTGTATGAGTTTGACATCCATCTTTTCACACTGAGGACAATTGAGACACTTGTACACAAAATTACAAAAGAAGAAAAGCATTCACTGATGCTCAAGAAGGCAGCACAAATATATGTGGGTTGTAAGCACAACAAAGATGTGTACACTTTTTATAATTTTCTTTAAACTTCACATTTATTTTTTATAAAAACTATGTTCTGCCCTTTAGAAGCTACTTAAAATATGTACTTTTCCCAAAAGACGAATAAAAACTATTTACCCCAAAGTTCACCCCCACCTTAGTTTTAATAGTAAATATGTATTTTTACTTGCTTTTTTTTTTTTTTTTGAACACAAAAAATAAAGATATTTTGAAGAATGTTTACAAAACATGTTACCATTACCATAAAAGTAGGGACAAAATTACTATGGAAGTCAATGGCTAAACATTTTCAACATTTTTAGAAAAATCTTTTCCTTTTGTGTTCAACAGAAGAAAGAAACTAAAACAGGTTTGGAATAAGTGGAGGGTGAGTGACTGCACCTTTATCATTTTCTAGGTTTCTAGGAAAGCGCTGCATCTGGAAAAAAAAGTTGTTTACATAGCTGGTGTTGATTGCTTGGCATAGTATGAAACTTGTTCTTATCACAATATCATGTTTCATATCATTCGATATTAATAATTGTTAAATATTATTGTGTATTTAACAATACATTTAGGAATATTATGATTTATTTATTTAATCACTTTATTAATTTACCAACATTACTAAGGCAAATAGTTTTAATAGTCAAAACAAAAAGATGTCAACAAAATATCTGATCTCTTTATAATAAAATAACATAAGTGTTAAAGAGACTTTTAAACTTGATAAATAAAATGTTACAAAGTGTGTGCAATGGTAAAGCGTAAATACTGAACAATCAAAGCAAACTTTAAGGTAGATCAACATCTGTAAGCTGGGAATGATAATGATACAGTAAATATCAAACTCTGTCAACAATACAAATTATGATAATCAAATCTGAGCTTTAAGTAAAAGAATTAACCATCATTATTCAAATACATACTGCAACATTACAAATTAGGAAGTTGAAAGACTATGCTAAAAAACTCTTTCAGATGTGGAGCTAGTGGCTGGGATGCACAAGAAAAGAAACCAAAAAGCCACTCTCTGACAACTTGCATGACAAACTTACACCCTAAGCTTTTGGCATTGCTTCCAAGGCACGCGCTCAGCAGCCACATTTTAATAAAACTATAGCCTTCAAATCGAATCTTCATACTGAAACTTTTTTATCGATATTGACAATGGTGTTCGGTCAATAAATATCAATACCGATTTTATCACCCAGCCCTACTCGTTCTTTACATTGTGTCTGAAGGGTTCCACTCTTCCACTTCTACATTTTATTTATTTATTTATTTATTTATTTATTTATTTATTTATTTATTTATTTATTTATTCATTTATTCTATTTTCTTTTTTCTTTTTTTTCTTTTATGGGACGTTCCACAGTCACTCCAATAAAGCTAGATCCTTCACTTAAAATAAAACCAAGTGCAGTAGGTAAAACAGTGGTATTGGATCCTTCCATTGAATGACTTTGAGATTTTATGTAGCCCTCTGGGTAGATGAAGTGTTACGGACTATACAGCCATTGTGTTTAACAGAGCAGGCATAAAAACAAAATTGCTAAAAGGTGCGGTGGAGAGCACATCATTTGAAGTTACTGCGCAGAACACGAGCATCCACAATCAGTGTTTTTGCAAATTTCAGCTGAACTGATCGACCATACATTTTGTTAATAGGTCATGTAGTCGAGTAACACAAGTGCACACACATTATAGCACATAAAAGCTGCCCAGAGGGAGAGAAGCTTAAAACCTCAGAGTTGACCAACATCTTAAGTATTACAGGGGGAACACCAAAGGGTCATGTGTTTGTCACTTTTAAAACTCAATAACTTAACAGTCTCCTTTTCAAAGCATCGTCTTGTATTATCTGCCCTGAAATGTAATTTTTAAAGCAAGAAATTCCTTAGATGAACAGTTTCAGATGTGAACATAATTCACCTGTCCCTCTGGGAAAGGAGTGCGTTTTCGTGATGGGTTGATTATGTCAATATTCAGCTGGTTTTGAATGACTCCCCATGGCACTGATGCCTGAAAAAATGGATTTTTCATCGTCACTACTGCATTGACTCACTAAGGCGCTGGAAACAGGCACTGATCCCTGAGAGATATGTAACAGATTTGTTTTAATTAAGTGTGCAAACAAAAGAGAAATTGGATCGTTGACTGAAACACTGGAACTGGAACAATAAAGCCACTAATTGCTGTTACTTTTTTTTTCTTCTCCAACTTGAATCGATAGCCATTGCTCAGCTCACGCAGCACAGTAAAGAGACTGAAAAGCCAAATTCGAACTGTGTGCACTGAAGCTCTACAGTTCCATCTAATTCAGAATCTAATAATTATTAATATGTGTAATTGTTTAGCATAACCGTATTTTCTTTTCCAAATAAACCTGCTTTTTAAACCAGTGATGTACTGTGTGGTCACAATGCGGACGTCCTGAACAGGGTGCCGCCAATCTCCCCTGTCAGGCTGACGTTGCTAAACTACAAAACCCAGCAAAATAAAACACTCAAAGGATTAGAACAATTTAGAAAGCACACCCCCATCCTTTCAAATGCGCTTTCTTTTGCGCCGCGGCTATTTCTCCGCACCCAGCATGGGCTCCGCTTTGTGGCTTTTAATAACTTGCCTTTCTTAGCCACTACCCCCTGAGACACATTTTTTTTTTTCCGCCATTTCTATCTCTCCCCCTCACTTTATTTGTGCCGCCCTGTCTCTACCTACTAGCAGCTGCAAGGAGAAGTGAGGCCTATGCGGTTGAGGCGGCAGCAGCAAATTTCTTCCAGTTGCTCGACGCGCTAATCCTCCCCTTTTCTTCGCAGCTCAACCATTATATTGCAGTTTCATTGACTGGGAGGTGTTGTGTTGCAGTGGAATCAATAGCTGAGGGGATCCCAGCCCAACGATTAGCTTGTCAGTCAGGCCTGTGCAGTGGGAAGGGAGGGGAGGCCGCGTAAATCCTGGAATACCAGGGGCCACCAGCATAGAGAGGCAGGAATGCTGAGAGCCGTTGAGTGCTCCGTGCCACCTGTTGTGGAAGGCAACATGTGCTGTATGTATTAACCTTTCTGCTACTGTGGTTTAACCACTGGCCGTTACAAGGCCAACAGCCCAATCTGGGGTGAAGCTTGTCACACACAAGTACACATGTACACGCTTTCACACTCGCACAGTCATAACATCACACCAGGACATCGTGTTTGGAATATTTTGGAGATGTAGAAATACATATTAGCATTTATGCACAGACTGTGCATAGTTAGACTTGTCTTGTGTATTGATAATTGATATGCTTAATATTTTTGTACAGGCACATCTGTTATATTTGGAAGTACCAAAAAAATAATAATTTTTACACCATTATTGCCCAGGAATGCTTTCTTCTGTTGGAAGGCATGTTGTGGCACTTTATAGCGCAGTTAGTTATGGTCCTTGAATCTGATTGGTCGAGCATCTGCTGTAAGAGCTATAACAGACCAAGAGTGCTGGGACTATGCAGGATTGCAGGAAAGTGGAGTTAATGCTATTTTAACTTTAGCATCTTTCCAGTCGATTTAATAATTAATTCATGTAAATGCTTTGTTTGAATGCATCGGTTTGTATTTTTTTCATTTTGACTAAATCCTTCATTAGCTAGGTTGTGTTAATTTAGTGTTGGAGGAAACCCTTTTATATAATTGTGGCCTTCAAGGAGAAGAATTAAACACTGGTTATTGTTGTTAATAATAATAATAATAATAATAATAATAATAAAACCCAAAGTCCACTGTTTCTGTAGGTTATGATTGTTGTAGCAAAAAGGGATTGACTTGTTTTTGACTTGATTTGTTCAGAAATTCTGCTTTAGTAAGTGAGGAACCAAAGAAGGTTATACAGTAAAATAATTCACTCAGCTGATTAAAATTCCACAGAAACTGTCATTTACACACTTGCTTGATGAACTTATGGATTAAGTCTTTCTAAATATATGGCCATGCACTTCTGTTTGTTCTCTCTTGCTTTAATAGATGGTAGCTTTAGACAGATTATTATATGCTGTGAATTGTATTGTATTTTACACTCACTGGCCACTTTAATAGTTACACCTTACAGGTACTGGGTTGGACCCCATTTTGCCTGCAAAACAGGCTTAATCCCTCGTGGCATAGATTCACAAGGTACTGGAAATATTTCTCAGAGATTTTGGTCCATATTGACATGATAGCATCAAGCAGTTGCTGCAGATTTGTCCGCTGCACATCCATGATGCGAATCTCTCATTCCACTACATCCCAGAGGTGCTCTATTGGATTGGGATCTGGTGATTGTGGAGGCCATTTGGTTACAGTGAACTCATTGTCATGTTCAAGAAACCAGTCTGAGATGATTCATGTTTTATGACATGGTGCATTATCCTGCTGGAAGTAGCCATCAGAATATGGGTACACTGTGGTCATAAATGGATGGACATGGTCAGCAACAATACTCAGGTAGGCTGTGGCGTTGACACGATGCTCAGTTGGTACTAATGGGCCCAAAGTGTGCCAAGAAAATGTCCCCCACACCATTGCACCACCACCACCAGCCTGAACCGTTGATACAAGGCAGGATGGATCCATGCTTTCATGTTGTTGACGTCAAATTCTGACCCTACCATCCGAATGTCGCAGCAGAAACTGAGACACATCAGACCAATGTTTTTCCAATCTTCTGTTGTGCAATTTTGTTGAACCTGTGTGAATTGTAGCCTCAGTTTCTTGTTTTTATCTGACAGGAGTGGGACCCAGTGTGGTCTCCTGCTGCTTTAGCCCATCCGCCTCAAGCTTGGATGTGTTGTGCGTTTAGAGATGCTCTTCTGCATACATCGGTTGTAACGAGTGGTTGTTTGAGTTACTGTTGCCTTTCTATCAGCTGGAACCAGTCTGGCCATTCTCCTCTGACCTCTGGCATCAACAAGGCATTTGCACCCCACAGAACTGCCGCTCGCTGGATATTTTCTCTATTTCGGACCATTCTCAGTAAACCCTAGAGATGGTTGTGCGTGAAAATCCCAGTAGATCAGCAGTTTCTGAAATACTCACACCAGTCCGTCTGGCACCAACAACCATGCCACATTCGAAGTCCCTTAAATCATCTTTCTTCCCAATTCTGATGCTTGGTTTGAACTGTAGCAGATCGTCTTGACGATGTCAATATGCCTAAATGCATTGAGTTGCTGCCATGTGATTGGCTGATTAGAAATGTGCGTGAACGAGCAGTTGGACAGGTGTACCTAATAAAGTGGCCGGTGAGCGTATATGCTATAAGTGTTAATTACAAAAAAACAGCATTTGAAATTGTGTCTCAAACTGAGCATTCTGTAGAAATGCTATCCCATATCTGTCCTGCAGGCAGGAAAATGATCCATTAAGCATTGCTCTGGCCTTGGTGTCATGATATTGGTTTTGAAGCATTAAATCAATTCTTTTAGGTCTATGCAATGAGACAGTGAGTTTAGTCTTATTTCAGTAGGAAGCAAAAGAAAAGAAACTGTACACTATTTGTCTGTGAACCAATACAATAACAGCAAAAATGAATCAGTGCCCTTTCAAAAATATGTGGCTGCTGTTTCAGAGTGGACAAAGTTCATCATCAAAACAATGTCACATGACACTGTTTTTTTTTTTTTTTGGTAACACTTTATTTTGATGGTCCATTTGAGTATTAGTATAGACTGTCTGCTTGATATCTGTTGATGCTGCTCCTTCAACAGACATTTAACTGACTATAAGAAACATGTCAATTTACACTAACCCCAACCCAACCTAACAGTCTACTTATAATCTAATGAGAATTAGTTGCAATGTAACTTACTGTATATTTAACAAACAGACCATCAAAATACAGTGACCTCTTTTATTAAATATATGTTTTTATTTTTTATTTATTTATTGATTAATTGTTTTTTTAAAGTTGTTAGCGTAGTTGCCTTACAGCAAGAAGGTCACTGGTTTGAGTTCTTTGTGGAGTTTGCATGTTCTTCCCGTGTCTGAGTTGGTTTCCTCCAGGTACTCTGGTTTCCCATGTTCCCAGTTTGACATGCGACAAATTGGATAAACTAAATTGGCTATAGTGTGTGAAAGGGAGAATGTGTGGGTGTTTCCCAGCACTGAAGGTTGTACTCTCATTAGTGGGTTGCTGCTGGAAGAGCGTCCGCTATGTAAAACAATTTCCAGAGTAATTGGGAAATTACTGAGAAAGTGAGTAAGCGAATGCATTCTTATTGTTGGTTAAGGGGATAGTTCACCCCAAAAATGAAAATTGTCATCATTTACTCACCCTTCACTTGTTTTCAAATCTTTGCATTTCTTTCTTCTGTTGAACACAAAAGAAGATGTGTAGAAAAATGCATGGCGACCCATTGATTTCCAAAGTTTTTTTTTTTCTTTTGCCTACTATGGAAGTTGATGGGTCCCAGCAATCAGCATTATTCAAAATATCTTCCTTTGTGTTCAACAAAAGAAACTAAAACATAAAGGTTTAAAAACCACATAAGGGAGAGTAAATAATGAGGTCATTTTTGTTTTTGGGTAAGCTGTCCTTTTAAGTTTATTTACATTTTTTCTAAAGTAATTTATAATATTTTGTTGTTGTTGTTTTTGAAAGAAGTCTCTTCTGCCCAGCAAAGTTGTATTACTTGATAATATTTTATGATTAAATCATGTATAATAATACATTTATGTTAATACAAATATTATTATGCGTGAGTATATTATGAAATTGCAGCACGGTGGCGCACTGGGTAGCACAATCGCCTCACAGCAAGCAGGTCGCTGGTTTGAGCCCCGGTTGGGTCAGTTGGCATTTCTATGTGGAGTTTGCATGTTCTCCCCATGTTGGCGTGGGTTTCCTCCGGGTGCTCTGGTTTCCCCCACAAGTCCAAAGACATGTGGGTTGGTGAATTGGGTAAGCTAAATTGTCTGTAGTGTATCGTTGTATGGTTGTGAATGAGTGTGTATGGATGTTTCCCAGTGATGGGTTGTAGCTGGAAGGGCATCCATAGAACATATGCTGGATAAGTTGGTGGTTCATTCCACTGTGGCGACCCCAGATTAATAAAGCGACTAAGTCGAAAAGAAAATGAATGATTGAATAAATGAATGAATGAATGAATGAATATTATGAAACGTTCTAATATGATTATAATTATTATACAGTGTACAGTAATTTCCTTAATTTTTTAGTAATGTAATACATTAGGAGCAGCAACATGCAAGCAATGACAACAATAATAATAGTAATATTAACAATAATGGTTATAATGATAATGATGATAATATATATACTGTACACACACATTTTCTGTCAAACTTTTTTAAACTTTTGAACTTCTAACTTTATAACACAGATCCTTTAAAAAATATTCTAATATGCCAATTTAGTACTTAATTGTACTCTAAATATCTAATTTTTATTGGTTGACATAACTTTCATTATATTTTTGCTAAAAGGAGTTATTTTCTCTCTCTTTCTGTCTTTCTATAATTAGATCATCATTAGTGTTTGTGTTTGCTGTTGTTGTTACCCATAATGGCATTATGATGATAGACATCTTGTGCTGAATCAGACCTGTTCAAACAACACTGTTTGGGCTGGACGAGATCATGACTTCAGCCTCCACATGTGATCGGTGTCACTGACAGTGTGAGTGAATGCATATGTGAGACCCTTTCCGTATGTAGTTTTCTGCCCGACAGCCTGTGTCCTTCGCTCTTAACATGATACCCCGGGCTACTGAAAGTTGACCCCACCTTAAAAAAAAGGCACACTCTGACCCAAATCACTTTGTTTTTCTTTAGATCTATGACTTATTCATCATTTGACCCTTTGAATAAGTGATGGCAGGTTTAAAATACACTCTGTCCATATGCTCTGCCCTTTTAAGCTAGGTCAAAGTGTTTTAAATGCAGAGAGGTGATATATATATATATATATATATATATATATATATATATATATATATATATATATATATATATATATATATATATATATATATATATATATATATATATATATATATATATATATATATATATATATATTAATATGCTTTTTTTATCATTATACTGTGTAAATAATATATTTTCCAATATTTTGTTTTATTTTATTAAGAGTTAAATATATTAAAATATTGACTAATTAATTTTGAATAATTTGTAATAACGTTATTTTTTAAAAAAACGTCACTCATGCTCTTCAAAACACTACAAAAGCTTATTTGATTCAAAAACAATTCTATACATTATCACATTAAAATGATAATTTATTATAAGTATTATACAGTGTGGGTGGCGTGGTGCCACAATGGGTAGCGCTGTCGCCTCACAGCAAGAAGGTCGCTGGTTCGAGCCTCGGCTAGGTCAGTTGGCATTTCTGTGTGGAGTATGCATGTTCTCCCCCTGTTCGCATGGGTTTCCTCCGGGTGCTCCGGTTTCCCCCACAGTCCATCCGGAAAGTGTTCATAGCGCTTTTTCTACTTTTTTTATGTTACAGCCTTATTCCAAAAATGATTAAATTCATTTATTTCCTCAAAATTCTACACACAATACCCCATAATGACAATGCGAAAAAAGTGTTTTTGAAATTGTTACAAATTTATTAAAAATAAAAAACCTGAAAAATCACATGCACATAAATATTCACAGCCTGTGCTCAATATTTTGTTGATGCACCTTTGGCAGCAATTACAGCCTCAAGTCTTTTTGAATATGATGCCACAAGCTTGGCACACCTGTCTTTTCAGACCTGATTTTCAGATCTCTCCAGAGATGTTCAATAGGATTTAGGTCTGGGCTCTGGCTGGGCCATCCAATGACATTCACCGAGTTTTTGTGAAGCCATTCCATTAATATTTTGGCAGTGTGCTTTGGGTCATTGTCCTGCTGAAAGATGAACTCGCCCCAGTCTGAGGTCAAGAGCACTCTGAAGCAGATTTTCATTCAGGATGTCTCTGTTCATTGCTGCATTCATCTTTCCGTCTATCCTGACTAGTCTTCCAGTTCCTGCTGCTGAAAAACATCCCCTCAGCATGATGCTGCAACCACCATGCTGCATTCTCCAAACATAACGCCTGGCATTCACTCCAAAGAGTTCAATTTTAGTCTCATCAGACCAGAGAATTTGGTTTCTTATGGTCTGAGAGTCCTTCAGATGCCTTTTGGCAAAATTCAGTGGCTTCCGTCTGGCCACTCTACCATACAGGCCTGATTGGTGGATTGCTGCACAGATGGTTGTCTTTCTGTAAGGTTCTCCTCTCTCCACAGAAGAACGCTGGAACTCAAACAGAGTGACCATCGGGTTATTGGCCACCTCCCTGACTAAGGCCCTTCTTGCCCGATCACTCAGCTTAGATGGCCGGCCAGCTCTAGGAAGAGTTCTGGTGGTTCCAAACATCTTCCACTTATGGATGATGGAAGCCACTGTGCTCATTGGAACTTTCAGAGCAGCAGAAATGTTTCTGTAACCTTCCCCAGCCTTGTGCCTCAAGACAATGCTGTCTCTGAGGTCTACAGACAATTCCTTTGTCTTCATGCTTTGTTTGTGCTTTGACATGCACTATCAACCCTGGGACCCTATATAGACAGTTGTATGTAGTAATGGGCGATATAAACGATATGCGATATAAACGATACAAAATTGGCCTACGATAGAGATTCTAATTCTATTGCACTATCGCGATAATGCATGTTTGATGACGCAATCTACCCGCGAAATTAAGAGCAACGAGCTGCAGCCGGCTGCAACGCATCATCTTGAATAAACACGGACAGGGCTCGACAGTGCGACAAAAAATAGACGCACATGTGCAATTTTCTTTTTTAATAAGCTCGATTGATAACTTAATTCACTCGGCCACGGTAAAACAACATGCTCTTCACACTAACGTATGGTGTATTACGTTGGAAATCTGTTGTGACTGTAACACATGTTGACGCGCTCAACAACAGCACTAAGCAACGCATGGCACCGAATGGCGACGTGTCGCACAACTTGCGAGCCTCATGCATGGCATGTCGTGGCTTGTCACACAGATTCCCACACAGCGCTTCCCACACAGATTTTACCTGGGCGGCTGATATATTATTGGGGCGGCCCGGTTCTGTGTTCGCGAGAAACTGAGAACACTCTGCCACAGACTCACGTGCTCTGCATGCAGACCCACAGAGACGCGCTGGATACAGAACTGTTGTCCTGCTTTTATAGCAGCTTTGAGAAGAGCGCGAAGTCTAAATAGACTAATTCAGCTCATTATTTGGGGTGACAATATATTCTCTTTTCCCTGGACATGTCCGAGAATCTGCTTTCGCTTTCGATATTAATTGTATTCATTTTTGCATTACTTTATAAGCAAACTTTGTCTGGTGCGTCTCAATCTCTCAGCAGCCCCAAAACTACAGCAGACAGAGAGAGAGAGTGAGGGAGAGAGAGAGAAAGAGCAGATCAAGACACCAGTTTTAATTTCATTAGGAGAACAAAATGTTTAAAATCAAATGTGTTACCTTAGGCTGCAGGTTAGAAATATGTTTTTATTTAAAGTATCTGCAATACACAATTTTATTTGACTTTTTAATACTGGAAGTAATTTCAGTACAGTGTAAGTTCCTTAACTAAACACCAGTTTTTTTGTTCTCTGCAACTTGGGCATTTAGGAACCAAGGACTTAAAAGAAAAGTCTTTCTTTCTAAAAGGCACTACATTAGTTTATTTATCTGCAACATTGTGTTGTTTAATTACAATTTTTCTTTTGCACAATAAATGTTCTCAAAATGACATGCAACGTTTCTTTATTTCTTCAACAAAAAATAGCAGTTTGGCTTTCCTAAGGGTCTATGTAACCTGTTCTGAAATGGTTCTATTATAATTTATATATCGCAATATATATCGTTATCGCAAGAGGCTGCAATGTATATCGCAATATGGATTTTAGGCCATATCGCCCATCCCTAGTTGTATGCCTTTTCAAATCATGTCCAATCAACTGAATTTACCACATGTGAACTCCAATTAAGCTGCTGAAACATCTCAAGAATGATCAGTGGAAACAGAATGCACCTGAACTCAATTTAGAGCTTCACGGCAAAGGCTGTGAATACTTATGTACATGTGATTTTTCAGCTTTTTTATTTTTAATAAATTTGCAACAGTTTCAATTTCTGCGTAAAACATATGCTGGATAAATTGGTGGTTCATTCCGTTGTGGCGACCCCTGATGTATAAAGGGACTAAGCTGAAAAGAAAATGAATGAATGAATAAGCATTATACAGTGTAAAATCCTTAAGCATAAAATATATTAGGAACAACATCTACAACAATAACACACATACACACACAATTTCGAAGTTGTTTGAAATATATGGTTTCTTTATGAAAGAAGTCCCTCATGAACCCCTAAGTCCATTTATTTGGTCAAAAACGCAGTCAACATGGCAATATTTCAAAATATTATAACTATGTAAAGTATACAACTGTTTAATTTAAATTATTTATGAGATTTCACTTTCAGTAATTATATAGTAATTCCATTATGGTTTATTACAACTATATACACTCACCGGTAACTTTATTAGGTACACCTTACTAGTACCGGCCGGGTTGTACCCCCTTTTGCTTTCAGAACTGCCTTAATCATTTGTGACATAGATTCAACAAGGTACTGGAAATATTCCTCAGAGATTTTGGTCTATATTGACATGATAGCATCACGCAGTTGCTGTAGATTTGTCGGCTGCACATCCATGATGTAATCTCCCATTCCGCCACATCCCAAAGGTGCTCTATTGGATTGAGATCTGGTGACTGTGGAGGCCATTTGAGTACAGTGAACTCATTTTCATGTTCAAGAAACTCACAGAACTGTCGCTCACTGGATATTTTCTTTTTTTCGGACCATTTTCTTTAAACCCTAGAGATGGTTGTACGTGAAAATCCCAGTAGATCAGCAGTTTTTAAAATACTCAGACCAGCCTGTCTGGCACAAACAACCATGCCACATTCAAAGTCACTTAAATCGCCTTTCTTTCCCATTCTGATGCTCAGTTTGAACTGCAGCAAATCGTCTTGACCTTGTCTACATGCCTAAATGGATTGAGTTGTTGCCATGTGACTGACTAATTAGAAATTCGCTTTAATGAGCAGTTGTACCTAATAAAGTGGCCGGTATATGTATATTGTCACATAATCCTTAAAAATTCATAGTTATTAATATTAAACCAGTTGTTCTAAAAAACTAAAGTTCAGTCTTTTTTTTTTGCATCTTCATTCAGTGTCATTAAGGTTGTCTCTTCTGCCATGTGTGTCCTTAAAAAACGTGCAGATTTTGAAAGTCCCATCTGAGAGGACGAGCTGGACCATCTGACGGCTGGAATTAATGAGCGGGGACCTGCAGTGGGCTAGAAGGTAGCGGGGCCACATGAAACAATGAGGCCTGTTGCTTGTAATCACTTGAAGCTGCTGTCATTAGTGCAGGCCTGATGCAGGAGCAGCGTGGGCTCTGAGAGGGAAGTGTTTGCCAGCTGCTGCCAGCCTGTCATCAGGAGGGGACACTGAGCTGAGGTGGGCATTCGGGGGCACTATATAGCAGGAGCTGCTGGAGTCAAGGGCAGAACGCAGTGTCCCGGTGATTAGTGTTTGTTGAGGACATGTGTGCATGAATATGCGTCTGTATGTTATGATGGTGGGATTTCATCGTGGCATCGGGCCACATATTATATGTGTGAGGTCGCTGATCAACACTTCTACATTTGTACTTTTGGCAGCACGCAGAGACTAAATGGACCACCTCCCATTGGAACACAACCTTTTTAGGTTCTGGGTAATGTTTGGAGTGTGTTATAGGGCTAAATGTGAGCAATTAGGTGTCAAGATGATACTTGAAAGTGAATGTTCTAAATGTTGTGATCCTTCTGTGATCATCAGGCAAGGTGTCAAGTGTGTGTACACAAGACTGAGATCATGTGGCTGACAGACATGGGTTTATTTGTTTGTCAGCACCTTTGCACTCATGTCTGTATAATATAACAGGAAATGTATTTATTGTTGTTGTTGTTGTTGTTTTACATGCCAATTCAAATGTTCTGATTTTGTTTGATGATTAATGTCATATCATAGTGCATATATTAAGGTTGTCGCGATACCATTAATTCACATTACGATACTGTACCACCTGAAGTATCATGATATCAAGTAGTATTGCGATACTGTACTGTATTGTCAGAAATACTGTACTGTAAAACCCAACAGTCAACTATATCAAATAAAATGAGTGTAGTTAACTTAAAATTGACTGAAAGTTAAATCTACTCATTTGAAAAGAGTTTTGAACTCAGTGTTGAAGGTAATGAGTTAATTAAATACCTCATTACTTCAACTTAAATGGAGTAAGTTCACAGTACTCATATAGATTAGTTTTTTTAACTCAAGTGGTTCGTTGCAATCAGTCTCCTCAAATGATTTGGGTTGACTTAACTTATTGAGTTTTACAGTACTCAATTGGTTTGAGTTATCTTCATTTATTGGGTTTTACTGTGCTCAAATTGCTTCTTTTACTCAAATAAATTAAGTTCACAGTACTCATTTGGATTAGTTTTTGAACTTAAATGGTTTGTTGCAATCGGTTTCCTCAAATAGTTTGAGTTAAACCGCCGTGTGTGGTCTGGCGCAATATGGCTGCCGTTGCGTCATCCAGGTGGATGAGGAGTTTCCCCCAGTGTGTAAAGCACTTTGAGTGTCCAGAAAAGCGCTATATAAATGTAAGGAATTATTATTATTATTATTATTATTATTATTATCATTATTTTATTTTATTTATTTTTCCACATGCAACATTATGTATTGTAGATAGACCGTTAATGACGATACTATCGTTTACAAACTACATTGGCACTACCAATATTTTGGAGCCATAATATCATGATACTACCATAGTACCGGTAAACCGTGCAACCCTAGCATATATTAATATAATAAATGTATTATTATATTTAAAGTATGTTTATGGTAGGCAGAATATTAACGCATATGTGTGTGCATGCTTTGGAACATTACACTGTGAATCACTCATTCCTGTTGTTTTGTGTTTATTTTCACACTGTCTTTATAGAGTGTGATATAAAAGTTGTTAGACATCCTAAACAGCACAGTATATCCCATGGAAATCAGTATATGTCCTATATGTCCTCTTAATACTTTGAGACAGGGCTAAGCTGGTCTCTTAAGAGTCCTTATGGAGGGTCTGGGAGAATGTTGGAGGTTCTGAGGAGAAAACCTCCTCAAGAGGAAAAACATAGCAGCGTGTTAAGTTATTAAGCCCCACTTTGGGCAGTGTGTGTGAAACAAGCTCCCACAAGGGTGTGTGAGAATCCCTTAACTCACATTACCCCTCCCCTCAGCTTTGTCTCTTTTTCAGGACTAGGTTAGAAGGGTCACCCTCTTCATGTGGATAGGTCCTTTGGCCCAATTACGCTGCTACAGTGCTCAATTAGCCACAATCCCTTCTTTTCAAGGTGATGTTTGAAAGGGCTTTACATTTTTTAAGGTCTAAAGAAAGAGCGGGGACCCCCAAAGTGAGATGAAATTAGGGACATAAACGGAGGCTCAACCTAAATCATTGTATGTGAAGTGCTTGCTGTCCTCAAAATATTCATACACTTCTCTCGCTCTTTATCTCTTTGTCTGCTTCGCTTTAAATATCAAGGATGGCCTGGTTTGTTTCATATTTCAAAATAAAAATGTTTAAAGGAAATATTTGCTGTACTGTCCTTGAGGTTTGTTATTTCACAATTTATAATGTTAGTTTCTGTTCTGCCGCAGTTGCATTCATCAATGTTTAATCTATAATTGGGAAATGAGAGGGGTTTTTGGGTCAGGACCATCTTTAGTGGTTATAGAAAATATTTCAGGCACACTGGTCTACTCAAGCAAGGTCATACTTCTTACTAAGCTCAATTAACAGTGGGTATTAACCTTGTTTATACGAAATAATAGCAATATGGATTGAGACACTAAATTTATTGTAAATAGCAGGATGTCTATAGCCATTAGCAGAATGGCAGTAAGGACCTATGCCAAGTTTTTAAAAGAAAGGTTATATAATATTACATTTTGCAGCAGACTTAAAGTGAAATGTCTTACAGGGGATGCTAAAATGTGTGTTAGCTTTTGAAACAGTGCAACAAATTGCAATGAAAAATGTTTCATGTAAGTAAACTTGTCACATTTCAACTCAAACATTTACTGTAGAGAAACCATTAAACTATGTCAAATATTTGCCAATGGCAGTTAAGATATCAACTTACGGAATCACATTGTTTTATTGTTTGTGCGACTGCAAAAACAAGGCATTTTAGTTATGCTAACCAAAAGGCTCAGTTTTGGTGATCGGAATAAGTAACATGATTAGCATCAAGGTGGAAACACATTACTGGGTGAGTTACTGAACAAGTTTACTATCTTGAATTTAATTTTTTTTTGTATATATACAGTAAATATATCAGTGGAGTACATAATTGATGTTGGCTCAGAGGCAGATCTTGATTGCAAGAGCACACTGACAGCTGACAGTTCAATAGAAATGCCAGAGCAAGCTTATTAAAACCCTGAAGGCAACCTTAAACTTATAAAATGATTAAATTAATAAATTATTACTTCAAAAATAATTAGAAAGCACCAAAACCAGCCCAAGTTCTCTGGAACCACACTTCTTACCACAATCTTACTCTTAGTTGTTCAAATCAAAGTTTTCATGCACAACACTTCTGGCATGCCTCAGGGCTCAGTTCTTAGACTGCTTGTCTTCTCCATCTAGGATCTGTTATTCAGAAAGATGGCTTTTGAAATCACTTCTTAACTAATGACAATTACATCCACTTCACATTTTAGCCTGTTGATCTGCCAACAGCTGCTCGCATCTCAGCATGTCCAACAGACATTTTTTGATGTATAAAGGACCATTAAAAACAAGCATATGAACTAAAAGAAACTTGTGTACTGTGTTAGACTTGTCACAGCAGATAGTTATTGTTACTTCTTTATTTGGTTGATTGCTTCTGGATTTTTACTTGTGTGATGATGTGAATGAAAGTGTCTTCTAAATGCTTAAATGTACATTTTGTCCTTCTGTCCAAACCAATTATTACCCACACATTTATAAAACTGCTGAAAAATCTAGAAACGCTGTTGATAATCTGCTCCTTAGTGTGAAACGGAATAAAAAATGCATTTTTGCCTCCAATTATATATTTATTTTAACCCTAATCAGAATCAGAAAGAGCTGTATTGTCAGGTATGTTCACACATACAAGGAATTTGTTTTCGTGAGAGAGCTTCTACAGTGCAACAGAATTACAGAGACAGGACAAAAAACAGATAATAAATATATTTTAAAAAGTAGTGAATGCAAATATACAAATTGACAAGTATATGTACAGGTATATTACTATGTACAACATTATATGTGCAGCTGTTATGTGCAAATTGGCATGTAAAGTATGTTGTTAAATAAGTGTATATGTGTATAAAAGTGTATAGCAAGTAGTGATGTTGGTTCCACAATTATTATCAAGTGTTCATGAGATGGATTGCCTGAGAGAAGAAACTGTTTCTGTGTCGGGCTGTTCTTGTGCGCAGTGCTCTGTAGCGTCGGCCAGAAGGTAAAATTTCAAAGAGGCAGTGTGCTGGGTGTGAGCGATTCAGAGTGATTTTGGCAGCCCTTCTGCTTGCTCTGGATAAGTACAGTTCTTGGAGAGTAGGGAGGGTTGTACCAATGATTCGCTCAGCAGTCCGAACTATTTGATGTAGATTTCGGAGGTTGGATTTGGTAGCTGAGCTAAACCAGACAGTTACAGTATTGATGTGAAATGACTGATTCAATGATGGAGGTGTAGAACTGTTTCAGCAGGTCTTTTGGGAGGTTGAACTTCCTCAGCTGATGACGAAGGTACAGCCTCTGTTGAGCTTTTTTGACAATGGAGTCAATGTGAGTGTCCCACTTCAGGTCCTGAGAGATGGTGGTGCCCAGGAACGTGAATGACTCCACTGCTGCCACAATGCTGTCCATGATGCTCAGTGGGGGGAGAGCAGGGGGTTTTCTCCCTAAGTCAACTATCATCTCCACTGTTTTGAGCGTGTTGAGCTCCAGGTTGTTGTGACTGCACCAGACAGCCAGCTCCTTAACCTCCTGTCTGTAAGCAGACTTGTCACCGTCTTGAATGAGGCGAATAAATGTGGTGTCATCTGCAAATTTCAGGAGCGTGACAGAGGAGTCTTTTGAAGTGCAGTCATTCATGTATAAGGAGAAGAGCAGTGGGGAGAGGACACACCCCTGGAAGGCGCCAGTGCTGATTGTGCGGGTACTGGATGAGAATTTTCCCAGCTTCACCAGCTGCTGCCTGTCCGTTAGGAAGCTGTTGATCCACTGACAGACAGAGGTGGGCACGGAGAGCTGAGTTAACTTGGGCAGGAAAAGTTTTGGGATGATAGTGTTAAAAGCTGAGCTGAAGTCAACAAACAAGGTCCTCACATAGGTCCCTCGTCTGTCTAGGTCAGGGGTGCTCAACCCTATTCCTGGCGATCGACCGTCCTGCAGTTTTCAGTTGCAGCCCTTATCAAACACACCTGCCTGTAATTATCAAGTGCTCCTCACGTTCTAAATAATTGGTTCAGGTGTGTTTGATCAGGGTTGGAGCTGAAATCAGCTGGAAGGTCGATCGCCAGGAACAGGGTTGAGCACCCCTGGTCTAGGTGTTGCTGAACATAATGCAGTCCCATATTGACTGCATCATCCACAGACCTGTTAACTCTGTAGGCAAACTGAAGAGAGTCCAGTGAGGGTTCAGTGATGTCCTTCAGGTGGGCCAGGACCAGTTTTTTAAAATGGGTCAGCACAGGATTTTAAACAAGCTGGGGTTATAAAATCTGGGCCTAGTGCTTTTTTCCTTTTTTGGTGACAAATCTTATTTTGACACATATCTTGAGAAAACGCTTTGAAAGTTTTAAAGAACTCAATGATAACAGATTTATAGCAAAAAAAAAAAAAAAAATATCTGATGCATTTTTACGGCGATTTAATTCAGTGGATGTTTTCATCCCGAACATAACAAAAGGGTAGTAAATTTGCCAGTGCACAGGGATTAAGTGAAAACCACAGCAAATTCAGTTGGTCTGTTTTAGAGTTGTGCAGAACTTGGTACAGGGATGTTGTTCCAGTGAGCCTGGAAAGCATCCAAATTTTATGAAGAAACAATTTGAATTCAAAGATTGCTTATAAATTTCAAAATTAATAACAAAAATGACATGCAACACGCTGAATTAGTACAATTTTCTTCGATTTCATTCATTCTCCAATATTTTTATTTTTATTAATGGTGTATACAGAGTAACAGGCCTGTACACATTCCTACTCCCTTTCTAATAAAACGATATCTAACATTCTTCTAGTGTATTTGGAAGCAACGACTTTGATGGAAAGTTTTGCTGGCTGTATGGCATTAGATTCAATGGCAAAGACCCAAGTTCATCCTCTCCACACAAACACACTTACGCCCCGAGCAAGGTCCAAAAGCCTCTGTGTCTACCCATCCATCTCCCTGTGTTGGCTGCAGTGTTCAATGACTCACCTGCCAAACTTTTTGTCCTCTCGTACTGTAAAACCCCAAACCAGATGTAACAGAAACCCACTATTCATGTGTCAAATGTTACTAAACTGCATTGTAGAAACGACATCTTGTTATCTTGCAAGAGAATTATAATGACTGTAATGGCTCCTGTTTTCTATCCGCAGATGAGCATCTTGAGAAATGTTCAGCTCGGAATAAAACCAGCTGACGTTTTAAAGCTTTAAAGAGGAAAAAAAGAAGAAGCTGGATCTCTTTCAGGCTTGGTCAGAAGATCAGGTATTGTGTGATTTGAAATAATATTGGGGGATTTATGACATCCTTTAAATTTTTTACAGATTTTTTTCCCAGCACCTTTATGCAGAATGTAAGTGAACTAAGGCATTGTATGGTCTGTGCATGATGCATTTTGCAGTGATTAACTTTTTATTGGTCTCATGCGTGTTGATCTGCATGTGCTTCTTATACTCCATGCTTTTTATAGCTTGACTTGCTGTCTCATCAGAAGCAACATGTGAGAAGTAACAGACTGCTAGCAGCATGGTTTATAAAAGGAAAGACAAATTCTTACATGCTTAACACTTAACTTGCATTCTGTTGTGTCTGTGCCCTGGTGAAAAATTGTCTGTCTAGACGAGAGTCAATATATCATTTGTATACTTAAAAAAAAAGCAATGGAGGGCTGTTTTTCTGTTATTTTCTGTAATAAATACACTCTTTTATTCCAAAGAGAAGCAACACATTTTAATTTGTAAGTCATTTTATTTAAAGAGCCCCTATTTTGCATTATAAATGGTCATATTTTGGTTTTGGGGTCTCCAACAACATGCTGACATGCATGCAAGGTCAAAAAACACAGTCTTATAATATGCATTTATGTTTGCCTAATTATCCAAACGACTCCCATATGAATCGTTCAGTGATTCATTTGTTCCCAAACCCCTCCTTAGCGTGAAGCTAATCTGTGCTGATTGGTCCGATGACCCAGTCTGTTGTGATTGGTCGACTGGGTTCAGCGCAAGACAGAGAAAAATACCCACCATGGCTATGAAGTAGCAGCCAGAGAGTATGGCCATAACAACAAACAGCAGAGGATCACGAGCACAAAACACATTTAAATCGGTAAAAGAACAAGCACGCGTTGCATTTTTAACATAGTTTTGGAGGCAATATGTGAATAGCTTTGTATATTGTTATAAGGTGCTGTGTACAAGTGCGTATGAGAAAGTATTGCACGTTTATTGCACAGTAGGAGAATATTTAACTGTTCATGAGGTAGATGGCCTGAGGAAAGAAACTTTTCCTGTGTCTGGCTGTTTTTGTGCTTGGTGCTCTGTAGCGCCGACCAGACGGTAACAGTTCGAACAGGTAGTGTGCTGGGTGCGAGGCGTCCGGAATGATGTTGCGAGCCCTTTTACTCACTCTGGAAGAGTACAGTTCTTGAAGTGTAGGAAGGGTAGTGCCAGTGATTCGTTTAGCAGTCCGGACTATTCGCTTTAGTCTACGGAGGTCAGTTTTGGCAGCTGAGCTGAACCAGACGGTGATTGAAGTGCAGAGGATGGATTGGATGAGAGCTGAGTAGAATTATACGAGCAGCTCCTGTGGCAGGTTGAACTTCCTCAGCTGACGAAGGAAGTACAGTCTCTGCTGGGCTTTCTTCACAATAGAGTCTATGTGAATGTCCCACTTCAGATCCTGAGAGATGGTGGTGCCCAGGAACCTGAATGACTCTACTGCAGCCACAGTGCTGTTCATGATGGTAAGTGGGGGAGTGCAGGGGGGTTTCCCCTAAAGTCCACTATCATAGATAACATTAAGTGATTACAAGCCGCGCGGGCGATTACAACTTATAACACACAATTGAACACATATTTTGCAAACTACACAAAACGAGGCAACAATTTAATCACACTTACATGTTATGATCCGGAGGAAGAAGAAACTGGTCCATATGAACTGTAACAGTTACTGACATAGTCCCTGTCAAAGTCTGACAAAGTCCCATACATAATAGTCTCTGCTGTTCCTTCCTTTAATGGCAAACGGCCGATGAATCCCGCGTTGCAGCAAAGATTGTTGTATCGAAAATCAGAAAAAGGACAGAAACAAACACAGTATGTGGTTGGCTATACTGTGGTGTTGTTATGAAAATGAACTTTAACCCTTTAATCCCCACAGCCGAATCTTGATCTGTCAGTGATCGTCATCTTTGTGTCTCCGCTAGTGTCTGAAGTCAAATGCGCGTTCACATTTTGCCGGATCTGGAACTACATATTTGGTGATGTACTGTATCTACGTCGACGTGTTCAAACAAAAGATCCAAACCCAACTCGATTCGACTCTGAGTCGGCTATTTTGTTAAAGAATCAATAGTTTTAAACACGGTGCACTTTCAGATTTAAACCTCAGCTGGATGTTTTCATTCACTTAGTGCTGTGTTACACACTACATGGAAGCTAATTTTAATAAACCCATAATAGGGGATAAAAGGAATTGATGATAGTACAGAATATAAAATCAAAAAAGTAAAAAGGCTACATCTGCCCTTTTGGCTAAAAGAGTTTTATTTTAGGGCTGGGCGATTTGACCTAAAATCAAAATTTCGATTAATTGAACATTTAACTCAATTAAAATTAATGAATGATTATTATTTTTTTGATTTATTATATTTTTGCCCTCATAGTTCACTGACAAGTTTTGTACAGTAAATATTATTACATATTACAAGTGATATTACTTGATTTTAAAATAATTGAAGTAACCACACACTCTATCTGCTCTCTATGATTATTTATTGAACATCAATGCTGAACAACTGAAATTAAAACACACATTGTCTAAAATGCAGCTCTCCGCGCTGCCCACCCTCATCACCGATACCAAACCGACCAATCACAAAGCTTGTGCTACGTGTCGTTGTGACCTGTAGTTACATGTTTTTGAGAGTTGTGCGGGTATGTGAAGGCTGCGCCGGACTGTACACGTGCGCTTGGCAGAAGTATAATATCAGACAAATAAAATAAGTATAAAGCATAATAAGTATAAATTAGCCTTCACAGAGCAGGGTAACGTGAAAAAGTAATTAAAAAAATTGACTTGGAAAAATTAGATCGATTATAGGTCCTGAATCTCGATTTTAGTTACTTTCCGATTAATCACCCAACCCTATTTTATTTATTTATTTAAATTCAATAATAATGTATTATTTTATATGAGTTAGCGTGGTTTTCCTCCGGGTGCTCCGGTTTTCCCCACAGTCCAAAGACATGCCCTGTAGGTGAATTGAATAAACTAAATTGGCCGTAGTGTATGTGTGTGAATAAGTGTGTATGGATGTTTCCCAGTACTAGGTTGCAGCTGGAATGGCATCCGCTGTGTAAAACATATGCTGGATAAGTTAGAGATTTATTCCGCTGTGGCAACCCCTGATGAATAAAGCCGAAGAAAATGAATGAATGAATTTTATATGAATTGAATAATTAAATAAAACCATAAAACCTATTTAGTTCCACAACAATTTATTAACAAGTTAACAAAAATGTAAACATTGTATGGAACGTATATTACTTCCTTTTCAAATTTGGTTTTATTCCAGCTCAACTGAAATTTTATTTTAACAACTTGTAGTGAGAATGATTGTTTTTGTGTAACTTTGTAGCATGAAGTAATTTCTTGAATGATCATGTAGTGTAGATGATAATGATCACATGGCATGTAGAATTGAATATGTTTTATAATTTAAACATGTACAAATAAAACTAAATACAGCCCAGTACAGCAGTATCCAACACCTGATTTTCAATAATGAATATACAGTAGAACTCCATCCGATATTACTGTATTTCAGCCTGACTTACTGTAGCTTTAACCTTTGTTCTGTGACTGCAGGTACTTACATCAGTAACACCTCATCTTCGCATACTAATTCCGCCAATTAGCAACTCATGCTATTTCTGTGGATGTCATTACAAGCTTTAACGCAACTTACAGTGATATATGACATTAAATCGTCTGTGGTTGGTTGCTGGATACGATCCCTGTGCGCTTTGTAATCCTGGCAGCATATGTCCTCTGGTTACATTCTATTACAGGTGTCTAACTACCTCCATATTACAACTGTCACTGTTATTCTTACAGGAGTGGCATGCAGTTAACCCAAAATCAAAGCCTGTAATTTGTGGCTGATGGTGCACTTTGAGATCAGGCCAATCTCACTGCTCCAGGCGTCTATGAGCGAGACTTGATTAGGCCAAATTACATATGGGAGCTAGTGCTGTAACCACAGCTCTGTTCAGGGTGAAAGTGAGTGAGTATGTGGGCTTTGGGTGTGGTATGTGTGTGTGTGTTGCCTCTTGATTCATGCACATTCATATGCAAAGGAAAGCCCAGCATGCTGTTTAGTTGCTTGTTTAGATTGTTGACTCATAATGTTCTATCAATTTGTTGCATTTACTTATTTGATCAATTGCCACGGTTGCCATATGTGTACCCCCCTGAAGTCACTGCGGTGAGAGGAACAACTGTTTCGAATCTTGAGTCAAACCCGGCTCCCGGTTTTATCTGCGTAACAAGTGCCGTCAAAAGCCTCGGGGTGAAAGCAGCAGATTGTATCAGAGCTCTGGTGGAAGCAGGTGGGGGGAACGGACAGAATCTGGGCCTGGACTCTGGCCATGCAGCTTTCACAACACAACCACACTACTGACATGGTCAGATGCTTGTCCTTTATCTGCTGCAGTGTTAATGTTTAGAAAAGTGATACCACGTTAATATATGATATTTATTTTGATAGAACTTTTGATATTCTAATGGTCCTCTTTAAACTTTCTGTTGTCAATAAGTTTGTTTGCATTGCTGCAACATTTCAGCTTTTCACATTTTCAGATTGTTTTCATGGGTTTCAATAGACATTCTACTTGTTTTACTACTTATTTTCCAACTGCATGTCTGTTAGCCATCTTTACTGTATTGGAAACTGTCTGCTTAATAAATGTTAACACTTTGATTTGATGACCCTTCAAGAGAGATTCCACTCAAAATTAATTTTACAACATGTCAACTAGCAGTTATATTGCAACTACATACAGTTGAAATTGAATTTATCATTATTATTTTTTTTCTTTTTCAAATTTCCCAAATTATGTTTAACAGCATAGAGTTTTCACAGTATTTCCTATGATTTTTTTCGACTTTTCTGAAGAAAGTTTTATTTGTTTTATTTCAACTACAATAAAAGCAGTTTAAAAAAACAACAACAAAAAAAATTAAGGTCAATATTATTAGCTCCCTTAAGCAATATTTGTTTCTCTTGTCTACAGAACAAACCTTGGTTACTTGCCCAGTTACCCTAACTTGCCTAACTAACCTAATGAACCTAGTCAAGTCTTTAAATTGCACTTTAACCTAAATATTAGAATGCAGTTATTAAAACTATCATGTTTAGAAATGTGTTGAAAAAAATCTTCTTTCCGTTAAACAGAAATATACAGGGGGTGCTAATTATTCAGGTGGGCTGGGCTAATAATTCTGACTTCAACTATATGTACATATACAGTATACTAAAATATTACCATATTACTCTGTTTAAAGTAAAGTTTGGTTAGTTCCTCGCAAAAAATAAAATTATGTTGTTAATTACTCTACTTTATGTTGTTCCATGCCCCTGAGACCATCATTCATCTTTGAAACACAATTTGAAATATTTTAGGTGAAATCCTAGAGACATTTGACTGTCCAGAAAAGCATAAAAAACATTGTCAAAACATTTGATGTGACTTCAGTGGTTCAACTGTAATCATACAATACACTACACTACGTCAAATCAAGGTGAAATCATTGCAGAACTTGGGGGATTTAGAACATGAGGGTTTTCATTTTGTTGGTGAACTAACCTTTTATATGTGCTAATAATTTTGAACAGTTCCCTAACAGACATCCTACTGACTACAAATAATTTTTTTTCAACATGCCAACTATACAAGTCATTTAAAAATCAATAACGTCTCTGTTTAATATCTGCTAATATTTGATTTTGGTAGTCCCCAACAGAGATCATACAGACTACAAGTGATTTCAACTGATAACAAGTGAGTAGACTGTTTAATCTCTGCTAAGACATTCTATTGAGTTTAAGTACATGCCAGCTTATTCTACTAATCCTAAACTTAACCTAACAGTCTACCAATACTCTAATGAGAGTTGAATACTAGTATCTTGACAAATATATAGTAAATTATTATTTATTGTCATCATTGCAAAGAAAAAATAAATTATGTGGCTGTAATTAGAAATCAGTTATTAAAACTATTATGTTTAAAAATGTGTTGAAAAAAGAGTTAGTTGACGTAGCTCCAAAGTTATAACGAACAGAATATCTAAAAGAGACTATCAAAATAGTGTGTGATGGGATTTTTTCCATTTCAAAGCCACTTTGGAGATGAATTGGCAACATCTTTATAGGCAGAAATTGAACTGGCAAACTCTGGTTTGTACAATGAAATGTACTGTAAAGCCATAACCTTGTGGAAAGCGCTCTGACATAAACGCAGCTGTGGCTTTGGTGACCTAGGTTCATTGTGATGGATCAGAGGACATTTCCAGTACGCGTATACAGTATGAACGATGAACATGGTCTTATACTAAACACCAAATGTGAAACGCACAATGCTAAAATACACATTAATGTATATACTACTGTAAAAAAAATTTGTACTTATTTAAAAAAATATTTTGGATAACTTAATTGTGTTATGTTCAATACACTTAAATTTGTAAAAACTAATACATTAACTTAATTCCTTTATGACTTGCCAACACAAATCGATTAAGTGAACTTAACACTTTTAACAAATTTATGTGGATTGAACATAAAAAAGTTGTCCTAATGAAATCTCAGAAACAACACTGTACAAAATGCTAGTTTCCACACAATTGATTTGTGTTGGCATGTCATAAAGGAATTAAGTTAATGTATTAGTTTTTACAAATTTAAGTGTATTGAACATAAAACAATTAAGTTATTTAAAATATTTTTTTAAATAAGTACAAACAACAAACATTATTTTTTTAAAGTGAAATTCAATATTCAATTCAAATCAATTCATCTTTATTTGTATAGCGCTTTTACAATGTAGATTGTGTCAAAGTTGCTTAACATAGAAGATTATAGTGAATTGAAACAGTGTCAGTTCAGTTTTCAGAGTTTAAGTTGAGTTTAGTTCAGTTCAGTTCAGTGTGGTTTAATATTTACTGCTGAGAGTCCAAACACTGAAGAGCAATCCATCAATGCGCAGCTCTACAAGTCCCGAACTATGAAAGCCAATGGCGACAGCGGCAAGGAAAAACTTCACCAATTGGAGAAAGTGAAGAATAAAATCCTCGAGAAAACCAGCCTCGGAAATTATCAGGAAGGCTATTCCAGAGTTTAGGAGTCATAAATGAGAAGGCTCGGCCTCCTTTACTGGACATTGCTATTCTAGGTACTTCCAGAAGCCCTGAGTTTTGAGATCGTAAAGAGCGGGTTGGATTGTAGCGAGACAGAAGGTTGGTTAGATAAACAGGAGCTAGATTATTTAAAGCTTTATAAGAAGCAATATGTTATATCCAATACCAAACTTAACAGCCAGCCAGTGCAAGGATGATAAAATTGGGGTGATGTGATCATATTTTCTAGACCTGGTAAGAACTCTGGCAGCTGCATTTTGTACTAGCTAAAGTTTGTTAATAGAGGATGCTGTGCAATCAGCGAACAGAGCATTACAGTAATCCAGCCTAGAAGTCATAAAAGCATGAACTAGCTTTTCTGCATCTGATATGGATAGCATACTTTGTAACTTAGCGATATTTCTCACATGAAAGAAGGCAGTTTTTGTGACATGGGATATATGATTTTCAAAAGTTAGATTGCTGTCTAATATGACACCCAGATCTTTTATAGTAGCGCTAACGCTAACTTTGTATCCCTCTAATTGCTGGTTGAGTTGTGAGATCTGCTGTGTACAGGATTTAGGCCCAATAAGTAATAATTCTGTTTTTTGTCTGAGTTTAAGAAAAAAAAATTGTTGGTCATCCAGTCTTTGACATCTTTAATACACTCAGTTAGCTTAGACAGTTCAGACGTCTCATCAGGTTTAGTTGAAATATAGCGACAATAAAACATAATGTCCTCTAGGCATAATCTTTTATGATTTTTCCACTGTTTTTTCAAAATAATTTAGTATTAAATTATTTATATTTTCTTGAGGATTCTCAAGTTTCTTAATATTTTGAGTACACTTTTCAAAAATATACCATCTATTTACCAAAGTCTTTCTAAATTCTTTTACTTACATTTTTTTCTGGGTACACTTTAAAAAAAATGTGTAGAAACAAATTGTGTATCTGTGTATGTGCTTTCAAAACCTACAGTTCACTTTTGGGTATCAGTAGCATTTTTCCAGTGTTTTTTTTCTATTTAAAAATACAAACAATATACAGTGTAAATCATAATTCCATTATTGTATCATTTTCAGAGCTGTCAGTGTAATTAAAATGTTATAACTCAAAAAACCTAATAATGAAAGAGATAATTCAATGTTTTATTTAGTTTTTTTGTTTATGCTCAATTCATTGTTCTTAATACTAAAAAGGATATTGACTTGCTTCTAATTGATGTCGGTTGTGTAGAGGTAAGAAAGAAATGCAGCTCTCCTGGGATTATGTTTAATTGAGGTTATGATTTCCCAAAAGATTAATTATATTCTAAATAATCTGTACTTTTACACTGTATTATTTTCCACTTTATTGATAAGTGCTAAAGCTCAGGGGATAAGCGTTGCTGCTAAGGAAGTCCCCTCCACACACACACATATACACACACACACACACACACCTTTCACGTCCCATCACTTCTTGAGGAATTAGAGAAGAGACAAAAGGCTGAACATTCTTTAAGTCCCGTTGGGCGGTGAATAGGAACGTTTCACGTGTCAGAGGAGTGGTGTTTCCTATAGATTCATTAGCCTCTTCATCCCCCCCTCCTGCTTCTCCCTTCTTCCTTGCCTGGGCCCCTTTCACTTTCTGTCACTTTTCTCTCTCACCCTCTCGCTCCCCCAGCTTTTTCTTTTTGTTTGCTGTCTACTAGAGGGTTTTTAGCACAAGCAGTGTTTGTAATTAGCTCCTAGTGCTGTGCTGGAGCATGTTGAGGTGGCTGTTTATACGATGAGCAGGTCCTCTTTCTCACAGTTACTGTGAAGCTAAAACAAAGGTCTGCCTTTTTTTTCCTTGAACAGGGTGAAGTGAGAAAGAAGAAAAAAAAATGGGGCAACAATATGTTAAGAAGGGCCCCTGGAAAATATTACAGAGCAGTTTTATTAATAGTCCTACTACTGATTTGCAGGGTGGTTAAAATGATTGTAAGCTTTTAAACTGCTTCTGGGCTTTTTCTGATATTATTTTTACATTGATTTTATTGTATGAGTGAAATTATCTATCTATCTATCTATCTATCTATCTATCTATCTATCTATCTATCTATCTATCTATCTATCTATCTATCTATCTGTCTGTCTGTCTGTCTGTCTGTCTGTCTGTCTGTCTGTCTGTCTGTCTGTCTGTCTGTCTGTCTGTCTGTCTGTCTGTCTGTCTGTGTCTGTCTGTGTCTGTCTGAGTCTGTCTGTCTGTCTATCTGTCTGTCTGTCTATCTATCTATCTATCTATCTATCTATCTATCTATCTATCTATCTATCTATCTATCTATCTATCTATCTATCTATCTATCTATCTATCTATCTATCTATCTATCTATCTATCTATCTATCTATCTATCTATCTATCATCTTCCGGTCTGTCTGTCTGTCTGTCTGTCTGTCTGTCTGTCTGTCTGTCTGTCTGTCTGTCTGTCTGTCTGTCTGTCTGTCTGTCTGTCTGTCTGTCTGTTCGTCCGTCCGTCCGTCCGTCCGTTTGTTTATGATGGTTACATACACATGACTTATTTAGTCTGTCTATCTGTCTGTCTGTCTGTCTGTCTGTCTATCTATCTATCCGTCTATCCATCTGTCTGTCTGTTTGTCTGTCTATTTGTTTATGATGGTTACATGACTTATTTAGGCACATTATATTTAATTATTTTTGTTTCTTTGTTTTTTGATGGTTCACTTATTTATTTAATAAATTGTTTATTTAATAAATAATTTATTTAGTTGTGATAGTTGACCACATTTTCAGTAACTGGATTAACTATCTCCTATTATTAAAGTGAGTGTGTAGATAAATAAATAGATTTATGTATATTTGTATTTATTTACACTGAAAAATGTTTTTAGACTCCATTAACTTTAATTTTATAGACATAGATTTGCAGTATCCTAAGAGTACTCTCTCAAGGAGTTTTGAGACTGTTACATCTGGATGATCATTAAATAGCTCTGCTAATATTTCCCACTCATTAACACAGTGTACAGTTCTTCACTTCCTGAAAGTATGGTCTGTTTTTTGCGGACACGTTCAACAAATTTCCATCGTCCCTCTCTGGGTCAGAGTTCACTCTCTCTGGGAAAGCTGTGGGCGTTTTTCTCAAAGCCTTTTTTTAAAAAATCCATCCACTGTTTTTTCTTCCTCTGTTTTTTTTTTGTCTTCTTCCTTTTTCACAAGCATTGCATTTACTACAGCACTGCCGGAGCAATCCATTATTGTGTCATGGTTCTTGGTCCATTGCGGCCCAGCAGCATGGCACTACAGCTTGTTTTAATTTTAGCTGGGGAAAGCCAGGACCACCGCTCCAGTCCCCCGCTTCTCCAGATGTGCCTTGATCAAGGGAAGTTGACTAAGCGCTTTGTGTCCTTTAAGACACTAATGTGATTATGTCACATATTTTCAGCTGATTCCCATCGCTATTGGTCTTTGTGTGGGGTCCCCTACTCAATGGTCTCTATCAAGCCTGTGAGCGGGGAGATTTTTCTCTTTGCAGAGTCTGGTTCCTAGCCAACCTGTGTAAATTGACTGTGTGAGTGTGTGAGCATGTGCATGTTTTTGTGAATTTGGCTGAACTGCTATGGATGGGAATGAGAATGACTTACTTTTGTACGTATGTGTGTCTAAAATTTAAACCACTAATACAAAGTCTCATGATATCAGCCAGAACAATTCTCATTATCACTTATTATAATAATAATAATAATAAATATTTCACTTTTATATTTAGTGTTTAAGTATGGGTTGTGTTGTGGATGATAAACTGTTGTCAAGCTAAATCAGATGTGCGAGCCGTATTTATTTTCACTGCAATACAGTGTGGGTGTCAAGTATCTTTTAGAACAAAGCTGTTTATCAAAAACAAGAGCCTTCGCTTAGAAGGACTGAAACACATTAATTGAGAGTGTAAGTTGAGTAGATGACCGTGACACCAAATCTGTGTCTGAGATACCAAAAAATTGTATCCTGTAATATTCCATCAGCTTATTTTGTGAAGGTGGTTATGGTGTAAGAGCATAAACAGATATGGGCGTCCTGAGTGGGGGGAAAAGGGAGTACATAGGGCCGAGGCATATGGGGGGCCCTGGGCTGGCTGCTCTTGTAGATCCTGAAATATTATTGTTGTGATATTGTGTGTATAACTGCGCGCTCTTGAGCTGCGTGCAATATTTTGATTCTAGCTATTATTTTAACAAGCTTCAGGAATCGACACTCCCACGTCTGTATCGATGGCTTCTCGTAGGCAAAGCACAGTGTGCACAAATTTGGATGATTGTGTTCGTTGTTTAGCAGTGTTGCTAAATGCCAATTGACTGCTAGGGAGAACATTCTTGGCAGAGAGGAGCTAGGGAAACAAGTGTTGAGCCGGATGCAAAAATCCAAAAACTTCCCAACAAAAATTGGGTTGCCAAAAAAGAGGGGAAGAGATGAAAATAAAACAAGATAAAGAAAAACTTCTCAAGTTTTTTTTTTCCTTTTTGTTGGTCCTTTGGTGAGCATCAGTTCGGCTAGTTGGTTTGGTGTATTCCACATGTCGCCTCTCATTGGGTTAATGTCAGAGCTCATTGGCCTGATTTAGCGTGTAGAATTGGCTGTTGGCTGAAGAAAGGGCTCTGACTGGTTATTTAGCAATGAATCAGAGCACGAGTTTGACGTAGTGAAGTGACGTATAAAGTAAACAATTCAAGTCAAGAAGGAACACAAAGAGGCTGGCTGTAATTTCGCTATATTTCTCAAATATTTGCAAATGATATAGATTCACGTGGTGAGTGACAATTACTGTGATAATGATACTAAACGATGCTTTGTTTACGCTTTGCATGCACACATCGGAAGTTCAGGTTTCCTGTTCGGAACGAAAACGTGATATGGACACGAATCAGTAGGCTACAGTCCGTTTGATGTGTTCATGCGCAGCTTTTTGGTCCAGACAGAACCAGACATAAGCTGACACAAGGAGCCAACACAGTTGGATTTTGTTGGTGCTAGTTGTTTGGTGTCTGCTTTGTGTGTACAGGCTCTAAGAGAGCAGGTGAGGTCAAATCTCAGAACAATTATCTTCTATTTCAGGATTGCACTGATTAAATCTGCTAACTTTTATATAGCTTGTCAGTGAACTATGCATATGTAGTAAACTCTGCTCCATCTAACTTCCATCTAAGCAGCTGATTGTTAAATATTGGAATTGGCCAAAAAAACTTTCTGTAAGGCCAATGTTTTCCATAGCACGCATTTCTGCTTCGTCTTTAAGACAAGCCAGTCATTTGTGAATCCGGCACCTGACATACAGTAATGACCAATCTTCGATAATTTCGTAACATGACCCTATGTTGTTACACACAGTAATCAGCATACGTCAGAAGCCTTATTCAAAAGAACCACAAGACATCAGATGCACAGTTCAACGACAGCTCCAGTAGGAGAAACAGCTGCAATGTAAACAAATTAAAACAAAAATCTATATTTTTTTATCTCACAAATGATCTAATATCCTGCAACTGGCTCTTTCTCAAATATGTGTGTTGTTCTCCAATACTTTTAAACAACAATTTCTCTTAACTTTCTAATGTAACACTATATTTTGTCACATATACTGTAGTAACACTGACATTAGAGCTGCAGTCCAGCAGCAGTTCCGGTGGGAGACATGGATGTGATATGAGTGAATTCAAACAAAAATTAAACTGTGTTTACCTCACTGTAAACCCTAATGCTGTAACTAATTAATTGAATTGAGTTCTATTAACTTAAATCATTACAATTTGTTTATCTTAATTAACCTTGATAAGTAATTAGAACTTTTTCTTATTTTTGAGTTTGTAAAAATTAAATCTTTCAAGTAAGGTGAACATTTTAACTGGTTTAATTTAGACAAAATATCTCTTTTAAGTTTCATTAACTCAAAATCTTTCAGCCCAGTGATTTTGCGTCTGACGTCATCCAGGTTCACGTACGTGCTCATGCTTCATTCGTTTTTCTCAAGATGGCGGATCGGCCTCGCTTCACACTACAGTAAGTAAAATATTTACAAATCCAAGAAATATAAAATTAATGTTTTAATCAATATAATCACAGTAACAGTTAAATAATGTAGAGTTGGTCAGAATGCGTTTACATGTGTTGCATTACAGAAAACGCGTTTAGCCCTACTTGTTGCTAACTAACGTTAACGTTACTGTTTAAAATGTTAGAATTATTGTAACATTAGCATTAGTTGTAATGTGTTAACTCTGCATTTTATCAGAATGTGTTAAAGACAAAAACATTTGAAATCGGCAGATTTAATATTTTAAATCTTGGCGCGAGGACTCAGCCGCGCTTAAGTTGTCATGGAGACGCGCGCTCTCACACAGCCGCACGTCATGCCGCTGAATTCTGTCCAGTCTGTGAATGTATTATCTACGCGATCTGCAGGCACGACCAAAACGAAAGGCGCAAAAAAGGTTAAGTCAATCATAACTCTCAAATGATCTCCGCCTAAATACTAAACGTTATTTTCTGATGACGCGCGACCCGCGTAGTTTAGTCTCAAAACTTAGCTGTCTGTCACATACAGACTTGTTGCATTCTGACCCATGCATGAGGAGAGCCTGACGGAAAACATTTGAGCTGCGCTACTGACCTGAGCAGGTACAGAGCAGAGCTTCATCTCACAGCAGCACTGATCAACACTGATTATTTCCCTGCGCTCGAGACGACATCTCCGCATATCAATAGTTACCTGATTTACTGTGATCAGTTAAATGGTTTTAAATGGCATTTAAGCCAAATGTATGTTAAAGGTATGTTAAACGTTTTTCTTTCAAGCTATTTCTTAAAATGTTTACTGCGGATAGAATATATATATATATATATATATATATATATATATATATATATATATATATATATATATATATATATATATATATATATATATATATATATATATATTCTGTCCGCAGTAAACATTTACATAAACAAAGTACACCTATCTATAACACAATAATGCAAAGTTATATTAATAAATACAAAACAAAATATTCTAAACATCAAGACGTGGTAAACAAGATGTGGCTTTTCTGATGTGAAAATTTTGCAGCTGTTCTTCTTAAAAAAAATAAATATTTTAGGCTATATATTTTTATATCATTAGACAATAAGTGGGGGTTTTGCTTTTAGTAGCTTTTAAAAACAGGTCTTAAATTTCTTTGTCGTCCTATTCAGTTTTAGAAATTTCAATACTGTTTAAGTTAAATCTGTGTTCATTGAATCAAACTGAAATGATAACCAGCTCTATTGCTAACCGTTTTGGGGGTTAACGTTAGACATCATGCAATTATACTACTTTTACTCTCAGCTGAATGACACTGTGACTTTGTGTACATACAGAATTGAAGGTCGGTTGTTGCTGACTACAAAAAGGTTTTTACCAGTTACACAAAATGGAGGCATGTAAAAAGGTGGGTAAAATATTAATTTTGACTATACCTTGCATATCCAGTTAAAATATTTCAGTATCCTTTACAATGATACTGCTTGTTTTGAAGCAAGAAAATTGAAACTTCAGCTGGACCCTGATTTCAACATCTAATCTGATCAACACCTGGTTTTTATCTGAGGTAAAAATTAAATAAATAAATAAATAAATAAATGAAAAATAATATTATTAATTGATTGTGTTGTGGTGTGGGTTTGTTTCATGAAATTCTCTTTTTTGTTTTTTTTTAGCTGTTTGCAGGGTACCAACATGTTACAAATGAGAATTTTCCGCAGAAATTCTATGACAACTGGACCACCACCTATTTCGTTTGTTGACAATTTTAAGGCAAACAGCATCCAAGACTGGCAAGACAGCAGATATCCTGTCTAATCTTTTGAAAGTTGACGATGAGCAGGTATGTTTGGGGTCATGTGTTAAAGTATTCATTAAAATATAACTAGATTTTTATTAATCTTTTATTTTTCATGATTTTCATCTTTGCAGGAACTGCATGCTGTCCCCTCATGATGGACTACTGTTATCAGAGGTCTTTCGGTCTTGCTGCGCGAGCGTGACTTGGGATTCTTTTGGACCACCCTGGTAAGCCTTCATTCATTGTTTTCACAATTGATGAGTCATGTAATATCGACAGTCATATTAATAATGTCCTAACATTAATATCCTTGAATTATATTTTTAGATTGATAATCCTGAAGTGCGGACTGAGAATGCTCTATTGGCCCTGCATTTACTGAGGGTCTCTGTTGTCCTGGAGAATGAATTGGACACCACCCACAGCACCCTTCCAGGCCTTTTTTTTCTTCTTTGGATTAATGTATGCTCTTCACATAATATATAGTAAAGGACTTGGCAAACCTTTGAATTTGTGCAAAAAGTTTAGCTTGGCATCGATGATAGAAATTAGAATGTCTCCTAGCATGCAAACCTTAAAGAATGTGTTGATGTAGAGCTTCTTTTTTCACTCAATAAAGGCTGTCACTGGGGAAGTAACTTCAAAACATGTATGTATCTTTAATTGGTAAGGGTGCATTTTTGTATATATTGGGATAGTTTGCCCAAAACGTAAAATTCTGTCATTTACTCAGTCTTCACTTGTTCCAAACCTGTTTGAATTTCTTGCTTCCGATAAACACAAAAATTATTTTAAGGAAAGCTGAAAACCGGTAACCATTGACTTTAGGAAAACAAATACTGTGGAAATCAGTGGTTACAGGTTTTCAGCTTTTTTCACAATAATGTTTTTAGTGTTCAACAGAAGAAAGAAACTCAAACAGGTTTGGAATAAGTGAAGAGTGAGTAAATGACTATTTTCAGTCTTAGTTGAACTATGAATAAATTCTCATATATACATAATATACTTATTATGTATTATTAATGTATTAATAAACTAACAGTTTTTTTCTTCAAGCTCTTATGTTTGATTGTCTTGTATTTGCATTTTGAACATTCCTTTTTCATTTCAGAATAGTGTTTGTTTTAAATCTCTTACTGTCTAATTGTTTTTAATGTTTTAAGACATTTGTAATTGCATAGGAGGCAAAACTAAAGTTACTGTTGGACATTTTTTGTTTAAAAATAAATGTCAAAAATTGTATTGTCTGTTTGTTTGTATTTTGATAAACTTATGGGGTTTACATATAAAAGTTATGGCTAATTTCATTTATGAAACTCAAGATGGAGAAGTTAATTTAAAAAATGCTATCAAAATGTATGAATATTTAAAGTTGGGATAAAAAAAAAAGTTAATTGCTATTAAAATATATGAACTGGGTGACTAAGTATTTAAAGTTGAGATAAATTAAAACAATTAAGTTAATTGCTACTAAAATGTATGAGCTATGTGACTAAGTATTTAAAGTTGCAATAAATTAAAACAATTAAGTTAATTGCTATTAAAATGTATGAGCTGGGTAACTTGGGTATTTTAAGTTAGGAGAAGTATCTTGTATGAGTGCAACAAACTCAAAACTTGATGTTTCTGTTTACTTAAAATAGAAGATTTCATAACTTAAAAAATTTGACGTAACTGATTACCTCAAATTTTTTGAGTTTTCCCAACTTATTCGGGATTACAGTGCTCACAAATGCTCAAAAATCATGCTTTTTCACTTTTGAGTCGTTTCGTATGTATTAAACAAAGCACTGTTTTTTGGTGGACTAGAAACCTGGAGAATTTCAGAATTAAAGCTAAGTCGATTTGAGAACTCATTTTTATGTTCATATAGGGATGCAGTATTGATTGTCCATGATTGATCACATATGTCTCGTTTAGTATACCTTTTCTTATAATATGTTTCTGCTCTCATAATACGATTGTTTGGCTATTAGTTTGGCTATTTAATATAATTTTTCTACATAGCTCTTATTTAATATACATATATTATATATTGACCTTTTATTGGCCAATTAGCCTGATTGATTTCTAAACATCTGCATCGCCATTAAAACAAGCAAATCGGTGTGAATGAGCACCTCAAGAACAATCTTTCTGGCAACAGGTACGGACCACCACCAGAATTGCATCATAATGCTTTGTGGGTAGTTCCATTAGTTAATCATAAACTCAACTGTTTTATGTTCAATCCACTTAAATTTGTAAAACCTAATAAATTAACTTAATTCCTTCATGTTGTCCCAACACAAATAGTCTGTGTGAAACCTAGCATTTTTTACATTGTATTCGTGTTTGCTTAATTTCTTCTTCTGTTTCTTTTGTTAATTTCTCAATTACTGACAATGAGCCGGTGTACACCTTGTGTTAAGACATATTTTGATTGGATCAGATCAAAGTAGACTTGAGATACATTTCCATTTATCTCCACAGTTGTATGGCTTTTTATAACCTTTTTTTGACCAAAAAATATTTGACCAAATATTGCCAGATAAGCTCACATACTTTATGTACTGTACACTCAAAACAATGGCTGTGACTTTTATTTCCATTTTTTGTGTGCTTTGAATTCATATTGTCTGCGTTAGTTATGTAAATTATGGTTTAAAAATACAGATGCCAGAATTTTTTTTTATTACAGTACATTTATTTTAATATATATTATTTCTTAACCAATATATACTTTTAAACTGCTAAAAATGTCAATAAATGTCACTTTGTTAAACTGCAGTGTTACATTTTCAAGATCAATAGTTATCAGATGAGACATCAAGGTCCCATAAAACAAGCTGAAAGCGTAAATACAAGGAAAACACTCATGAATCATGAAATATGATTTTTACAGTGTATATATTGAGCTTAACCCCAAGATAACAGTCTATTAATATAATGAAAGTTATTTGACATATATTTTTAAGTTTACTTAGTCAATGCACTTAGTCATGTCTAAAGCAGGCGTGTCCAAACTTGGTCCCGGAGAGCCGGTGTCCTATTTTACAACTAAAGAAACCAAGTAGTCTTTTGTTGTTTAATGCATACACTACCGGTCAAAAGTTTGGGGTCAGTTGGATTTTTAAATGTTTTAAAATAAGCTTCTTCTGCTCACCAAGGCTGCATTTATTACATCAAAAATACAGTACGAATTGTAAAATTGTGAAATGTTATTGCACTAAAAAACAACTGTTCAAAAGTAGATACATTTAATTTAATATTTTCCCCAGGGATTTAAAGGATGAATTTTCAGCTTCATTACTCCAGTCTTCATAGTCACATGATCCTTCAAAAATCACTCTAATCATAATAATTATTAGTATTATTATTTTATTATTATTATTATTATTATTATTATTATTATTATTATTATTATTATTATTATTATTGTGTGTAATAGTAATAAAAGCAATAAAGACTGGAGTAAGGGCATCACGGTGGCACAGTGGGTAGCACAATCGCCACACAGCAAGAAGGTCACTGGTTTGAGTCTCTGGTTGGTCAGTTGGCATTTCTGTGTGGAGTTTGCATGTTTCCACTGTGTTCGTGTGGGTTTTCACCGGGTGCTCCCAGTTCCCCCACTGTCCAAAGACGTGCTGTAGGTGAATTGAATAAGCTAAATTGGCCGTAGTGTATGTGTGGGAATTAGTGTGTGTGGATGTTTCCCAGTGATGGGTTGCGGCTGGAAGAGCGTCCGCTGTGTAAAACATATGCTGGACAAGTTGGCGGTTCATTCCGCTGTGACGACCCCAGATTAATAAAGGAACTAAGCCGAAAAGAAAATGAATGACTGGAGTAATAATTTCATTTGAAACTACATACAATAAGAAAGCAATTATTTAAAATGTTAATACATATTTAACAATTTAACATTTTTTTTTACATTTAATAAATGCCGCCTTGATGAGCAAAATCCTTTTCTTAAAAAAAAGCTTTTGTAGTGTATTTTTGATACTTTTTAATGTGTTGCAGTGTTGTTTTGCTTATTAACTAAGCTGCTAATAGGTTATGTATTATATAATTTGCTGTACCTTTTTTTTAGAGATCCACAATATATAAAAAAAAATGATCATTATCCTGATAAAAGTAATTGTAATTTCCATATTGCAGAGAGGTGCTGTTTTAATTAATTTTTATTTTAATTAATTTTATGTGGCAAGCAGTTGTTTGCTGCATGAATAAGTTGTTTATCCAAATCTGACCAATCAGATGGGACCTTTACTGTCTTTATCCCCTCTTCTCCAGTGCAGTAGTGGCTGTTGAACCATGAGCTGAAAATAAATGCCAATACAGGGAAACAAGAAGGAAAATAAACAGCCAATAAGAATAAGGATTTCCGTCAAGGTTTTTAGTCATTCATGGTGTTATAAAGTCTAAATGTTTGTTTTTATTATTATTTAATTAGCTCAGAAAATAAATCGATTATCTGTTTATTTTAGTATGATCGTTACATACTGTAAATACGTTTTTTAAAAGTAATATCTCAAAAAAAATATTATCGCAACACTCAACAAAAATATTGCATATTTTCCCTGTATTGTACAGCCCTACTTTTAACATTTTATAATTGCCTCTTATAATGTAATTACTAGTGTTAACTTCATATACAAAACCTATTAAATTTTCAGCATTATAAGGCAAATGACTGAAATGAATATGGTCACAGCATTCAAAATATGAATGAAAACTCCTGGATCTGACCAGTGCCCAAAGAGTGAAGGACTCGGTATAACTGAAATGACTCATAAATTATAAAGCGGTTACAGTATAATGCAGATAAGACCGAAAAAGACCAGGCCACCAACAAAGGTAGTTATTACCGGTTTACTAGGAGAATTACAGTTCGGCTTTCTCTGTCTATATAATTATTTACTACTTGAGAACTCTGCTTTCACAAAGGAATGAAAAAATCGAGTGGATCACTGAATAAATGGCTTAGACGGGATCAAGAGCGAACTGAATTTATGATTTAAAACTTGAGAAAAGGACAGATTTGTGCTGAATTGAATGGAGAGAATAGAATCTGGACCCTTTAAGGCGTTCAAGGTTTTGACGTGTCGGGTCACCATTCTTGAAATGATGGGACAGCTGATGTGCGTTTTTTTATTTATTCGATTTTAAATGTGAGACACCGTTGGAGTGCAGCTCACTCCATTTCTATGAAAAGATGAGATGCGTTCTGAAAACATTGAGCACCCACAGCCTTAAAAAAAAAAGGAACCTTGCTGTTTGAAGGCCTTTCCCTCCTTGAATGCAAGCTATTGAACAGTCCCTGAACCTCCCTCTTTTACCCATCCATTTGGTTGGATGGCGGAGACCACTCTTATAATTAATTGCATTTCTTCGTCAGTGAATGCAATAATGGTGCATAACACATTCAGCAAAGAAAACTGAGATCAATTCACGTCGCTGGATTATGTGTCCATTTACAATGATATACCTCACATTGACAAATACCTCATTGTTTGGAATAAGTGTCTGCCTCTCAAGGTTGGTTTTTGTATGACTTGGAGAGGGGAGCTTGTTCTTTAAATATCTTGTAAATAAGCACTGCGTATACTGTATTCACACTGCTGGTCCAGGGCAAGTAGAAACCATTGGCAGCTTACGGTGCTTTTGGGAAACAGCCTTTATTCATTTAGTGAACGAAAATACATTTTAAGTGTCTAATCTTTATCCAAATGATCGAATGCTGTGGGCTAAAGTTTAATTTATCTCTGTCTTATCTCACACAGGTTTCTTTCCGGAAATTAACATCGCAAACAAGTCATTCTCCTTTGACCTTTGCCTTATCATATTTCCAAGCATCTCAGTTCTCGCAGCACAGTCATCAAAGGCTAAGGTTCATGCCACATTGCTCTGTCAATAGTGAAGTGGCACTGACCTGTGTCTCTGGATTTAAGAGAATGGCAGTTTCTTTCATTTGGATCAATATGACATTACTGAGCATCGGGGTCAGAAATGAACTTTTGCATCACATGGTGAAATTTGACACCTGGTATTCAGTTTCAGCAAACCTAATTCAGTTACTGAGCGCCACTGGTGTTTTCAGTGGTTTATAATTCAGGTTGTTGCATTTATAAGAACATGCGTGATTGATACAAGGCATAATTGTGAAAAAAAAGTTTCATGCACAGATCTAAATGCTGCAGTTTGACATTTTTCTTACGTTTTCACTCTTTATTTTAATTATTTAGTTGTGAAAGGCTGTTTCTTGCTCCCATCTGTTGAATTTGCACGACATTTTTGTTCATTTTGGTGACATTTTTGTAACATGTTCTTGTCAGTTTCTTAGTTTTTTCCTAATTTTAAACTAAAATAAAGTAAACTTGGGCAACCCAGTGGCGCAGTAGGTAGTGCTGTTGCCTCACAGCAAGAACGTCGCTGGGTCGTAGGTTCGAACCTCGGCTGGGCTGGGTCAGTTGGCGTTTCTGTGTGGAGTTTGCATGTTCTCCCTGGGTTCGCGTGGGTTTCCTCCGGGTGCTCCGGTTTCCCCCACAGTCCAAAGACATGCAGTACAGGTGAATTGGGTAGGCTAAATTGTCCATAGTGTATGAGTGTGAATGTGTGTGTGGAAGTTCCCAGAGATGGGTTGCGGCTGGAAGGGCATCCGCTGCGTAAAATCGTGCTGGATAAGTTGGCGGTTCATTCCGCTGTGGCGACCCCGCAAGGGACAAAGCCGACAAGAAAATGAATGAATGAATAAAGTAAACTTAAATGTCCATCCTACAGTTAAATGATTATTATAATTATAGTTAGAATATTTAATCTGATTAAATCAACCTGACTAGGTTACAACAACCTTTTTAGTTAACTTAAGTAGAAATAGAAGTAAAAGGGCTTTGTAATTGAAAAAATGTAGCATAATAGTTATATATGGGCGTCACGGTGGCAAAATGGGTAGCACGATAACCTCATAGCAAGAAGGTCGCTGGTCCAAGCCTTGGCTGGGTCAGTTGCTCTTTCTGTGTGGTTTGCATGTTCTCCCTGTGTTCGCGTGGGTTTCCTCCAGGTGCTCCGGTTTCCTCCACAAGTCCAAAGACATGTGGTATGCGAATTGGGTAAGCTAAATTGTTCGTAGTGTATGTGTGTAAATGAGTGGGGGTGGGTGTTTCCCAGTGATGGGTTGCAGCTGGAAGGGCATCCGCTGTGTAAAACATATGCTGGATTGGTTCATTCCGCTGTGGCGACCCCTAATTAATAAAGGGACTAAGTCGAAAAGAAAATGAATGAATGAATGAATAATAGTTATATATTATAATTATGTTAGCTATACAATTCTTCAATAGCACTTCTTCTCCCATACGTATATTATTTTTGTTCATTCAATGAAGGACCTTAGTTTGTGTTTCTCAAAACATCTTAATTTGTCTAGAAGAGAAACAATGTTATAGAAACAACATGGGGTGAGTAAAGGTTCATCTTTTCTTTCAAAGCTCACCTGTAAATTTTGCAATATTTTGGATGTTGCTAATAGGCATTTTACACACTTTAGAATACAGTATGCTTTACTTGTCCTACAACAACTGCTACACTACATGTCCACTATTTTTCAGCAGTGGAGTTGTGCTACATACAACTCTTTCTCCCAGGGAGAAAAAAACATTTTTTTGTAACTGATTTGTAACATTGCGATTAGCTTATCGCAAGAGGCTGTGATAAGGAATATATATATATTACTTAATTTCCCCAACCCAGAGCAAATGTGTGACTGCCGTCTGTGTGTGACAGTCTTCTTAGCCAATTGAGTGAGCACATTTTCGTTCTGCCCAATCAAATCTTTTCAATCTGCCTCTTATCAGTCATTTTAGTTTGCTGAGTTTTCTGTATTTTTATAATTATAATTTTTTTTTGTTTTTATAAAAGCCACATTATCTCTCTAATTTGAGTTGAACTTGTTTACAGAAAGGTAAGGTAATGTTATTTGAGCTTACTGCTTGCTCTAGATAAAAAATGTTTTGAATATTTAAAAACAAATAATAAATGTTAAAGTTAAAATCTTTTCAGTTCCTTTTTTAAACTAACACTCACTGCATTTTAGCAGTAAGAAGCTACAATACAGATTATTGAGCTGAAGCTTGACTACAAAATTAAATCGCAAATCAAACCGAAATCGCATCTGTCAAAAAAAAGATCACAATTAGATATTTTCCCTAAATCACACAGCCCTAAGTTCATCTAATTAATGTTGCTTAATAGTTAAAATAATATTTACACTGCAACAAGGATACCTAAAAATAAAGTGTAACCAATGAGTAAGGTAAATTGTAGTAGTGTATTACTTAACCCGTTACTTTAAACATAATTTGCTTATGTAACACCCAGAGACCTTTAAAGCCATGTTTGGCACTTAACGGCCAACTCCTTTTTTTTTTCGTAGACAGTGTTTTAGATATTGGTCAGTCATGTCAGTAGGGATTTGAGCCGTGCGTGGCTGAAGCGTGCTAGCTCTGTCTCTCTGCCATTAGAACAGAGGGATAAAGTGATCAGTGCCTGTGTCACAGAGAGGGGGAGGAATGAGCATGGATGAATGGATAAACACAATTCTTTGGGCCAAGCTTGCGCTTATTGAGTGCAAGGCCTCAGCACGTGTGTCATCGAGACACTGGGATTACAGCTGCTGTGTTCTGAACTTTGCATTGCTGCAAACTGGATAATCCATCCGTGGACAGTTTGTTAACCGCAAGAGCCACTTTCTGGGTTCATCAGTGTTGGGAACAGATTAGCGCTGGGTAGTGGATCTCATATGCCCTGGTCAGAGGCCATCCCTGAAAGGCTTAAGGGATTACGGCACAATGAATTTTCTCTCACACACTCATTACAACCCCTGATATTTAGTCAAACGAAGACTTCGCTAGATGAACTATTGGAACTACCCACGAAGCATTATGTTGCAATTATGGTGGTAGTCCATACCTGTTGCTTGGAGGATTGTTGTTGAGGTGCTCATTCATATATACAACTGTTTTTTAATGATGTTATTAAGGTTTTCCGCATTCACAGTGTGGATATGGTATTAGAAATCGGGTTCACAGGATTGAGACATATCTTTAGTCAGTGTAGTTGTCCAGATGTATGTTCAGAAATTAAGTTTTACCTTAAGTTCTTTTAAGTCCAAGACACACCAAGTCGGCGACAAAAAAACTGACTTTGTTGTCACCTCATGTTGGCTGTGTCTGTTCCCATCTGGACCTAAAAGCAATGCAAGACAGCTGGCTTTTTATGTACTCTCATGACTCGGATCATTTGATTAGTTTGTCTCTTCAGTTCTCGCTCTCTTGTTTTCACTCTCTTGATTTGTAACTGAACAGCCAATCAGAGCACCGAGTTGATGTCGATTTTACATTCTGAATCAGGCAAACTTCCTTCGTTATGACCTCAACAAGAGGCGACATGTGGAAAACACCCAACAAATGCCTAACAAACACTCACCAATGACCTGATACTGCCCAATGTCTAGCCGTCGACTTGGCTTTTACGAGAATTGACCTACCTCACTGTACTTTTGGTGTAATTAAAAAATGTGCTTTTCTGGTGTCAAGTTGAACAGCAGGCTCCTGTGATAGCCATTATTTATTAACACTCTTGTCTACAGTGTTTTGATGAACAAATGCTACCCATCAGGGTTTTAAGATCTGCAGTGTGAATGAATTTTCCTATCCCCTATCAACGGAGACCAAGAATTGAGACTGATCTCCAGTCAGTGCAGTTGTCCAGTTGTACTTTGATTACCTTCAGTAGCTTCCTCACTGCAATTGTGTAAGGTTGGGGGGGTTTGGGGTCGGAGGCTAAGTCCCTGTTTAAAGACACCACAAGCCCGTTGCATCAACAGACAGGCCATTTGAGCGCAGGGCCTAGGATGAGATGTAATTTCCCATCTGCTTTATGGGCAGTTTTGATCCCTGGGCTCTTGTCAGCGAAGCCCTCAGTAAAGATATCATCAGTAATATAAGGAGGACTCTGGCAATACTCAAGGCCTTAAAAGGCACTTTGCTTTTGCTGGCTCTCATGAATGGCTTAAGGAAAGGGAGAGCACAGGTCACGAGTAAACGGTTTGCAAACACTATATCGGATTGCACACATTAAGTGGCTTAAAAGAGAGCTCAAACATTCAATTACAAATATGTGACTTCCGTTTGAAGTGCTGAAAATATGCAGCTGCCCCAAATTATTACCTTAAATAGCAGAGAATCTGTGCCGGATGTTTGCCTGATCGTCAAATTGGTCTTTTAGACGATGATCAACTTTTGTACTCATCACCTTTTCACACACTTTGACAGCAGTCCGTCTTGAACATTCGAAACAAGGAGTTCTCTGTGCGCCGTTGAGACTATATAGTCCCTCTTTGAATCAAATCCATTTCAAAAACACCAAATCAAGTCTTAAAGTAGTAGTCGATGAAAATCCCTAGATTTGTAAAGTCTGTCTACCCTCTAATACTTTTTGAAATGTTTATGAGTTGGAATATTTGGAAGGAGCTCCTGCGATTGTCGTCTGTGAGTAGAGCGCTTTTGTGGAGCACTTTTTTGTTTCGCTCATTACGCCCTAACAGAACTTTGGCATGTATAATGACTTATGAGCACCCCGTTAAGTGAAGTATGTACTAAACAGCATGGGTTCTGGCCTGGCGAGTAGTTGCGGGAGCTCTAATATGAAACATTAACTTGGCTCAACCGCAGCATCACAACACATGTTATTGTTTGTTGCCAAACGGCACTTTAATTGAGAACAACAGTAAATCTGAGGTAGAGTAATTGGCAGACTAGTTGGGAACATGTGTTCACATCCCATGTCGAAGTTTGCATGGGTTAGTTTTGTTATTGCTGCTGATTCTTTTTGCGGTCATCATATTTCAATTCTTTTGACAACTGCTGGAAGAGAAAATCTCGATTTGTGATTCCAAAAGAACGTTCTGAATGAGTCTTCAGACACAATTTATTTCTGTGTTTTTCAATTGCTCATAGTTCATCGGTTCATTGCTTATTAAGGTAGTGGTTGCCGTTCGACTCGCATTCGGTAACCCAAGTGCACATTATCCTTTTGGTTTAGCGGTTGTGTTTGTTTTCCTGGACCCAGGCCTCTTCCTGAGAGCCCTGACCAAGACAGATAAAATGGGGAACTGTCATAAGATTATTCCACAATGAGTAAATATGAGTTGTATTTGCACAGGTGACTTCATTTTCTGGCTTTCAGACGTCTTCCTGGAATTTGCCTCCATCCCGTTTCAGTTCATCTCATCTCACAAATCAGAGCCATGCATCCCTTTTCCTGCCTCTCTCGCATTACATTTCCGCTGATTTTGGCCACTATCTCTTTTTCGCTTGTTTTCCTAAACCGCCGACACTCCCCCTCCCCTCTCACTCTTGCGATGTTTCATTATTAGTTCTTCATAATCTCCTCTCCTTGGCCCTGATCTTGATCTTGTCCTCCTAGGTTTTCCTCTATTTTTTAGCTCACTTGTTTCATGGCTTTCTTCCCAGCAACTTCTCGTGGAGTGTATATTCCTCCTCCATATTCTCCAAAGAAACTATTCCTCTCTTCTTTCAGCCTTACCAGCCATTCTGTTTAGGAAATCCAGCTGTTTCCCTCTGTCCTCTGTTTCGTTCTCGCTCCCTCCCACTTTTCTGGCTGGCTTTCAAATGGGAGGATTGCACTTAGAGCAATAAAAAAAGTCTTTTGAGCTGGATGACTCTTTGTGTGAGTTGCATACCCAGATGTGTCTCCTCAGCCATGATACATGTCTTGTGTAAAACATTCTCATTAGTTACTCAACACTCCTCATTCCCGGCCGACAAGGGTTTCCTGATGACAGTTTCCCCACCCGTCCACCCTCCAATGAACCTCCTACTACAACAATTCTTAGTCTTGATTTCTCCTATTTAATGTTGAGTTCAGAATACAGAATATTGGGGCCAATTCATTTGACGTAGGATGTTGTGGTGATTCATAAATGCAAATGAAAATTAGAATGCAAGAACCTATCAGTCATTTTATTTTGCAAAGTGTGTCAGAATGCACAACAACCATGGCTGTGTTTGGGAGGATTCATGACATCCTGATAGAAAGCATGTAAATTCTTTTCTTGGGCCTCCACAACGTGGGTTCCATCACATCTGTGATACTGACCACAAAATCTGTGACTCTTCTTCACAAAATGTTTAGAAAATTTCATTTCTGAAGTTCTTTTTGGAAGACTTTCATACCATACTGTTGGGCTGCATGATTCTGGCTAAAATGAGAATCGCAATTTTTTTTATTTTATTTTTTGTTTAAAATCAATATCACTATTTCCTCACAATTCTGTAAAATAAAGATTTAAATGAGTAGGCTATTATTATTGTTCATTCTCAAACATATGGTAAAACAATGATAATAATATTAGACCTACAGATGTGGCTACTCTAAATGCTCGAATGAATTAAAGTGATCTCTCACATTAGTGCAGTAAAGTGCGGCACATGACAACATGGTCTAACATAGGGCTGGACAATAATTCGATATCAATATATATCGCGATAGATTTTTTTTCAATAACGGTGATATGATTTTTAAACCCATTTCCGATATTTCGATATAAATTTGCATATATATAAATATATATATTATTATTTATATAAGATCTTATACATGTATCACTTATCACTGAATGACGTTCAGTGCTCAGCCGTCAGAAAGAGCGTGATCTGATGTCATTGCGTGATGACGAACAACACAGACACGCTGCCAGCGCTCAGCACAGCAGTTGGTTAAGCTGCGCCGCAGAAAGTTTTAGCTACAAAATGAGTGCTCTGAATACAGATTCGAATGAACAAGCTTCCACAAGTAAGAATGCAGACGAAATAGTTGATAAGAAAGGAAAGACTAATGCAGTGGTGTGGAAGTGGTTCGGCTTTTTAAGTTTCGATAAACTTCATTTCGGTGCTCTGCAAAGTGTGCCAGAGAGTGTAGCTGACTAGCGGCGGCAACACGTCAAATCTGTTTCACCATTTGAAGCAGTTCCACCCGATAAAACATACTGAGAGTCAGAAGATGAGGCAACATAAAAGTTTAAGCCAACCTGTGGCCTCACCATCGCCTCCATCCACCTACCCGACACCGAAACCAGCGGTGTCAGAAGAGAAGGCAATGAAGCAAACACAGATGGCTATGAGGCTCCGTGTAGGATTTAAATCAAACTTCGCTTATCAACACGTGCATATACACCTATAAATCACTCGCATATACACCTATACTATTGAATGTTCAAAACATGTATGAAATTTGCGCATATACATATAAACTTGATGCATGCATACACCCACATATGCATATAAACTCGCCGATCCTTGCATATACTCCCACATTAACACACGCACAAACAAACTCGATCCTTGCATAAACACCAAAATTAACACTCACATTTTCTAAACACAAACTCGCTGCATGCTGGCATATAGCACTCGCGCACTTACAAAATAAAACTCACAAACATATTTATCAGGAATCAGGTTATTGCAAAGCTGATGAAGTAGAAAGAATGTGATCAATAGAGCTATTAAATCTGTTAAATAATGAAAACGTGTTATATAAAATATTAGTCTATATAAATAGACTATATAAAATATATAAGAGATATTTATGTTAAACCTTTCAATTTAATGAGGTAATTACATACACAAATATAAATAGACAGATAAAACCCTTAAAGGACGTTCAAGATAAAAAGCAATTAGAATTATGAATATACTCAAACAACTCTTCTATTGCAAATATTAATGTAGCCTATACTCTTTATGATTTTTTATCATTATAATTATTATTCTTTTTCTATATTTTTTTACGATGTGGATGTCATAATTGCAAGATTTTGGTATTATTTTGATTGTTAAATATTCAGAATATACAAAAAAAAAGACACTGATAAAAGTTTCTGTTTATCACGTTGGTCAAGCTAACCCCCACAAACTGTCTATATATTATAAACTGAGTCTGAGAGTTTTATTTATTTGATAGTTTATTTCACATTTCTTGTTTGTATAGGCTAAATACAAATAAAAAGTGAGCAAATTTTTTTGTACTGTTTTTATTTTTAAATAAAGTTATAAGAGTCTGGAGGTATTATCGACTTTGCAAATTCACTTTGCAGACATTTGTAGGTACAGACATCCATTGTGTGCGTTCTTGGCAGTTTTTTCTTTCTTTTTAATATTGTCCATATCGATATCGGAATTATATCGACCGAAATAAAAAAATATATCGTGATATAAATTTTTGCCATATCGTCCAGCCCTAGTCTAACACAAGAAATACATGGCCAGCAGGGAGCAGTTATGTAACAAAGTGAACATACTGAACTGATATACTGTAGCAGCCAGAGCATGTGTGCGGAGCTGAGTGGTGTGATGCTCCGCTAAGTATTCTGCTCCATGGTCGTGCGAATGGTCTACTCCATGGTCGTGACAAATATGTATTCATTATCTTCAAAATAAATAAAGAAAGAAACCCAGCTGCTCATGGCATCGACGGAGCTGAATCGAGCGCTCTTTTGCCCTTTAGTCTTTTACACACAAATACATGCATCTAAACATGCATGTTTCATGCACAAACACATCTTTTAAATGTGACAAAAACTATCGACAACCCAAAGTCAATGGAAAAGCTGTTGTTCCTTGTGCCACCTGGTGGTTATTGCATAAAGCACAAAATTTTTTGTTTTGTTTTTTTAAATGAAAAAGCGGCCTTTGCTGCTGCAGTACTACACGAGACTGCGCTTGACAAATTGTAGCACTGCACGTGAAGAAAAGTTCTCAGTAGCCACATCTGTATGTGTAAGTCTACTGTTGGTGGACTTGAACAGACTTTAAATTTGCGCTGGTTGTTAATTCACAGTAATGATAACATAAGAATACCATTATTCATAATTCTAAAGTTCTAAGCAATCTGTCATTGACAACATTATTAGACCTTTTTTTCACTGGTAAAATGAGACATTTGTCATTATCAGATTCACTCCTGCATTTTATTTAACATTATATAGGCCAGAGTAGTTATACTGACCCAGTAAACATTTATTTTCATTCACAACACTTTGTGTTTGCTATAAAGAAAAACATCAAATGCTTGTCGTAATCATAGTTCTATAATGTGATTTGATCATGTAAATGATGTCTGTGCTTTTGGTTTCACTTTTACTGCTAAGTTTAGTTCATGTCATGGCTGCCATCTTTCTGAAAAAAAAACAAAAAACAAACATGCAAATCAAAATTCCTGCGCGGCTCCCAAACGATCACTCTGTGCAAAAAACTAAACGTTATTAACAACTTTATTATTTACTATTATTTATTATTCTACCTGTTATTCCCAGCCTATGCAGGTTCTGTTCACTAAAGTAGACATCATTGGCAGGCATGCGCGTATTCTCTCGGTAGTAAACGAACAGTGTGTCAGCTCATGTGTGATTTGCGGCCATGAATACATAATTATGTTAAATGACATTTTTGGGTCAATTATACCTTATAAATACAGTATGTGACAATTTTTAACACCATTTGGAGGTGTCCATGTTGCTGAGCAACGTATATAAAAAAATGTGAAGACTTGTGCGACCGCCTTTACGCTTATCTCCTGACCTTATATAATTGACTGAATCATAGAAAGGCAGAATTAAGATCATGTGTAGGGTTGAATCAAGATCGTGATCTTTTTTTGATTAATCGTGCAGCCCTACCATACTGTCCTCATTTGTGCTTTTTAGAAATTTTCCACTTATGATTTTGCTTTCATTTTGGTGTGTTTTTGACATCAAGATGGCCAGATGTTTGTCCTGAAGTTTTGACAAAAAATGCTACCCAATCAAATACTATTATTGTATTGTTTTCAGTAAGGATTTGGTTATTGAATATGAATTTAGAAATATTATGCTGGTAGCACAATTTGGTAGATTTTGTTTGCTATGATACTGTTTTAAGCTAAATCTAACTAGGTAGCACAAATTGAGCACTAAAGATAAGTGATTATTTCCACCTTTTTGATTAAATCACACATTTCAATAAAGACGACAAGCAGTGCTTTGTCAAGAAGAAACATGACATGACATGACATGATATGACAATGATTTAGTAGCCAAACACAGTGACTATCATAACGAACAAAAGTATTATAATGTCTAAAGCCACCATTACCCCATTTCACGATGTGGCTTCCTGGCCTGTGTCCATTCTTGAACTATTTTACTTGTTTCCTTTACAGAAAAGGGGATTCCAGGCCAGAACGTTTAGTGCAGCTCAGACTCAAACACGCTTGTCTCGAAAAGAGCCAGTAAGCAAGGGCCAAAGAAATTTTGGCAATGACTGTTTATGACAGTGACATTGAGTAGTGTAATAACACTGTAAGCACAAAATTGCACTTTATTGCTCTGTATGTCTAAAAATGTGAAACTATGGGGAAGAGAGTGACACGTGTTGCAAGAGAGCAAGTGAATCAAAAGTTCAGTTGTATTTTATTTTAAAAATGCAGTACGATCACTCCTGGTGGTGTGAATAGCAGAACAGAAGTGCAAAAATACAGCAAAGGTTTGGTTTTAGACTGGTTATATTAAGGTATAGTAGCATGACATCATCATTTGTTCCACAAATCTGCAAAATCACAATCAGCTTCTGACGATATCGATTTTGCTTGAAAACAGATGCTGGCTCCAGAACGTGAACCATTCTGGTGGAAAAGAGATGTCTTACTCTGAATTTTTGTCCTTTGCACCCCAACTGTTGAAGCCTGTTAGCAGACAGAAATTGAAGTTTGCTTTGGTCCACCATATGCATGCAGCCAAGTCAATTTAGTTGGGAGCCTTAACGATAGAATTAGACTGTAATCCTCTTTAAGCTTCACTATGCTCTTGACATCATGGAAAGAGGTCTGCAAAGCCAATGTCATCATTTGATGTTGCTTAACTGTTTCACTGACACTTTGGATACCAACTATATGATTTGCACACAGCGAGGAGCAGCATAGTCAGAGCCTTTCCATGCTCCATGAAAGGAAGAAAGTGCTCTAAATTGTTGGATACTGCTCATTTATGTAGCATTCATTTCATGTAGTAGGAAATAGGACTGCACGGTATATCATTTCGGCATCGATATCGCAATGTGTGTGTCCACAATAATCACATCGCTGGATATGCAATGTTAAGTTGGGATTATAGTCGATCAACAATTGAGTATACATGAGATTTGTGGAGTCATTGCAATGTATAACCATAACAGAGTAAAACTTTATCATTTGGATGTGTTTAAAAGTAGGGATGCTCATAATAACCAATTAACCATTAAGCGAAAATCTGCGTTTTTAACCGATTATTGGTATCAGTTAAAAGATAAAAAAAAAATATATATATATATATATATATATATATATATATATATATATATATTTATTTATTTATTTTTTTAAGTTTGGCTACATAAATGTGCAACACATATTTGATAACTCGCCGGACAGTAACACACGTGCAACCACACATGCCTACAGATGTATTGCCAAAGGAGCAAAATGAAGGAAGGATATTGCTGGTCACAGTTTGACACAGACGAGTTGATGCCAAACCAGCACTGATGCGGATTGACTCTGTCCTGGATCCACGTCATAAATACCTCCATTTATTTTCACATTTGGAGAAAGAAGCCACAAAACAAAACTTTCTGAAATGTGCTCTGCTTTGGAAACAAGCCGGCCAGAAGTCGGAGCGTCTGGGTTTTCTCTACATCAGAGCACGCTCCGGCACCGCTCATAAACACAACAAATAGGCTATAGTTTTGATGATTCAGTGTACAACCAGCAAACCAACCTTTTTTTAGCCTACATAGCCTAATCTATGAATCAAACAAATCCAATGATTTAGCCTTCTTGATTTTTACATTATGATAACTGCACCAAACTGAGGCTTTCATTTATAGCTTATAAAACATGCATGCAAATTAATGCAATATCATATGTAAACAACAAAATTGTTATATGCTATAGTAGTCTATACTTTACAAAAATTGTGTACATAACATATGAGTCTTGTCATTCTTTCATCACACGCATGCAGTGCGTGCACACGACCCGCGAGTGAAACAAAAGAAATAAAAGCACAGATGTTCTAAGGTAAAATCAGATGCTCAAGACATAATCTTTAAACTAATGACTTCTATTAAAAATGTTGACAGAGGTTTGTGATAAAACAATTACAACGGAGCATTCATTAAATGCATATTTTCCGTGGAGCGATTGATTTGAGGTAGCCTGATATTTTTATTTGACAGAAGAAGAAAAAACATTGGAAAAACCGGAGCACCCGGAGGGAACACATGGAGAGCATGCAAACTCCACACAGACATGCCACACAGACCCAGCCAGGGCTCGAACCAGCGACCCTCTTGCTGTGAGGCGATTGTGCTACCTACTGTACCACCGTGCTGCCCCACATTACTAAATTTCTGTATTTTAATACTCTTTGGAAAACCATAAAGAACTGTTTATTTACTTTTTTTCTTTGCTCTATTGTAATTTTTCTTGCAATTTTATTTTTTTATACATGATTCACACCCTTTACAAAATCAACTCAGCCAACTTCTAAATGAATGATTTTTCACAAATAGAGCCATTCAAGGCATCTGGTAAATTTGTTTTCATATCACAATATATATCGCAGCAAAGCAAAATATCACAATGTCAGTTTTTTAAATATCGTGAAGCCCTAGTTGGAAAAATGCTTTTCAAATCAATTTTAAGTTTTAACATGCTGGCCCAATGTTACTTCTAAAATATCTTTTTCCAGTTACATTGCCTTAATCCGTAAAGCAAGGCAAATTCAAATGAGTTACAATTTGCAATGATGTAAGCCTGTTTTAATAGTATAAATTTGTATAAATTAGTGTGAATTAGTATTGAATTAGTATGAATTGTTCATCTGGATATTCAGACAAAATCTTTACAACACTGAGATTTGTTTTGTTATTATTAATTTTTTTGGATTTTGATTGAATAAATGAATATGATGCTACTGTCAGTAACATCAAAATATACTGATTATATAGAAAACAATGAAACAGTATTTACACCACTACATCAGGATTTTGCTTCATCACACATGAACTTTTAATCCACTGTTACCATAAATAATTAGTACCTGTTTAAACCTTAACATTCTCCTTTCATAATAAAAAAATGTATGTTTTGGGTAATAAATGATAAATAGCATGTTTTGTGTTATACAGTATAATAGGGTTGTGAATCTTTTATTACTAGGTTTTCATCATTTTAATGATTCTAGCAATAAATAAACATTTCAGACTGTATTTTTTCTCTCCCTAGTTTCTTTTTCTTCACAAATACAAAGCATCAACAAAACAATGTAATGACACCATTCACATCCCAAAAGGGTGTCCTGTCCTTCCATATGACATTGGATAAGTCCAGGACACAGGTACGATACATCACAGACGGCCTGCCAACTATAAACTATGATCACATGACCCAGTCTACCCCCACCTCCAATATTGGCTGTGTCCTCTGAACTTTGACAATAGGTTTAAAGTGTGTGCTGTTTTTGTAAGTGCAACATAAATCCAGTAAATTTCACCCACCCCATTGTGCTATTGATTGTGATACAATGGGAAGCTCTGGGATATGTGTCACATTTCTGTACAACAACTCATTTTTTCACAGTCCTCTTTATCACTCTGTCACATGTATTATTTATTAAATTACTTTATTTAGGAACATCTTTAACATTTAAAACGTGTCTTGAAAATGGCAGCTTTTCTTTATAATTTAGGTCATATCCTACATAAGATCACTGTTGGATTGATACCCAATATATCCAGACTTGCTCTTTTTCAAGAAATGAAAGGGAAACCATATATTTCTTTAAATTATAATTTTTAAAAAATTGTTGTCAAAGTAATTTTCAAATGAACACAGCATCATTCTCCCATTTTGGGGAATATATTACTTTAAACCATTTTGATGGGGGTGGCCAAATTTCCACTAATTGCAAGGAAAGTACAGAAAATAAACTTTGGCATGTGTCAAGATATGAGAGAGAGTATCACAGAAGATGAATAGCAGAGTATCTATCTGAAGGCACAAACCCAGACAATTATTACATGATTCAAACTTCTGCAATATAAATGGAATATGAGACTGTACATAACTCCAGAATTACTTTACAAATTTAATTGAAACATTCCTGATCAATGTGTAAAATGCAATAAAGAGTATTCTAAATTATTTATTACAAGCAGTTTTACTAGTTCAGATAAGAAACAGTTAACTTGTTTATTACATGCAAAACTTACAATAGCTTGTTTTTGGAAAAATACAGAAAGCCCGCATTTTGGACAATGTCATGTCATTTTCATCCATTTATCCGGGGCTGGGTCGCGGGGGCAGCAGTCTTAGCAGAGAACTCCAGACTTCCCTCTCCCCGGACACTTCCTCCAGCTCCTCCGGGGGGATCCTGAGGCGTTTCCAGGCCAGCCAGGAGACATAGTCCCTCCAGCGTGTCCTGGGTCTTCCCCGAGACCTCCTCCTGGTGGGACATGCCTGGATCACCTCCCTAGGTAGGCGTCCAGGAGGCATCCGAAACAGATGCCAGAGCCACCTCAGCTGACTTCTCTCGATGTGCAGAAGCAGCGGCTCTACTCAGAGCTCCTCCCAGTTGACAGAGCTCCTCACCCTGTCTATAAGAATGTGCCCTGCCACCCTGTGAAGGAAACTCATTTCGGCCGTCTGTATCCGAGATCTTGTCCTTTCAGTCATGAGCTTAGGTGAGAGTAGGAACATAGATTGACCGGTAAATCGAAAGCTTTGCCTTTCGGCTCAGCTACTTATTTACCACACCGTCCGGTACATCGACCGCATTACTGCTGCCACTGCACCGATCCGCCTGTCAATGTCACGCTCCAATTTTCCCTCACTTGTGAACAAAACCCCAAGATACTTGAACTCCTCCACCTGGGGTAAGGACTTTCCTCCAACCTGGAGGTGGTAAACCACCTTTTTCCGGTGGAGCACCATGGCCTCGGACTTAGAGGTGCTGATTCTCATCCCAGCCGCGTCACACTCTGCAGCAAACCTCCCCAGTGTATGCTGAAGGTCCGTGTTCGATGAAGCCAACAGAACCGGACCCTCTCCAGCCCAAGGCTGTGCTTTGAAATTCTGTCCATAAAAATTTTGAACAGAATTGGTGACAAAGGGCAGCCCTGCCGGAGCCCAACATGCACTGGAAACAAGTCTGACTTATGCGAAACCAAACTCCTACTCTGTTCATACAGGGACGAGACAGCGTCTCTGACCCCACACTCCCACAGCACCCTCCACAGAATTTTGGACAATGGTTGTGGGAATTGTCTCATTGTTTGGCTTTAGAAATTTTTACTTTTATAGTGAAGAGAAAACCTGAAATTATTTTCAAAATTTGGCATCCCTTTGTAGGTTTCCTGAAGGAAGCTGATACCAATTTTTTTCTCTGTATAACTTGTATTACCTGCTATTGATATATCGTGGTTGTTATATGATGTACCTTTATATTGTATGTGTAAGTACATGCATTTACTTATATGTTTGTATATTTTTATTATTATTTTTATGGTTCTTTTTCTATTTTTTATTGCTTTATTTATTATTATTATTATTATTATTATTATTAATATTATGTATGTTTGCTTTTGATTTCTGTTGTTTTTTTTAAAGCTACTAAAATCAATAAACAGTGTTAAAAAAAAGTTCATTTTCAAATGTGAAATCTGACACCAAAATCAAACTCAAATGGAGCACAACCAGCGCATTTTGTTTTCATCAATTTACAGGTTATTAAGTTTATAGTTATTTGGGTGCTCAGATTTTCCTGTCCTTAAATACATCTGGCCAAAATCTCCTGTTTTAAAAAATTAAGTGCTATGCAAAAGCTTTTTAATAGAGTACTGGCTATGACTGGATGGCAAATGCTGGACAAAGAAAATAAAATCATATCACAAACAAATAGCTTATTAATTGAATAAAACACTACTTATTCAAACCAGATCTTTATTTACTCTGGCACTGCAAACAAGCATAGACACTTCATTGGCCCGTTTTCATGTGTTATTACCATGCATTTTCAGTGATCCTTTGCATTGCAAAATGCAAACAAGCATATATGGTCCAAACTATGAACATGGTATTAGCAAGCTATCCAATCACGTGTGGTTATGCATTACTATTTCTACCTGGAATTAAGGGTTCAAATATGTCCATTGTGGTCACTTGTGTTTGGATTTAGTTAATAGCATTCTCCTATTTCATAACACTTTACATCAGTTTTAAATGAACAATCAGTGTGATGCACAAGTAACATTGAACACATTTATGTTGAGTAGTTTGAGCAAGTGGGAAAGCAAGAAAACTATTAATTTGATTCCAACCCACATATTTTAGTACAATGTAGCCAAGTATACTTTATCACAACACATCCCATAACTCTCACATAATTGGTCAGTAGTCAAAGAGTAGGTGCTATTTTGTGGCTGTTCAATCACATTCCACCACATAAGCATTTACTGTATGAAATCAATATGATCAAAATCATTTTTGACTGCCTTTAGAAGCAGTTGAAAGTGCACAAGGTGTGACATCCACATGTGATGTATTGACAAAAAAATACATCTTAATACCATTAGTAAAAATGGACGCAGGGTAGAGTTATGGCTCGTTTCCACTGAGTGGTACAGTATGGTACAGTACGGTTTGGTACGGGTCACCTTTATCAGGCTTGCGTTTCCACTGCCAAAAGGGTACCAATGACGTGGTGTACGACAAAAAGTTTCAGTCGACATCATTTTCGCTTGAGGAAATGTCAAAGTAAAGCTGTACAGGTCGTTCACATATCATGTGAGAAGCAATCTCACGAAACAGATGCTTAATACACATAAATACTTGTGTATAAATGTTCATTACTAACCTTTCTATGAACAGGATTTGATTATACAGTAACTGCAGATCAATGAAAGGGCAAAATAGCCTACTCTAACGTCTGCAAATATAAAATAAATAAATAAATGCAACATATATGAACACATACTCTTACAGTCGCCTATATTTTAGCAATTACAGAAAAACTACGCTCAGCAAACATTTAGTCCTTATTTGGCTTCAAAAACAACACGCAACATACTGTATAGCCCAGTCAATGGCAGTTTGTTCATGTTTTAGGTTGCTGAAACAATCAATTGCTCCTTTGTTTTTTCCGGCTTCTCCTTTGTTTTTTCGGTTTGTTTAAGCTTGGGTCAATCATCGCTTGTTATTATAGTCATATATTATTACAGTGTAATGTCTCGGCTGTGTTTTTATAAATGGCGTTCTTTGTTTTCATTCTCCTGCTTGTGCACAAGCTAGTGACATGTCTCTAAACCAATACAGTTGCGCTTTTTGCTCCGCCTTTTGGTACCCTTTTGTTGTGCTAGGTACCCCGAAAGTGTACCCAAACAGTGGTATGGTAGGGTTTACTTTTTGGTACCTTTTAAAAGTGGAAATGGCCATAAAAGCGTACCTGCGAAAGCGAAACTGGCCTATTATATTATAATTATATATATATTAATTAATATATATTATAAATATTATATTATACATTATAGGCCTTTGTTTTAACAATCTAAGAGCATGGTCTAAAGTGCATGATGCAGGTACACTTAGGGCATGTCCAAATCCACATTTACTATTTTGTCAGCGTGTGGTCTAAAAGGATTGTCCTTATTTTCTCAATGAATTATGGCTATATGGCTAAGTTATAACGTGTATTAAACCAATCAGAGTCTCATATCCAATTCCATTTAAGAGTAAGTTGCAGTTGCGCCAAGTAGATTTGCTGTTTGTGTGACCATCTACAGAACGATTCAGATTCCAACAAAGTCCTCTGAGATGAAGGAATGAGAAAGCGTTTTATATGTATATATTAGGGTTGGGCGATGTTGACAAATTTGGCATCGTACGATGTCTAATGTGAACATCGGCGATGGACGATGGTATGGTCGTCGTCGGCGGGGTGGAGGTCTTTGTTGTTAAATATCAATTAATTCATAACGAATTTAATAATTGTAGCCTATCGTTTTCACTACCTGACCCACATGGTCTTTGCTTTACCCATGACCAAACCATAAATAAATAAATAAAGTTACTCACAAATTACCACCTGTCAATCACTTTTTTCCGCGGGACTCTGGCATGATCAGGCGGAGTGATCTGTGTCCTTATAATGGCTTTTTCCCCACAGCTGGTGGCGGAGACGAGACGAGAGTTCGTTTGGAGTTCACTGTAATTTGTATTGTGATTAATGATAACTTCCTTATTTTATTATTATTTTGAGGACATAATAACAAGTAAAGATGCTAGAGCTCGACCGTTTTGGTCACACTTGCGCCTGATAATTTATGCGACCTAAAATATGTATTTAAAAGCATTTGTGCTAGTGCATACATTTTTACCGTGCGACCTGTTTTCACTGCAAAATCCTCACCGCGTGGGCGGAATTAGGAGACATTTATGCAGAATGCATCTTTGCACCTAAAACACCAAACGCAGAGCTCAGGAACAGATTAAAACAGTTGTCGTGTGAAATTGCTGAAGTGAAAAAGCCCGTAATGCTTGCCCCGCCTTTGTGCTCTTCCTATTGGTCCAGTTCGCTAGAACTGAACGCGAATGGATTGGTTAATATCAGCTGTCAATCACTCAGTCAACGCCTTCTGCCTTCACATGACAGGAGCAACAGCCGCGGAAATGTGACGCGCTGAAGATGAGAGATTGAATATAACACTGACAGATATAGTTTTAGAAACCACCTAAAGTTAAATAATGGCACATCTTATTAGTGATCATGTGCTGAATGTTAATCCACCATTTACACTTTTCCAAGAGTGGATAAAAGACTAGTGGCTTCATGTCTGCTGTGAAAATAACTAAAGCCATTCACTGTAAAGTCTGTGGGACGGGGTTTACAGGTAACAGCGTTTGCCACTGAATCTACACATTTTAAGAGCGAGAGGTGCTGTATAATCCTCACGATGTATTTAATCCTCACGATGCTGTCAGCCGTGCAAACAGCAGCTATAAGTATCATATAACACAGCTCATGAAAAGACCGTTATTGCTATTAAGATGACATGCAAATAATAAGTTATATATCAATATACATGTGGGGCGGGGCGATGGATCACGATGCCGGCTCAGCATCGTGAAGTTTATCAGCCATCGGCGATGGACGATGACAATTGTCTATCGGCCCAACCCTAGTATATATATATATAGTCAATAATAATCTTTTACGTTTTAATGCTTTATATATAAATATTTTTTGTGTGCTGCTGCATATCCCTGTGTGTGGTATAAGCAATGTGTATGCCTGCAAATAGGTGAATATTACTTAAAAAAAAAAAAAAAACTACGCCATTGACTTAAGACCAGCTTTTAATTGGTCAGTGGTGCGGTCTATTTCAGTTGCCTCAAAATAGTAATGCACCAACAATGCGCCTTAACACAGCTCCTTTTCAGAGTAGCATGCTCAAGGGCACACAAATGGGTGCAAATTAATTTACTCTTTAAATAATTGTGGCGCATGTAAAAATGATAACTGCAGCTGGCTGAAACTAGCAAAAAAAAAAAAAACTTTTTGCACATGGCGGCACATTGCACCAGCTCTATGATAGTGCCCATAAACTTATGAGTCTAATGGAGTTTTGAGACTCAGTCACAAGCTCTTTCACTTCTTTCAGACATTCAAGTGCCCAATAGCATTGATTTATGACAAAAAAAGGAAACACAACATGCTGATGAACAGATGAGCTGAATCTGCGTGCGAATCATATCCGGATCTGACAGTATACCGGACGGTGCGCAGAGGTCTCTGTACCCCACCGCCAGTGCAAGCTCCATTTCAGGAATGCAAATGCCTCGGGCTGTGACAGCCTGTGATTTATCTCCTCATCTATGCTTGCACACATCTGCCTTTGCCCTTGTGTCTGCCTGTTGCTCATTCCTCCTTTCCTCCCTCCGTCCCTCCCTCCCTCTCCCAGGAGGCCAGGGACTCCCCTGCCTGCCCTCGGAGTTGGCCCAGGGCAGCGTTACAGCCGTCAGTGACCCCGCCACCCACCACTCCTCACCCGCCATCCTGCCAGGGTCAGACGGTGCAGTGGCAGGATAAGAGGTCCCTTCTCCCGGAGGAGACTCTGAACTGCCACCGCGCCGGTGTGAGTCTGTGAGCCTCTGCCACTGCAGCCCGCTAAGTGCTTTACAGTACAGCATGAAAACATAAGTGACCTAATAACCACACTCGCTCTCTGTCAACAAGGATTACGCTCTGCCTGGAGTAAGAGGAGGCTGCTGGCAGGCTGGCTAGCGCTCTCTCTCTGTGTATGTGTGTGTGTGCGAGAGTTTGTGTGTTTGGACAAACAGAGATGCAGGTTAGTTCTCCTGAAAGAGCTGCAGGAGAGCATCACACAAACTGCAGCAGGGTCGTCCCAACGGAACGCTCCCAAAACCCCCCATCTAAAAGCTTTAAACAACTGCTTACAATTCCACAGCGTCTACACTGCTCCTCTCTCAACAGGCAAGGACGTCTGCGGGCTCTCCGCTGTTTGTCTCATCTTCGTGGCCTCTGGCCCCGCACGCAAACACACACACGCTGGTGCTTCTCGAAAACCGAGCCCCCTACACCTCGCTCGCCACCCCACCCTGATTTCTCATTTACTAGTCCACACTTGTGCGCGGGCTGCTGAGAAATGGACGCCTGGTGTGAGGTCAGGTGTGATTCATCACGCTGCGTCTGGGCGAAGAGTTGACATTCGTAAAGGCACTCGCTCTGCTGCCATTGTAATTGAGTCTCCTTGTCTTTTCTAGGACACCAGCAAATATAACTATGTCAGGACGCCTCACAGCTATATATTACCCAGCTCAGCGAGAGAGACAAAGGGTGAGTTATCATTCGGGCAGCAGATAGAGAGAGGGAGGGAGGCACATCTGGACATCTGCAAGGTGGGGTTTTGAGGGCTGAGGTGCGGGCCGAAGCTGATTTTTTATTTATTTATTTTTTTACACTTGATGGGTCGTTCCGATAAATGAAACTGAAATGATCGCTCTGTGTGTATTTTTGATTGATTGTCTCAGATGTTTTCTTATAAATTCTTATTAAAATTAGTTCTCTATTATTTAAAATATACACATTTCTGTTTGCACATTTGTAACTATTGATATAAAATTGTAAATAATAAACGTTTTAAATAAATATAAATATAAATAGTTAGGGCTGCGTTTTGGCATTAATATCACATTGTGCACATCCGCAATAGTCATATTGCAAAGATATGCAATGTTAAGTCTGGATTATAGATGACCAGGAGCTACAGAATTGTATTTAATCACTGTATTTATGTGAAATTTATACAATTCATGCAACAACAAAAAAGTTTTTCTTAATGGAATTTTTGTCTTTGTTTCTTGTCCAAATATCTCCACTTCAAAGCGTAAACAAGATGATTTAACCTAACCCACTGGCAGATAATTTTGCTTGTTTTAAAGAAAACCTCCTAATTTTGCCTTATTTCATCTGAATTTTAAAACAACCCATATGTTACTTGACCTAAGACTTTTTATTTTTTTATTTTGCAAAGTGATAAAAAACTATTTTTGCATTATGATTATTCAATTTCTGTACCTGAATAATGTTACACACCCCAAAAAAAACGTCAAATAGTGCTATTCAATTCTTGTGAAACTGTATTTACATTGCAAAATTTATCACAGGAAAATAAAATATCGCATATATCGTGCAGCGCTAAATATACTTTTTGATGGTTTTAGATCATTTTTTCCCATGAAAAACAAGTACTCTCATTGTTACAGATAGAGATATTTTCCACACAAAAATAAGATGCAGAACTACTACTACTACTACTACTACTACTACTACTCCTAATAATAATAATAATAATTATTATTATAATTAGAATAATGTCACAGTCACCAGGGATCTAGCCCATGCAGATGGCTGGAGAACTACAAATCTGCTGGTATATGGGCTACAAGACACACACACACACACACACACACACACACACACACACACACACACACACACACACACACCTACTCCAAGTCTCCATTGATTACACTCCCACAGCTGATGCTGTTCATGGACTGATTACACCACACATATATACGGCTCACTTTGAGACTCTCATTGCTGAGTCTTGTTATACTGCTTGTGAACATTATGACGCGGTTTCCTTGCCTTGCCTTCTGTGTTTTTGAACCTTGCTTTGTTTTGTTTGTTTACATTGCTTGCTTCCTGCCTTTTGACCATCTGCCTGTTTATCGACCTCGACTCCGGATTGCCCGTATACATTTGTTTTCTCCTTTGTTGACTGTTGCTTGCCTGACCATTCTCTGTTCAATAAACCTGCGTTTGGATCCGCACTCCCTGTTGTCAGCGTCCCACTTCACATTACAAATAATAACACTCTTAAAAATAATGGTTTCAAAATGCTTTCAAAATATTGTCATCATTTCTCAAAAAGATGTTTAGTAAACTGTTCTTGAATTAATATTTTTTTAAAGATTAAAGTACATTTAAAAAAATTAAATAAAACAATTTCCATGCACAATAAATGTTCTTCTTTAAACCATCACTTTTAAGGGCCAATTATTTTTAGAAGTGCATTTAGAACTAAATGAAAATCATGTGACAGTGAAAACTGGACTAATGGAGACTAAAAATCCAGCTTTTTAATCATGTGATTATTTTACATAATGCAGATAATAAAACAGACCCTGCAGGTACAGGACATCAACATGATGTCATATTGACTTTGTACCCCGACGTACCTCAACGTCGTGGGGACGTTGGATTTTGTTTGGAAATGAAAATCGAGTTGACGTCAGAACCCAACGTCAGGCCGACGTCTATGTCCAACATCCAACCTAAAATCAACCAAATATCAACGTCTAATCATGTTACACCTTGACGTTGTGTGGACGTTACTACCATGACATCTATCAGATGTTGGATTTTGGTCACTCTCCAACACGACCTAAAATCAACCAAATATCAACGTAATTTGACGTCGTTATTGGACGTCAAAATAACGTTGTCCTTAGACGCTGGCTAGACATTGAATTGTGGTCACCTGACATCTGACACCTGACATCATGACCTAAATCTATTATCTAATTAATTATCTATCTATTATCTATTAACGTCTTATGATGTTGTGTGCCTGCTGGGAAAAGAAAATCTTTCAGACACCAAACTTGTATGTGGAAAAAAGCTAATGCAACGATTTAAAAGCTAAAATTGACATATTGCAATGAATAAAGGCCAATTAAAATGAATAAGAATAGTATTGCTCACTATATTGGCCGTGGAAAAATATGTGGAATTTTTGAAACATGTACAAATGGTTAAAACATTGAGATCTGTGAACTGTGAGATCATAAGGTCTCTTACTTAAAAGAAAAAAAAAACATTTGATTTCATGTCAAATGTTTACATCTACATTTGACAGGTACTTTTTCTCTAAGCTTTCACACTGCATTCAGGATATACATTCTTTTCATCAGTTTATGCAAGGCCTTGGCTTATATTCTACTGTTTGAGCTGCCTGAATGGCCTATATGAATGCCCAATTTTTGTAAACAGATCTCATTTGTGTTTTTTCTTTCCTTCATAAAGCCAACAGTTATTATCTTTACCTTATGATATGTACAGTACATCCGTGAAGAATTTTTTTTTTCCCATTCAGCAGTTGACCCTTAGTTTGAATTCAGAAATATTTTTTGTGCTGTTTTCACACGCTTTCACAGACTTTCACAAACGTAGTCTCACTAGGTCAAGACCACAGCTGGGTCATGAAGTGAAAAAAAGGGAAAAAGTAAGAAAGAAATCAGGTCTGTGTTGACATTCATGGGGCAAAGGGCCTGCGCACATTTGCAGAGGTCATCGGAAAGTAAACACCTATTAATGGTTACCTGCTTGACGAACAGATAAGCAGGTCACGGTAATGATTAAGCCACAGCTCGCTGGGTTACAGGCCATGTGTGCACAAAAGCATGCTGGGCGAATGCAGGTTGGTGCTAAAGAAACAAATAGTAATGGTTATAGGACAACAGCCTTTGAGCTGTGATGTATCACAGCATCGAGACACACACACACACACCTGCAAGAGCAGTAAAAAAAACACACTTGTCAACAGCCATTAGCACATTCATGCAGGTACTGTATTGTGGGTGGTTTGTTGACTGTACAGTGCAGGTTAGAGCGAGAGAGAAAGAAGGGGGGGGGGTGAGAGAGAGATAGAGAAAGAACGAAAGAAAAGAAAAAAAAAACGCTCAAGTTCACAAGGTCATTTCCAGCCCAGGGATAAAGTAAACTGAGCGAAACTGCACAAGCTGCAACTTATCAGCCCGCCTGCATGCCAGAGCTTTCTCCTCTGTGTGTGTGTGTGTGTGTGTGTGTGTGTGTGTGTGTGTGTGTGTGTGTGTGTGTGTGTGTGTGTGTTATAATGTGTGCGTTTCACAAAACAAAACAGAACAAGATGATCGCTTCTGCTTCAAGTGCTTGTATCTTTCTCCGCTCAAAAACTGTAATCATAAACTTTCTCATGATTCATGCTATTCATAGAAATCTGGGATATTCACAAAATGTAATTAGGAATTAGACTTTTTGAACCTCTCTATTTGGAATGATTCTTGAGATTGTGTCCTTGAAGGAAACAAATATTCTTTTTTTTTTCGCCCCTCAATAAACCGTTATCTTGGTTTAGCGCATTCATCAAATTGTATGAGCTGATCAAGCATTTCCAGTGCATAACGTTATCTTAATGAACAAAATCTTAAGACTTAATGAAAACAGATATTCAAGGCTACTTGACAGGACACGGGCAATTCCTTTTCTTTCTTCACACCAAGAATGTGTTTTTTTTTTTGTCCCTGGTGGTCTAAAATGTTCATGAGCATCATGAAAATGTGTTTTTATAAAAATAAATTAGTAGTTAAAATATGCCGAGCTCTCGCACTAGATATTTACACTCGAATCCTCCCTATAAACACACTCCCCCCAAAAAGGCCATTTGACCTTTTTTCCATCAATTACTTGGAGATGTGGGTGTGAATTGTGGACACGCAGAAATTCCAGACATAATCGAAGTAACACTTTGCCATTTCAACTAGAGCTTTTAACATTGTGAAAAGTGCACCGCGCTACTAAATACTTCAAAATGTTGTTAACGTTTCTATAAATGGGTGGAATTTAATTGTTTGTTTACCCCCACTTCTTTCTGGAGGTCATTTATTGCTTTTAATTGGTCTTCTATAATGTACTGTCACCGCATATTCTGCTAAAGCCGGCTTTTCTCAAGAGTGCTTTAAGTAAATCTCTGCTATTTGGTATCTATCGCTGTGCTAATTCCAAAGGTCAGGGGTAACCGTCGCAACTCGGGTTGTGTTAATTAAGAAATGAGAGGATTTCACTGGTCACCATCCTTCAAGCTGCATATAATAATAGAAACCTCCCTTGAAATGGCACTAAAAACATACTTCGGCTGGAGTAAGGAAATATAAATGTCAGAAACCCTTGCGTAAATAACTAGGAGTGGGAGAGCTGTCTATCTCACCCCAAAAAGAAAGAAAAAATCATGGAGAGAAGGGTCATCTGGTTTCCATTAGAAAGATAAAATGGTTCACTTGGAGCCTTTTACCAGCCTCTTTGTTTCTGGGAGGCGTCCATGCTTCTCTCTCCATCATCAGCCAGTTGACACAACATTAAAGGCTTCAAACGGCCAAGTCGGACCCCTTAATCAAAAACTAATTGTAATAGATATTGGAGGAGTGCTAACACTCTGACCGCTCGGGCTGGTATCAGTGGTCCAGAGCTGGAGATACTATTAAACACAACACAGACCTGCCACAGGGTAGAAAGAAGAACAAGAAGCAGAAGGGGGGAAAGTGCTAAGTGCTACATATGGCTGAAAAGACACATGCCCTGTGAAACCGCACTTCTTAAGATAGGTTTACCACCGTCCTGTCAAGTTGTGTTAGTTAGCAGCAAAAAAAGGAATTTGAAAACAAAACTTGAAAGTGGTCCCATCGAGGCGGTCGGGAACAAGGCTGAAAGGCCAGGAGAAAATGTCAGTTTGGGCAAAACATACACCCGATCGGCCTTTGAGTCTTATCAGTCCCTGGGGGATCTGTCCATATTATTTTCCTCAAAATATTTCGGGGAGAGATCTCTGGAGGATGATGACACATTTCTTGGGGTTTTATTTTTACTAGTGTGTGCTTCTAAAAATGGACATATGTCATTTCTGTTAACTTTTTTAGATATGAGGTTCAGCTAATGTCTTATTATTTATGCATACTTTCAGTTTAAGAATAAAATAAATACAGTTAAAAAAAAAAAAAGTTCCAGTTAATGTATCAGTGTGTAAATGTGTGCATCCGCAAAAGTCATATCGCAAGATGTTGAGTTGACTTTGCAGTGCATTTTTTTTTTACATTTAAATATTCAAGACCATAAAGCATGCACTGTTTAACTCACTTTTATCTTTGCTCTATTGCATTCCTCCATGCTTAAAGTTTATTACACTTTATGCATGATTCACTCTCCTAGAGAATCAATCAAAATTAATACATTTGATAACACTTTAGGGATCAATTATCACTATTAACTAGTTGCTTATTAGCATGCATGTTATTGAGATATGGACCTTTTTCACAAGCCTGTTATGACACGTTTAACATCAGCATCTTAAATCCTTGAAAGTTTTTAATATTTAGATTTTTTATTTATTTTTTTATTTTTAATGAACATGTATATGTATTTCTTTATGTAGTATATCATCTTTGCTGTAAATTAAAAAAAATGAATTACCGCTTGTGCGAGGCGTTTCTAATGCAGCGTCTGTGGGACAGGACAGTAAATTTGACGTTATTCTCTCTGGCTGCTGTCATCAGTCTCACACGATTGTTTCCCTTTTTCTGAAAGTATTTATAACATCATCGTGGATGTTTTTCTTTTATTATTTGAGCGAATATTAATAAAAAAAAATCATTTGTTGTATTCTCTAATTCACTATGCTCTACGTTTTCCCAACTATGATGACTTCTGCTACTGAGAAACCCGGAAATGTGAAAAGGGTCTATGGGCTGCTTATTAGTACTTATAAGCTGCATATTCTGCATGATCTTATTCTACATCTCTAACCCAATACCTAAACTACCTTAATATCTTACATTAATATTAATAAGGAGCAAATCAGGATTTTATTGAAGCAAATTCATATTTAATGGTTTGCTAATAGCAATAATTGAAACATAAAATAAAGTGTAACTATAAATTATTTCCTATTCAATCATTTGGTCAAATTGTATAGATACAATATATTGCAATATACAGTTGAAGTCAGAATCATTACCCCCCTCTTTTTTTTTAAATATTTCCCAAATGATGTTTAACAGAGCAAGGGAATTTTCACAGTATGTCTGATAATATTTTTTCTCTTCTGGAGAAAGTCTTATTTGTTTTATTTCAGCTAGAATAAAAGCAGTTATTATTTTTTTTTTTTTACACCATTTTAAGGTCAAAATTATTAGCCTCTTTAAGCTATATTTTTTTTTTCCGAAAGTCTACAGAATAAACCATCGTTATACGATAACTCGCCTAATTACCTAACCTGCCTAGTTAACCTAATTAACCTAGTTAAGCCTTTAAATGTCACTTTAAGCTGTAGTAATGTTCTGAAAAATATCTGGTAAAATATTATTTTCTGTCATGATGGCAAAGATAAAATAAATCAGTTATTAGAAATGAGTTATTAAAACTATTATGATTAGAAATGTGTTGAAAAAAATCTTCTCTCCTTTAAACAGAAATTGGGGGAAAAAATTAAACCAGGGGGCTAATAATTCAGACTTCAACCCAATATTGCAGAAAAATAAAACATCACAATGTCTGATTTTTCCATGTATATGTACACACACAAACACACACACACGCACGTGCACACACACACGCACACACAAACAATATTATATAAGAATCTATGCGCTGATTTATTTATTTATTAACAGTAATCATTTGTGAATAAATAAACAGCTACTAAACTATGTATCATGCTGTAATTTTGAATCTTTAAAATCATTTTAAAATGTATTTAAACTTTATATTTTTATTATGAATTTTGTATTATAAATTGAAACTTTATATTTCAATTATAAATTAGAAAAGTATCAGTCATCACAAATGTTAAAATATAATACATTTTTGTGTGATTACATTCTTTTACATATTTGAATAATTTTGTCAGCATATACACATTAATTTCTGTCATCTTGCTAATATTGCAACTTATAATACTGAAAATGAATTATAATGTTGCAAGAAGTCTGGGAAAAATGTATACATATTATACTACTACTATTTTTTTATACAAAGTTGGTGTTTAAATATTATTTTATCTTAGGTATATCAGTAATCAATGGAATGTGCATGAATATGTCTATAATATGGCTATAATGTCAACAAAACATGTAGATAAACAGTCATAAAGAAAAGAGACCACATTAGTAATATTCCTCTGATTTTAAGAACTGCATTCATTTGACTTTTTAAAAAATATATATTACATTATATTATACACAACTTTATAACTGAAACTTCATGGTTGAAATGAGTATCAGTTTACCATTGCCTATATGCCCATGTGTGCTTTGTGTATGCATGTATGTTTAAGACTCTGATTGAGAATTACTCCGTGACCTTAAACATTGGAAGTCAGTGTGTGTTGCCAGATTTAATTAAACTAATTGATTCCTTTGCATTTTTATTAGCAACGGTCATTAGAATATCTAGACTTTCTGGCAGGCAAGACAGATAGGAACTTTAAGGAGCTTTTTCTCATGTATATTAACCTCTCTGACACGCTCCTGCTTAGCATATTGGAATCCCTGTCGAAATTCATGTCCGAGACTGGGGCGGGCTGTCTTGTCAGAATGATCCATAATGCAATTCACATCGCTAGCAGATGATTGAGTTAAGAATTAGGACTTCAGATACACTTGTCTTCCTCACACCGCCTGACTCAGTGGCAAAGCCCATTCTTTAGCAGTAAGTCACACAGTCTGCTAATAAATCTACCGTACTAGCGAAGAGTAACCAGACTGATGTTGGCTGAGTACAGACAAGCGCAGTCCAAAAGAGTTGATGTTTGGAGTACATTAAAAAGTTGACAGCGTTATCTCTGTGAATTCCAATGAAGGCGATGGTGGAATATGCCAAGGGAAACCATTGGAAAAGCCTGTAATCCCGTCCTAAATGAGACATAGCTGCTGCTAATTCAGTATTCCCTCGGTCCTGTCAGTCAGCTGTCATTACTAATAACCTGGCTGGGGGTTTCATAGTCGTGTGTTTACAAATGACATTCTCACCCTGTCGCAGGGTCACCAGGAGTGACATTTCAATAGCTCAGAGTTAAAGGGCCAGTAAACCCCAAAATAAACACTTTCTAATTAGGTTGCTGTCTCACCTGACCATAGAACCAGAGTCCACCTCTAATTATTGCTTGTCATATTGAATTATCATGTTTGACTGGCTAGAGGTATTAAATTGTGTTGGAATTGGAGGTGGTGCAGTGTACCAATATAATGATAATCATAAATATTGAAAAAAATAATATTATAAAAAATTTAATTTCAGAAATTGACTTTAATTTAATTACCTTGATTATTTGTATGCTGCTTGAATGGGTTGAATTTTTTAATTAAATATTATATACAGTTGAAGTCAAAATTACTTCCTGTATTTTTTTTTTCTTTTCAAAATCAAAATATTTCCCTAATGATGTTTAACAGAGCAAGAAATCACAGTATTTCCTATATTTTTTCTCCTGGAGAAAGTGTTATTTGTTTTATTTCAGCTAAAATAAAAGCAGTTTTAAATAAAAAAAAATATAATAATTCTATCTTATAATTCTGACTTTAACTGTACATATTATGTGTTTATAAAATTATGTAATTGATTCATTGGAAAGTTTAACCAGCATTGTCAGATATTACAAGGGATTTTAAACCATTCATGCATAAAAAGTTTTAAAGGAGAACATAATTTGATACTTGTAAGTGTTTCTCTGTTTGCACAGAATCCCAGATAGCAGTCGAAAAACAAATCTGTGTTCTTTTTTGTCACAGAGAAAACCATACAAATGTGTCAAAATATGTTATGTCTTTACTGAATGTAATCTGTGGTTAAGGGCAAAGCATGTGTATCAGTATATTGGGTTTGTGCATTAGCTCTTAACCCTAAATTATACTTCTTTTTTGTACACATATACTAGCATGTGTGCCTAGTCAAATGTCCAGCCTTCCAAAGTATACTTTGTTTGACATATATGCACACACAGGTGTTTAACACACACATATTGAGACAACTTGTAATACCTCGTCTGACTTGCTCTGTCCCAGTCTCTTGCCGCGGCAAATAACCAACACAAGTGTACTTGTATTCTTTCACAAAGTTGTACATTCAATTCAATTCATCTTTATTTGTATAGCGCTTATACAATATAGATTGTGTCAAAGCAGCTTCACATGGAAGATTATAGTGAATTGAAACAGTGTCAGTTCAGTTTTTAGAGATTAAGTTCAGTTCAGTTTAGTTCAGTTCAGTGTGGGTTAATAATCACTACTGAGAGTCCAAACACTGAATAGCAAATCCATCGATGCGCAGCTCTACAGATCCCGAACCATGCAAGCCAGTGGCGACAGCGGCGAGGAAAAAAACTTTTTTGGCAATTGGCAAAAGCGAAGATTTTTAAAAAACCTCGAGAGAAACCTGGCTCAGTTGGGCACGACCATTTCCCCTATGGCCAAACGTGCTGAGCTGCAGTCTGCAGTCTAGGCACAGGAAGCTGGACATATGTGGAAATTTGCTAATGTCTTCCCAAGGGCTGTACAATATGACAGTGTATATCATAATAGCAAAATAAAAAAGTCATAATTTTATATTGTGCCCTATAATTTATTTTGTGGCGTTGCAAAATAAAAATAATCCCATATGAAGGAGTGCATTTTTTAGCATATACATTAAATTCCATGCGGTCTAAACTTTTTATACCATCTCTCATCTGCATAGGAATCTGCTGTCGCTCTAGCTTGCAGCATTCCACGCTGAAGTCTTCTCGTCATAATTGCCAGCTTGTGGATAAACTAATTACTAAATAAATAGATAAATAAGACTACACTAAACAATAGGGATGTAACGATTCACCGTGAGCTGGTTGAAAATCAATTAAAATATGTGACGATTCAAACCGGTACAAATTTTGAATGAATCGCAATACATTTTTTGAACAGAGGGGGCACTGTGTTTACAGGCGCAAACTCGCTTTACCTGCACATCAGCAGCTAGAGGTGGGACGGCAGAGTAAAATGACAGTGGTGAAGTGCGCCAGACAAAACACAAACTGTGTGCAAATACTGCAAAAATACGTTTACTTACACTAACAGAACAATGAAAATGATGCACATAAACCGTCAGCGCAGTGACAAACTACTGTCACAGATGTCTATACGCAAAAAAAACTAATAATAAGCCAAACCATGTGGACCGGATGATTTGCAGCTCCACTTGCTCTGACGAGTGCTACGGAGATCACACAGTGCATGAGTGTTTTTATAGCGAAAGTGAAGATGTTTTTCAGACTGAAAGAGAAAGTTTTTCTGTTACAGAACCAAGTATTAGATTATTTTTACCCTCTCATTTTCAAATTAGTTTATGCATATTTTAATAATTTGCTTATTATTACTGAATATTTAAAAATGTTCAAGATGATCTCTTCTTATATGTATCACACAGATACTTATACTAATTAATTATACAAGTAATATTAATTATTCACCTTCATAATCATGTTCAACTCTTCTCTATCCTACTATATAATTAGTCATTTTATAATCATTTTTTTTATGCCAGTGGCAAGTCTCCTGGAGCAGAGGACCTGTTGATCACCTTTGTACACCCTACTCTCTGGTCTCTCTGCTCCCCAGTAAAAGAGTTTTTTCATCAGCACCTCAGCTTATGCTAGAAAACATAGATATTCTAATATTTCTTTTTGAAAATGTTAAATCCCAGCACAGTCACAATTTTAGTTTGTTTTTATCAATGAGTCTTCTTTAGTTTATATTATTATTATTATTATTATTATTAATTTTATATTTATTTATTATTTATGGAATTTATTGGTTTTTAAAATAGCAATTTATTTATGGCAGAGAATATACAGTATTTTGCAAAAAAAAAATGGCAGTATTTAAGAAAAAATGAAAGGGCTATTCACCTTCAATTTGTTTCAGATCATTTTGTTAAACAAAATTTGTTACTAAATCGTATCGTGAGATTAGTATCGTGAATCGTATTGAATCGTGAGTCAGGTGAATCATTACATCCGTACTAAATAAATATGCACATGTGTTACCAGCATAATTAGCGGTTATAAAAATCCAGTATTTTCTATTTTTCTGATGATGAAATAATAATACACGGCAGGAATGAAGCAATAAGCTCTTTTTTAATTCATACACAACACCAGAGGGTGCCCTCAAATAGAAAGTCCACAAGCCAAACTCAGAAATATAATCAAATGTGTCCAGAAAGTCTTTTATATGGGCATCCATGAAAACTACAGAAAAACAAAATACAGTGGCAAAAGTATATGATTTATTTATCTGTATTTTTCTCAGGTACTTTCATGGATAATGAATTTCAAGGATAATGTATCTTTATAATGCAATGCTAATCAACAACCATTATCAAGGTACAATATTTTATATTATAATACTTTACAAAACAATATCTTTCCATCTCACATCATTTTGCAAAAGAAAGGTATTTCAGATATAATCAACATTATAACAGGTTTATAAGTAAAAAAAAAAAAAAATTCACATAAATTGTCATATTTTGATGCTGTGATAAACTAAAAATTGTTGAAGTCTTCTCTATTATAGGTCCCAAAAAATTAAATGAAGTTAGTTTCAGTATTGTTAGTTTTTAGGATATTTGTAAGGTAGTGCGCACCAAAACAGTGCCAATATCTGTGTTAATGAGATATAAAATATAAACATATTATAAAAGATATAAACATGTAAAGCTTGTAGTTTGTCATTTTTGCCTAAATGGATCAACGGTTTCATCATGTTACCTCATACAGTACTTCAGTTTCTCATCAAATTGGGACCAATCAAATGCTCTCTTGTATCTGATATGCCCGGCCCTCTTCAAGACACTTCACATTTGATGCGCTTGAGCTCAACCGCTCAATGGCAGAGCGTTGATAAAACAAAATTTTATTGGCTGTTTTTTTAAAGGGGAGGAGCTACACTATGTCCCACCCTCTCTTCATGTTTCAGTTGAGATCACGTCAAGCATTTTGAATAAAAATGCACATGGTAGGGCTGAACAATACATCGTTTTAGTATCAATATCGCAATGTGTGCATCTGCAATAGTCACATAGCAGGATTAGATTATTTATTAAATAATAAAAGATAGAAATATTATTAAATATTCTTTACAACAACATGGCCATGATATTTTACCTTTAATTGTTCAATTGCTGTACTTGAATACTGTTAGACTTTCTAGAAAACCATAAAGCACTGTTTATTTCACTTTTTTTTTGCTCAGTCATATTAATATATGCTTGTAATTTATTATATTTTATACCAATGCACTGCATAGAAAAAGACTTGATCATCTCAGCTGATCTAAATCAATGCAATCTTTCCAAATAGAGCTATTCAAATCATCTGGTGAAATTATATTCATATAGCAATATATATCACAGCAAAACAAAAAATTGCAATGTCAGATTTTTCCAATATTGTGCAGCTCTACCTCACGGGAAGTGCAGGTGTTCCTTTTGGATGCAATATTGGGATTCATTGCCCATAAATAAATACATAATAATAAAAACAGCTCTATGTTACAATATTAAATCATCACTTTAATATAATGATGAAATCAGCTGACTAACCCTAACTAACCCACATGGACTGAACTTTCATTATAATAACAAGGATAAATGTGCACCATTTTAGCACACAAAGACGCACACACACCTGCAAAGCTCAAATTATCCGCTTCTATCCCACACCCAAATATATGCCTGAGTGTTGTAATTGTTTGGCAAATGCATGCCGCTCTCACCCAACATTGCCCAGACCGGGCTGCCTCACTCCCCTGTGGATAACAAATGGGCCTTTTCTCTCCGAATTTGAGGCTAAACGATGGTTTCGCTTAGAGAGCAAAGTGACTGTCCGTCTTCATAACAGTGCTCTCCATCAAAGAGCAATGAATCCCATCCCATCCGACTGGCCCTGATTAAACACAGGCAATGGATATCCCCCTTCACCCCCCACCCTTTCTCTGCCAAGATCGAGCAAAGCCAAAAGCCCTGCTATGTCAGCCTGAGCACCTGCAGCTATCAGCTTCTTTTTCTCTGGTAATAAAACACTCCTCACATCTGGAGCGCTGAGATGCTTGTTGCTGCTGCCGCACACTTTCATTTGAATTGAATTACCAAATGACTCGTATATTGAAGAGGTCGTGCAAAAGGGCTCACAGGTCACAAAGAGCAATAGCTTTGGGCGCTTAGCTCTTTTTTGCATTTTTGAGCTTATTATTATCTGTTATTTAAATTTGCTTATCAATATGAGATGCTAAAAATGTTTGGAGGTTTGATGAGAAGCGTGTATATTGGCAGTGAGAACTGTGAGCAAACTGTTATGCATAACCTTGTTGTAGGGTCATAGTGAATGTCATGACAATTATAAACAAGTCAAAACAAAGGATATTTTTTCCCCAAAGTTTATAGATCAAAGGCCTGATCTGAAATCAGTTTATTTATTTAATTTAATTTAAAATAAGGCAACGCAGTGGCGCAGTAGGTAGTGCTGTTGCCTCACAGCAAGAACGTCGCTGGGTCGCAGGTTCGAACCTCGGCTGGGCTGGGTCAGTTGGCGTTTCTGTGTGGAGTTTGCATGTTCTCCCTGCGTTTGCGTGGGTTTCCTCCGGGTGCTCCGGTTTCCCCCACAGCCCAAAGACATGCGGTACAGGTGAATTGGGTAAGCTAAATTGTCCATAGTGTATGAGTGTGAATGTGTGTGTGGAAGTTCCCAGAGATGGGTTGCGGCTGGAAGGGCATCCGCTGCGTAAAATCGTGCTGGATGAGTTGGCGGTTCATTCCGCTGTGGCGACCCCGCAAGGGACAAAGCCGAAAAGAAAATGAATGAATGAATGAATTTAAAATAATAATAGAAATCTGTAGCATGGTTAACAGTACATTTCCTTAATATATACTGTGAATAACTGTAAATTGACTTTCCCAGATTGTACTGCATTTTTTAAATATATTACTATGGTTCTTTTAATTTTTAAAAATTATTTACTTTAGAGTTATGTTACATCTAATTTTGATATATAATGTTTATTGCATTAATTTTATGTACACTCATCGGCCATTTTATTAGGTACACCTTACTATTAACGGGTTGGACCCCCTTTTGCCTTCAGAACTGCCTTAATCCTTCGTTGCATAGATTCAACAAGGTACTGGAAATATTCCTCAGAGATTTTTTTGGTCCATATTGACATGATAGGATCATACAGTTGCTGCACATCCATGGTGCAAATCTCCTGTTCCATCACATCCCAAAAGTGCTTTATTGGATTGAGATCTGGTGACTGTGGAGGCCATTTGAGTACAGTGAACTCATAGTCATGTTCAAGAAACCAGTCTGAGATGATTCACGCTTTATGACATAATGTGTTATCCTGCCGGAAGTAGCAATCAAAAGATGGGTACACTGTGGCCAGCAACAATTCGCAGGTAGGCTGTGGCGTTGACACGATGCTCAACTGGTACTAATGGGCCCAAAGTGTGCCAAGAAAATATTCTCCACACCATTACACCACCACTACCACCCTGAACCGTTGATACAAGGCAGGATGGATTCATGTTTTCATGTTGTTGATGCCAAATTCTGACCCTACCATTCGAATGTTGCAGCAGAAATCGAGACTCATTAGATCAGGCAGTGTTTTTCCAATCTTCTATTTTCCAATTTTGTTGAACCTGTGTGAATTGTAGCCTCAGTTTTTCTGTTCTTAGCTGACAGGAGTAGCACACCGATGTGGTCTTCTGCTGCTGTAGCCAATCTGCCTCAAGGTTCTACATGTTGTGCATTCAGAGATGCTCTTCTGCATACCTCGGTTAAAACAAGTGATTATTTGAGTTACTGTTGCCTTTCTATCAGCTCTCGCCATTCTCCTCTGACCTCTGGCATCAACAAGGCATTTGCGCCCATCAAACTGCTGCTCACTGGATATTTTCTCTTTTTTGGACCATTCTCTGTAAACCCTAGAGATGGTTGTGCGTGAAAATCCCAGTAGATCAGCAGTTTCTAAAAATACTCAGACCAGCCCGTCTGTCACCAACAACCATGCCATGTTCAAAGTCACTTAAATCACCTTTCTTCCCCATTCTGATGCTTGGTTTGAACTGCAGCAGATTGTCTTGACCATGTCTACATGGCTAAATGCACTGAGTTGCTGCCATGTGATTGGCTGATTAGAAATTTGCGGTAACGAGCAGTTGGACAGGTGTACCTAATAACGTGACCGGTGAGTGTAAGTACTATGGTGTTTAGTGGTTGTGAATAACACTGAGCACATTCTATATTTTAGTATGCTGCTCTGTTTTATGGAAAAAGGTTGTTTGTGATGAGCATTGGTTCATCATATCACTTTCTCATCCCCAAATGCTTATGGTTGTGTTTTTGTCTGTATAACAAAGGTGTGATATGTAGATGTTGGTACTTTAAAACATTGAGGTCGTTTACATGGACACCAATACTCTGATTTCCCTGCTGAAAAAAACAGCTTAAACCAGCCTAAGCTGGTTGGCTGGTTTTAGCTGGTCGACCAGCCTGGTTTTAAAGGGGTTTTGGCCATTTCCATGCTGGTTTCCAGCCATTTCCAGCCTGGTCTTAGCTGGTCAGGCTGGAAAATGACCAGCTTAAACCAGCTAAAACCAGCTTGACCAGCCTGGTTTAAGCTGGACATAGCTGGTTTTGGCTGGTCAAGCTGGTTTTAGCTGGTCAACTCCCAGCCTGACCAGCTAAGACCAGGGTGGAAATGGCTGGAAACCAGCCTGGAAATGGCCAAAACCCCTCTAAAACCAGGCTGGTCGGCCAGCTAAAACCAGCCAACCAGCTTAGGCTGGTTTAAGCTGGATTTTTCAGCAGGGTTTACTACGATTAAGACAATACTCTCATTAAGAGTCTACCATGTAAACATCGATTTTTGATTACCTTAATCTGAAGTCACAATCGAACTAAACCAAATGTGGAGATGCCTATTTTACTCGCATTATTGAAGTGCAGTACAGACATGTAAACACCTTAATCAAACTATTACTGTCAGGATTTTCACCGCATTTTGTGCCAGAATAGTCCATACCCTAGGCTGTCTGACACTGTTCTCTGCACCTACCAAGTCAGTAAAGGACCACAGAAATGCTGAGTTTTTTTCTTTGCATTCGGCGTGCAGTATCAAATTTCTTTAAAACAACACTCCTCCACCAGTCACATCCAATACCTCAGTGTGCATGAATTAAATGTTCCTGAATGAAAGTGAAAATGCCAAATTGCAATTAAAGTAAAAAAAAATGTTAATGAAACACCCAAAATAAGCGATCTATGTGCTATAACCAGCCTGATCTCACGAGGAAACGTAAGCATTTTACGTTTTGTCAGTTTAGTGTCTAATTCGTACGAATTCTAATGAGTTCAGTCGTACGAAAATGTACGATTTTAAAAAGGAGGCGTGGCACCTAACCCCACCCATAACCCCAACTGTCATTGGGTGATGAGCAAATCGTACTAATTTGTGCAAATTAGATCATACGAATTCATACAAATTAGCCACTAAATCAAAAAGTTAAGAATTGTCGTGAGAGTGCGTTGGCTATAACATGTAAAATGGGATCATGAAAGGAACATTGAAAATACATCATGTAAACACCTTAATCATAGTATTGTCTTATTCAGATTAAGGCAAATAATTAGATTACTAATGTTAATGTAAATGTAGTCAGTGATGTATACTACATTCAGTTAATTAAATACAGCAGTTTACCAAAAACTTTTTGAAGTTTATTATGTTTAATTTACTATGTTTTTACTGTAAATTTTACAGATTTTATTTATCAAAATACAACAAAAAGTAATACTATAAAAAGTCTATCTTGTATATATTCGAGTGTATGTTCATTCTTACAGTTAATAATGTATTTCTAGTTGTTTTGTGTTTGTTGTTACACTTATATACTGTTATATGCCTACTATTTTTCTTTTTAAATAAATCAATTCATACAGCACAAGATGTGGTTTTATAAAAGATCGGAATTCAAATGTGATCACTTTTAAAGTATCCTGTATGTCACCATACTCTCTGTTGTTTTTGCACACATTTGAAGAGCAGGTAAAACAAGAAGTAGGATTATATGAACCGTTTGAGTGATAAGTTTGAGCCAGTTCACTGACTTTTATGACTTGTCGCCTGCTGTTCACATGTTGATGTGTTTTCATGTTATGGTCTTGCTCCATGAAAACTCCTCATTTTCTTGCACCCAATGTCCAGAATGGCTGTCGGGGTTAAGTTTAAGCTTTCACAGGCGTACAATGACAAAGTAATGGTGTGTTAAATATATGCTCAAAGGCTTTTGGATGAACCACATTAATGTATAACTGAAAAACGACACACACCGCAAAGTTGTACCTGTAATATATATATTTAATGCCTGTATTCTTTCATAGCGCGCTAAAATAACATAGAGATTAAACCGTAGCCTGTGGTATTCAAGTGTAACACCCTCATTCAGAACAGAACAATGTTCCCATGTTGGCGCAAGACCAAGAGTTTTCTGGAAAGTCAGCAAAGCAAGACAGACACTACAATCTTGATAGGCTTGTCTTGTTTTAGTGTTGGGTTTCCATCAATTTCAAGGGGGTAAAATCTTACACCACTGAGGCTGCAGGCACAAAGCATTGCACTGCTATTGCAGGATGGGAGCTTGAAGCTCTTAGGAACATTAGCCTGAAAGAAAACAAACGTGGGTCAACTGAATTAACCCAACTCCACACTGGCAACCAAGGAAAACTCCCAACAAAGAGCCTGTCATCTCTTACTGACAAGGACCAATCTGTACACATTGACCTGAAGTGTCCTGCAGACTACAGGAAACTCCCCTACATACTGAATACTCAACCAGAGATAAAAAAAAAAAAGTAGCATAGAAGTAGGGCTGGCTGTTTAACACTTTTATCACATTTTTTTATTTCTTTCATTTTTATAGTACTGTAGAAGTTGTACTCGGAGCACCATTGGGAAGTTATGAAAGTCGTTTAAATCACAGCATCAACAGAAATTTTTTTTATCAACTTCCACATGACACCCTGTCAAGATGATTGTGAATATAAATTCAGAATTCTAACATTTCACACAAATCTGATTTTTCAACAAATAATAGACTGAATTTCAGACAAATAACATTTTTTTTCTAGCAAGATAATTGTGATTGTAAACTCACAATTTTAACAGCGTATCCACGGCGTCTTAAAAGCTCTTACATTTCAAAAACCAAATTTTAGGCCTTAACAATTCTTAATATCACTGAAATATTGTGTTGTAGGTCTTAAATAATTTTAAACAGGTCTTAATTCTCCTATGTCCAAGTAAAGCTACCCAATCTGGCCAACACCCAATCATCTGTAATCCATCTCATTTCATCCACTTCATTTTTTTTTTTATTTTAGATACAATTCACTACAGCTGTTAGACATTTTTACAGCAAATTGTTCAAATTAAATTCCCTAATGAGGAAAAGAAAACTAAAGGAACACATTCCTTTACATGATATTCCATTTATACAAAAACCATTGCAGAAGTAACCGGGCCATTAGAAAAATATCCTTAGTGTTTAGCCGTGTATAAGTCTAAAATTTCATTCATAATGGTTTTAAAAGAGTCTTAAAGTCTTAAATTTGATTTGAAGAAACCTGCAGAAACCCGGTTCTAACTTTTTCCTTCACAATAATTCTGAAAAATAAAATGCAACTGTAAGAAACTCAAGAAAAAGTCAGAACTTCTATGATTTTCTCTGAATTAAAAGTAATTTTTACTGAAAGATAAGAGAAAACTAACATATCCAAAGAAAATAATGTCATAATAGTGAGATAAATACGTTACAATTAGCCTTTTTAACAGTTATGTTCAAGTTTAGGTAAAGCTCTGAACTTCTCAAAAAAATTGATTCCTCTGTCAAGGTTATTGTAAATATGAAATCAGAATTCTGACAAATAATAGACTGAATTTCAGACAAATAAGTTTTTTATAACAAGATAATTGTGATTGTAAACTCACAATTCTGACTTTTTCCTTCACAACAATATAAATCAGAGCAGTTAGATACTGTATGAACAGACGTAAACTCCCAATTCTGAGGAAAAAAAGTGAGAATTGGGAGGTTTGAATTCAGTTCATACACAAACATATTTGTGAGATTTCAACTAAGAATTGTGAGATGTAAACCAACAACTCTTGAGAAAAATTACAAGATTGAATTACAAGATATAAGCTAAAGTAAAAGTCCAAATTCTGAATTTGAATCTCACAATTATGTTTTTTAATCTGACATTTTCACAGTTTTTTTTTTTACTCTTTAAAAACTTTTTAATTGTAATTGTAAATTAAGCACTTGCAATTGTGACAATCAGAAATATGAAAAAGTAAGAACTATGTGACAAACCCAATTGTAAAAAGTCAAGATTTGTAAAATAGAAACTCACAATTCAATTCAAAAAACAATGTCAGAATAACAATAGGTCAGATTTTTGAGGTTATTTTTAAACTTATAGTTCTGAAAAATAAAATGCAACTGTGAGAAACTCAAGAAAAAGTCAGAACTACGTTTATTTCCTCAGTTGAAAGTAATCTTTATTGAAAGATAAGAGAAAACTAACATATCTAAAGAAAAAATGCCAGAATCGTGAGATAAACAAGAAAAAATTTGTCTTTTTAACCCTTATGTTTAAGTTTAGGTAAAGTTCTGAACTTCTAAAAAAAAATACAAATAAATAGAAACAATAGGAGGCAATAAATGTTCAGTCTTTATCAGTTAAAATAAGATAATAAGCACAGTCTTTGTAAATGGACTATCAAACAATCATGTTATCAATCTTTGAAACAAAGCAATGCATACTACTTAAGTACCAAACAATACTATTTTAGTTGAGCTGTTGCAGCATAACAACACAGCAATACATTAACTGTTGCTTTGTTTTTTATTGTTCTGTGGTGGCAATACTGCAACCATTACTCCATTGTTCAATGTCACATTATCCTTCAGAAATCATTCAGATATGATAATGTGGTGCTCAAGAAACATTTCATATAATCAATACTGAAAAAAAATATATATATATCAATGTAGATAGTTAAAATAAGTTTATAAAAAAGTGCTTTGATACGTTCTAGATTCATTCATTCATTCATTTATTTTCTTTTTGGCTTAGTCCCTTTATCAATCAGGAGTCGCCACAGCAGAATGAACCGCCACGTTCTAGATTATTAAGCTTTTAAGACTAACACTTTAAAGATAATAATACAATGTAGTAATGCATCTAGTACAATCTAGTATGTAGCATTTTAACCAAACACGTCTGTGTTTACAATGCATTTGTAAGCATTTAAACCAAGCAGTGCAATGTGAGGTTGTGTTTCTCCCTCACGTAGCATTACAGTAACGGCAGGACATTAGCTAATGTCATTATCTCTTCTCCGAGGTCAAAAGGCCTAATCTTGTATTATAGGATTTGTAAAAGACAGAAGTGATCTTATTCAGGCTTCAGGATAACAGGCAATAATACCCAGTTATTTTGGATCGTGTCAGAATGCCTTATCGTTAAACCTTACCATGTTTCATCGCATGGAAAGACCTACAATAAGTAATTTGATGTCTTCTTCTTTGCAAAAGAGAACATTAAGAGGGTAAACGCATCTGTCAGGACGTGTTTCTGTAAATAGAATCCATCTGCATTTCTCTGCGCAACAAACACATCAAGGCCATACATTAAGCTGCAATTATCTGCAGCAACTAAGAAATGAATGATCAATCCTTTGAGCTTGATTTAGCATGTCAGAGATGTCCAATAGCGTGCATTTAATCTATTAGTCCCACTACGCCTAGTCTTCTATTTGTCCACACGCTGAGTTGCTTGGCAAACAGGTGTCCGTTGTGAATGACTCTCCACCTCCCATTATGAAGAGCTACCTTTACTAACAGCCCTGTATTAAAGTGTCATTATCTCCTCCACCCCTCTGTCTTGTGTGCCATGCACAAATGGAATCCAGGACTCCGGTCTTTTATAATTCGTTTTTTTTTCTCTCCCTCTGCTGGGTATAAATGTCAACGTCCTATTGTGCGAATTACAGGCATTCCCACATCAGCGCTGATTGTTCCATGTGTAGTGGTGGGAGCAGAATAGAGCGTTTGATTTCAGATAATGTAGAACCAGACAAAATGCCACTGGACTTGGCAGGGCCCCTATTGTCTAAGTTGGCAGGCTGAGCCAGAGACCTGAATCTGAGACAAGACTGCGCTGGGGACCGGCAGAAAAAGAACGCCTCAGTGGTGTGGATTTCACCGACTGTTATAATACAATTTGTCAGGTTTTATGATGTCACTGACAGCTGGAATTCATCCCCTTAACCTTTTCAGGTTGTGCGCTTTAATGCGATGCAAAAGCTATAATTTGTCACCTAGCAGAGGATTATTTACTAAGTCAAACTCGCTTTAGCAGTAGAGGGTGAAGTATTCGTGGTCTAGTCGATGTGGTTAGATGCACACAAACAGACATTGTTGGCTGTGCTATGATTGTTGCTCTACCTCTAAAGTAGTGACATCACGTTTTTATGACATGGTGTGGCTGAAATTCATTCATTCATTCATTCATTTTCTTGTCGGCTTTGTCCCTTGCGGGGTCGCCACAGCGGAATGAACCGCCAACTTATCCAGCACGATTTTACGCAGCAGATGCCCTTCCAGCCGCAACCCATCTCTGGGAACTTCCACACACACATTCACACTCATACACTATGGACCATTTTAGCTTACCCAATTCACCTGTACTGCATGTCTTTGGACTGTGGGGGAAACCGGAGCACCCGGAGGAAACCCACGCGAACGCAGGGAGAACATGCAAACTCCACACAGAAACGCCAACCGACCCAAGCGACGTTCTTGCTGTGAGGCAACAGCACTACCTACTGCGCCACTGCGTTGCCGTGGCTGAAATTATTTGGTAAAATTTGCCTCTTAAGGCCCAAGCTGTTTTTTTACATGCATTTTTTATTTCTCTTTGCTATTTGTGCTTTTTGGAACCTAATTAAAATAAAACCTAAGTATCATCTTTTGATATGATGTACTTTTAGAGAAAAATTATGTCCATATATGTGGACTCGTGGTCCGAATTTCCATAAAACACAAAAGTCACCCTTGTGTAATAGAATGAAAAACTCTTTATTTCTGCCTTGAACACAGCAGTTTTTTCCTGACTGTTTTTGAATGCATTAATAACACATACATATTTTTTGAACATGTTTTGACTATCAGTAAAAACAAAACTTTTGCCCATTTTGGACAGTTAAAATGGTGTTTGGGACATTTCATATGACATTTCGTATGTGGCCACTAAGCCTTAGGTTAATTTTCAGATTTTTTTAATTTTTTTTTTTTTTATGGCAAAACCACACTTTATCAAAGAATGATTTGGATTAAAATTAAGTGAAAACAGGCTGAATTTCTAGCTTCCAATTAGGGATGGGCGATATTGCAAAAAAATAAATAAATAAATCGCAATATCATGTTTCATATCATTAGATATCAATAATCATTAAATAGGTTTTAATAATCTATTTAGGAATATTAGGTTGTTTTTGTTATTTAACCACGTTATTTTAATTTGTCAACATTGCAAAGGCAAATAGTTTTAATAGTCAAAAACAAAAATATTTAAATAAATATCTGATCTCTTTATAATAAAATAAACGTATGTGTTAAAGGGACTCTTAAACCTGATCAATAAAATGTTACAAAGTGTGTGCAATGGTAACGCATAAATACTGAACAATCAAGGCAAACTTTAAGGTAGATCAACATCTGTAAGGTGTAAATAATAATGGTACAGTAAACATCAAACTCCGTCAACAACACAAATTATGATAATGAAATCTAAGCTTTATTCAAAATTTTCATTCCATCATTATTCAAATACATACTGCAACATTACAAATTAGGAAGTTGAAAGACTATGCTAAAAAAATCTTTCAGATGGGGAGCTAGTGGCTGGGATGCACAAGAAAAGAAACCAAAAAGCCACTCTGGCGACATCCTTTTTTATTTACAATCCCCTCACTGCTGCTAGCCACCGCACTCATTTTTGCATGTGTCGTTATTCTGACCTGAAGTGGCGAGTGCGTGGTTTCCTTCATTTTCTATGGCGTCTCTCGTAACTAGGCAAACGTCAAGCGTTTTCTCAGAGGATCACAAACATAAACCATTGCTGCAGCTCCGATACAAGTATATAGAGAAGAGTAAAAAGCACTGCAGTGTTTGGATGTGCTGTGTTTCTCTGAGGTAATTAGTCTACCGTTACTACCAAAATGTGTATATGCAATACAAAGTGTGAAACAGATTGGTCAGTTCAACTTACATGAATTGCGGTGCGCTTGCAGCATTCCGAAAAGTTTAGATGTTTTCAACTAGGTGTGGCTGGAAAATGCAGCCACTGTGCGCCGCTTGCACAACATGTGCGCATTCCTTCCAAGAGGTGCGCTCAGCAGACACATTTTAATAAAACTATAGCGCTTCATACTGAAACTTTATACTGAACTTTCTTTTTATCGATATTGACAATGGTGTTCAGTCAATAAATATTGATACCGATTTTATCGACCAGCCCTATTTCTGATATCTTAGCATTTCTTGAATGATACTTATAGTGTGTGCGTGTGTGTCTGTAATATACAAAGGCAGCTTGAATTGGAGATTTAACAGATATTTAACATACAGTATATTTTGGGTTGTGTGTTGTTTGCAGCACATGGTTTTCATGCACACCTTGTCAGGGAAGCACAACTCTGTAATCCTCAGTAAATTACTGCAAAGAGGAGACCCAGGAAAGTGTGTTTAACTGCTTTTATCAATTTAATCTGACTATTAACAAAGACTATAGAATATACAAGACATGTCACTTGTATAGTTTTGAATGGGGAAAAGTGTAACGGTCAATATGGCGAATGAAGCCCCTGCCTACTAGTAGGGCTGGGTCGATACATTATATTATATCGAATTGAGATCAAATTTATGTCAATAACAATGATAAGCTCTGGACTTTTTTACTCTATATTGATCTAAGAGCCAATCGCACAGCAGAAATGTGCAACAATGGTAATCTAAAAATGTGTTGATATTAGAGATGTACCAAATTTTTGGGCACCAAAATTTATCGGCCGAAAATATGTTATGCTATTCAGTGGACCCTCTAATATTTGTGGCTCAGTCATTGTTGGGGTACTCTTTTAAATGTTGAAGCATTGACAACTGATATTGAAATATATGTACTGTTATCGTTGAATATGGAAAATAATTGCATTTGTGCCATATCTCACAGCCCTACCTACTAGTACATCTAGTAATACCACTAGTAATCATCGATTGCTATAGATTAGCGTTTCTTCGGAGGAGAAGCTGGGACCAGACGTGTGCTTTTTTACAACAGTTTTTGTGGTCAACAAACACAATGGAATCTCAGCGAATACTTGCTTCACAGACATAAGAAATATATCCACACAAAGCTTGAAATCTTTACTTTTAAATAAACCAAGTACACTTAAAAACAAAAGCGTTTTGGTTTTGTAATATGTATTAAACGAACGCGAGGTACAATCGGTCCTGTCAAATGCACATCACATGACAAACTACTCAAACACCCACAAACTTGTAAACAAAGAGTGGCTGTCATTTCTGGATGAGATTCACCATCAAGAGTTGTGAATTTCTTCAGAGGATGATCATGTGTAGAACAACCATAAATGAGGTGGTGTCATGATCTTGTTCTATTCGAGTGCAATCTGAAAAATTGCAGATTTTGTTTTATTCAAGTGTTTTGAAACTAAACTTATGATACAGTTGTTGTTTAATTTTATTGGTGATTCCAAATCTGTAACATAATTGTAAGCTTGGCTAACAGTTTTGTAGAATTTGATGTTTCCCCATTCAGACAGAATCCCCGAGCATACTGCCCGATTGGCGTTTCAAAGATGGCCACTGAGTGAAATGACTTGCCTTAAAGGGACTTTGCCATTAATCACATGATTACGAAATCATCTCACAGAAGGATTTATTTCAGACATTCAGCAGATGTTATCTGTCACATCGCACAATGACTATCTTCAATTTTAGAATCTGTTTAGTCAATGCTGCTCCATCTGAAAGCAGGTACTCGACATGCGCAAAATCTGCATGACAATCACATTCAATTAATCACACAGCCCTAATGCTATATATGTTTAGATTTAATATTTTCTTATATTAAGTTTAGTTTGCATGTGTGTTTCATTTGTTCAGTTTGCTCAGAAATATTCAGAAATATTATTCTTAATGTTCCAATCTTTAATAGTTTTTTACATTGATTTTATTAATATTTTATTAATAATGTTTTAAATCATATTACAGTTTCCACATTTGCACTTTAATTATTCATACAGTCGTTTGTAATCTCCAATGAACAAAGTACAGTTCATTACTGACATGATTTTGGAGAGAAATCAACAATACAAACGCTATTATTCACACAGTTGCATTTAATTTTTTATTATATATTTAATTTTAAATTTATAAACATTCATCGTATCATTTAGCTTTTAAAATTCACATTATTAAAAAAAACACAATTGTCATATAATTTGTAATATATTGCTTTTGAAAAAAATTTTATTAAAATTTAAAAAAATATATTTTTTTTAAAATAATAAGTTGTCAAATGCAATCTAAAAGTAATCCAAATGTAGTCTAAAAGACAAAGACTAAAATAACGTATTTAGATTACCCATAAGTAGTCAAGTTTTCTAATGTTACTAATTACAATTTTGTAATTTTCAATCAATATCAAACAACAGTTTTTAAGCAATCTTCCTTGCACTTATTATTATAGCGTTTATTACAAGGAAATTTTAACCATACATTTTTTTTTTCAAAGCATTCCACAAAATGTAGTGTGAGCCATTGATCTGAATACTTTTGAACACTAACAGTGACCTGACGATAGCAGGCCACAGAGGTAACGACAGTCCCTACAGTTCACTGTAAGGTCACCCTCCTCCTTTCCCTTTTCATTCCAAAAACTAGATGTAGTTCCCACAACCCTCGCATGGAATATGCTTCATAATGTGTGTTTTCATGCATCTGGCCCAATAAGTTGTCGGATAATTGATATATTGATTGGTTATGTCATCATGTGTTGGTATAGAAGCTGTCATGTGGATGGCAGAACAATCCACGGGCCCCATTGTTCATTCATCAGCGCTCCGTGTCTTGGTTTGCTGCAGGCCAGCCAGATAAGCATCAGTAGATGATTGGGCGCACACATTCTTAACATGGCTGACCCGTGACATCTTGGGGGCAGTCGGGGAGTCTGTCATTATGCGTACAATGCTGGGCTTTCTTCTCTCTTATCTTTGCCGATGACATTGAGAGTTTTCGCATTAACTCATTAACGACAAGACTCATCATTACAGGGCTGGTGGGAGGGACACGGTGTGTCTCTGAACGGGCGACACTTGGCACGGAGGAATGCGGGCTCAATCCAATCCCTCTTTTCACTCTCTCCGGGGGCTTTGATATGAGCGTTAGTGATTGAGGGATGGGCCAGTCAAGTCCAAAGGCTTCGAAAGTCAACAAGTGACCTTTTTTTGTTTTTCGTTTTTGTTTTTTTTGGTGGTGGTGGTGGTGCACAAGCCAGTGCTGAATAAATGAAAGTTAAACACGGACTCACAGTTGCTAACAACCACCGTTTGCCCTATCTGGAGAAAATGTTAGTCTGCATGACATGTAAGTTTAAAGAGTGATCTCTTAAGCTCCAGAGGTCCTTCACTCGAGGGCTTTTTGCTGCCAGGAGCTTATGAAGGCCAGGGTGTTTGGCCTTTGCGCATAGCTAACAGTGCCAAGGCCTTGACTCTTGTGGTTTGCCTCTGTCAAACACGGCATGGCTCTGCGGAAAAAACTCAGCTATGCCGTGCCTGTTTCTTCATCCATTAACGCTTTCAACACAGTTATATAGAGGGAAGAAGAAGAAGAAGAAAATGGGGATGGGGGAGACGAGAGAAGAAAAAAACTGTCTGGGAAAGATTGATAGCTTTGCTCTGTGGTTCAATTGTAAATTAGAATGCAAGTCCCTCCGGGATACAAGGGCTCTATTTGTGATTAAGAAAAAAGGCTTCATAAGTGAGAGATAGAGAAAAAGTTTGCTCCCTCTTACGCACAGGCAATTAGCTTGATGAAATGGCCCTCACTGTTTTGTGCCCTGGATATGTAAACTGATATTATAATAATGGGGCTGACTGCTTGTTCTGTTATTTTCACCTTGAGTTGAACAGGAGGAGGTGTTATGGCGTACACAAAGCATTGTCTTGTATAACACCGCAAAACCCAGACCCCTGGCGAGCCCAGAACCGCAGATACGATGCAAAGCGAGGTGACGGGAGAAACAAAGCAGACTCTCAGGTACAGGAGTGAGCTTAGCAAAGCTCATTGCCAGCACGACAAAGTGATAAAGAACTTTTATATGCCTCATAGAAATAATGGTGAAGTGAGCTTAGAGACTTGGCACCGTATACCTGCCCACAGCAGGAGTCTCACCTACCTCAATTTCTTCTGCTTTTTCATGCAAGGCAAGGACACATTAAAAGTTATGATCTGTTTTTATATTGCAACACGATTTTTATCAGATATTGTTTTTTCATGCTTTTTCACACCTGTCTCCACTTGTTTGCATTTGAAGAAATCCTAAGTGTTTGAAAGCCTTATTTGGTTTGACTTTGGCCTAAATGATGAACTGCTGTCTGTGACTTATGCTTTGTTTCGCTAAGCCTTTGCCTCAAATGTGCTGACATTTGCAAAACCACACTTTCTCAAAGAAGCATTTACTGTATACTCAATTGAATTGAAAACAGGCTGAATTTAACAACTTCAGTTCCAGCTCTGACTCTTTTTAATTTATTATTTTTATTTGAATAATTGTGTGTTGTTGTGTGTTTATTTGTTTATTTATGTAAGGCATAAATGTAGTCAAATAACTGCCCTTAACAGTAAATTATATGGAAACAATATTAATTAAGTGGACAGTAGGTATATTGTAACAGAACTAAGATGGCCAATCAAAACAAAGGAGGCAGAGCTTTACTATTCACAGTTACCAAAAAAAATGAATTTCAGCACTAATTCAGTTTTTAAACAGCAAACGAATATTAGGTAAGATTGTAGCAATTGGGGTGGTACAGTAAAAATTTACTGTAAATAAAATGTGGTTATTTTATTGGCTTTTTAAGTAAGTTATTGGGTTAAATTTATTTAACTCTTATTGCAAAGTTACTTTAGATTATTGAATAAAATAAAAAATACAAAGCATTTTAGTTACTGGCCAAGTTTGAGATTTTTATTTATTTATTTATTTATGTATTTATTTATTTATTTATTTATTTATTTATTTTAGATGTATAGTGTCCAGTGATACAGTGTACCTTACAGTTCTATAATCTTTTGTTATTAGGGGGAAAATATTTAATGAGTCTTTGTGTAATGCATAAATTAATATCATGAGACAAAACATCCCATTTTACATTTTCAGAATATTCATTCACTCATTCATTTTCTTTTCGGCTTAGTCCCTTTATTAATCTGGGGTCGCCACAGCAGAATGAAATGCCAACTTATCCAGCATATGTTTTATGCAGCGGATGCCCTTCCAGCTGCAACCCATCACTGGGAAACATCCACACACACTCATTCACACACATACACTACGGACAATTTAGCTTACCCAATTCACCTATACTACATGTCTTTGGACTTGTGGGGGAAACCGGAGCACCCGGAGGAAACCCACACGAACATGGGGAGAACATGCAAACTCCACACAGATTTACCAACTGACCCAGCCGGGGCTCGAACGAGCGACCTTCTTGCTGTGAGGCGATTGTGCTACCCAATCCAGCACCATGCTGCCCTTTTCAGAATATTACAAATGCTTATTGAAATACTAGTTTAAAACACATATTGTATTTTTGCTGTTAAATTATTTACTCAATTATTTCCTTTAAATATATATATATATATCTATATATAAATAAATAAATAAACAGATAATCTTGTAACTGTTTTTTTTTTTTTTTTTTTTTTTTGATTACCCTAGCTTATAGGTAAAATTAAGCTGCTATTACGGTTTTTTTGAAAATTACCGTCCATGCAGTGTCCAGCTGAGGTTTAAATCTGAAAGTTAAAAAAAAATTAAAATTAAAATATAGATTGTTTAATAAAAAATTCGACATAGAGTCATTAGAATGATTTGCCCTTTGTTCGAATCTTTTGCCTGTTCGTGTCGACGTTGACACGAAACAATACCAAATATGAAGTGCTGGATCCGGTAAAACATGAACGCGCCTTTCCCTTCAGACTCTAGCAGAGTGCGGGTGTGTGTGGGACTGATCATGACTCAAGATGAGTGAACATTAATGAATGAACATTCTGGTGATTAATGCAATAATTTAGCTTGCAACGGGGGATTCATTGGCCGTTTGTGAAAGGAAGGATCAGAAAAGACTGATGTATGGGACTTTGTCAGAGCTTGACAGGAACTTTATTAGTAAACAGTTCATGGATCAGTTTCTTCCTCCATTTCACAGATGTAATTAAGTGCAATTTAAATGATTGCCTCCTAGCTTGCAAAATATGTATTTAATTATGTTTTGTTACTTGTAATTGCTCCACGTGGCTTGTGGTGTATCTGGTTAATTTTTAATATTCTCATATTGCGTCTAAAACCACATTGAAAACGCGATGTGTGCTGCTTTCCTTATTGATTTAAATGCATTTGTGAGCTCACAATCATCTGCCATTTGTAGTTGCTACTAGTATGGCGGGCAAGTTAAAAAAAGTTCAGCTTTTGCCAATGTGTGGATTAATACTGAATGTGTGTCATGGTTAAGAATAGAGCAATATGCTGGTGTTCAACTGCACTGCTTTAACACACTCCTGCATTGGGCTCACACGTACACTCTGCACTCTGGCTACTTCAACAATGTTGATAAGCCGGGGTGGGCGTTTCTCTCTCTCTCGTGCTGAAAGCAGTCAACCAATCGCAACAGACTGGGTCATCGGACCAATCAGTGCAGCTTAGCATCATGCTAAGGAGGGGTTTGGAAACAAATGAATTGCTGAACAAATCATATGGGAGTCGTTTGGATAATTAGGTGAAAAAAAAATGCAAATTATAAGACAATGAAAGTGTTTTTTGACCTTTCATGCATATGAAACTGTTGTTAGAGATCCCCAAAACCAAAATATGACATTTTATAATACATAATAGGAGCTCTTTAAGACTTTGATATAATGAGCTACCCTTATACAATGTCCATTCATTACTTAACCTACACTGGTTGGGTTTAATTAGTTTGTGAATTAGACTACATTACAATTTTCACAGTACACTAAAAAGAATTGTTGCAAACAATGTATATGAACTTAAACAAATTAAATTTAGTAATACTCAATGTAATTTGTTTGCTTAAATTCAGCCCAAATAAATTGGTTGCAACCACTTACATAAAAAGAGAGTAATTTTATTTACATTTAATCTTTTTTTCAGTGTATGCTGTACATTTGATTCAGTAAAAATAGCGATTTCATAAGTGCAATTCCTTTAGTAATCAGATCTAGTAATTACATTTGTAACACTGGTCATAATCCACCTACAGGTATATACAAAATAACTTTTGGGCTAATTGTTTTTAAGTCATAAATAGTTTATAATGTGGCCACCCCACATTTTGCTATGCCCCTATAAACAGAGGAAAGATGAGAGATGATCTTGAATGCAAGGTTTAGCTACTGTGTCTCAAATCGATTCCACAGGCATAAGGAAGGGGCAGTGCGGCCCGCGATTGTTTTGAGGAGATGTGCAGCGAAGCGGAGTTCTGTGGCAATGTGAGTGTAACATAAGTGCATTGCTAACACATGGCTGTATTCCTGGAGATGTCAGAGGGGATCTGCTTTCATGAAAGGGAGTGAGAGAGAAGGATCTAATGTGGAAGTAATTACATGTGAGAGAGTCACTGTGATGGAATGCAATACAATGTTTTCCATTTGCAGGTCAATGCCCAAAGTTACATAGTGTTGTAGATATGCTAGCACCAGCCTCTTGTTTGTCACATTTTTAAAGAGTGAGTTTGTATGCTTATTTAATGAGGAGGAGGAAAGGAGTGGGAATTATGGCAAATGTTTGTGGATAATGACGTACATGGGTAAACAGTGTAATGTTACTTGTAATGTGTTACAATATTTAACTACTTTCTCATACGATTTTAATAATAGTACTATTGCTTATTTGAAATCTAACAGTTGACTCATTTGTAGATTATTTTTTTTTCATCTTCATAACATCAACATTACAGCACACTGTCTTGGAATAATGAAAACATTACTGTATATTGCGTGGGTGGAAATATTGTCATTGCTTTGATTTGGCTTGGAGAAAAGATAAGAAGTATAGTTTTGTCAAATACAAGTTCTTTCAACCCTGCCATCATGTTGCATAAGCTGCCCACCCATATCTCTTTGATCCTAATGTACATTCTCATTATCAAAAGGCTTTCTAGAAAATAAAACTTGTTCTTATGAACGTGCATGAATTATTTTGGCAATATTCATCATGAAATAAAATCTTAACCTGGTAAAAGTTAAATTATAGCTACATTAATACTGTTCTTTGATGGAAAACTTACTGTAAACTGCTGTTAAGTGTTTGTAATGGCTTTATTTTCTCCGAAATAAAAGTAAAAAAGCTGTTACAGTACCTTTTAGAAAATATAGATGTTTGTACTTAAAGGGTCCATATTTGTACCTTTCTAGTTATAGCTCACCTAAAATAAATAAATAAATAAATTACTCAGGTGGTTCCAAACCTCTATGAGTTTCTTTACTCTGTTGAACACTAAAAAGGATATTTTGAAGTAAGCTGAAAACCTGTAACCTTTCATATAGTAGGAAAACAAATACTATGGAATTTTCTTCAAAATATCTTCTTTTGTTATTTTCATTATTATTATTATTATTATTATTTTATTAATATTATTAATTCATTTATTTTATTTTCGACTAAGTTCCTTTAATAATCAGGGGTTACCACAGCGGAATGGACTGCCAACTTTTCCAGCATATGTTTTACTCAGTGAATGCCCTTTCAGCCGCAAGCCAGTACTGGGAAACACCCATAAATTCTTGAATTCACACCCACGCATACACTATGGCCAATTTAGCTTATGCAATTCACCTATAGCTCATGTCTTTGGACTCTGGGGGAAACCGGTGCACACAGAGGAAACCCACACAAACACAGGGAGAACATGCAAACTCCACACAGAAATGCCAACTACCCAGCCGGGGCTCGAACCAGCGATATTCTTGCTATGAGGCAACATCGCTACCAACTCCGCCACCGTGTCGTCCTATTATTATTATTAAAACTGAGAAGATATTAAAAATTATTAGCTACCTCTGGTTGACATTTAGTGTAAAACTTTGTAATTCAAATAATAATAAAAAGTTCATGAGTATCACATGCAATCATTTACTGTCATAACAAGTGTTGAGCAAAGTTACTTTAGAAAGTAATGCATTACAATACTGAGTTACTCCCCAAAAACGTAAATAGTTGCATTACTTACAGTAGTTAATTTTTATGGTAAGTAATGTGTTACGTTACTTTAGAGTTACTTTTGCATTACTTTTTCTTACTTGGCTGTGGCTTGATCTCCTTCAGAACTTTCAGTTTTTTTTTCTTTTTTTAATAGAAGAGCTCTGCAATGAACAATGCATTGTATAACCTACACCTTCATTTATCTTTTTTTTTCTTTTCTTTAATGCATTCAAAACAATGAGAATATTCCATTCCAGAAATCTAAGGCTCTGGCTTGCCATCTTCGTTTCTCTCTGTTTTCATGGGAAGCAAATTCTCTCATTGAGGGTGTGATTTAATGTAACTTTACTTCATCACTTTTTATTTAGTAAAAGTTAATAAATTAAACTAAAAAGTAGCTCTAAAAAAAAGTAACTCAAATATTATTACCTAATTTTTAAAAGTAATGCGTTAGAAAAGTAATATTATACCGTAACTCGCCTTACTTGTAATGCGATACCCTCAACACTTGCCATAACTGTTTATTAACTTAGTTTAATGTGTAGAAACTTAATTTGGGTTATTTGGTGTGTTTCTATTCTACTTTGGGGTTGCGGCTGGAAGGACATCTGCCTTATAAAATATATGCCAGAGTAATTGGTGGTTCATTCTGCTGTGGCAAGCCCTGATGAATCAGGGACTAAGCTGAAGGATAGTGAGTCAGGGTGCATTTGTAATCACATACTGTATGAGGTTACTAATTTCACAATCATTAAAAATGGAGTTCTATAGGCTTATCTGCCATATGAATATCTTAATCTAAATATTCTCACCTTTGGCTTATTGGAGGGTTAAGGAACCATTGAATGTTCATTGAAGAATCTTGCTTGAACATCATTCATGTACTTGTGACACTCATGTGGCTTTTTCATGTTTTTTTTTTTTTATAGATACAGTTATTTAGGAGATAATACTTGGCTCACAAGCTGTTTTCCACATGCTATTTTATGAATGAAACATGTGTGAAATTTCATAAATCAGAAGAGACAGGACAAGTTTTGAACACGTAATATGAGTGACAGATGTGCAGCAAATGTTCTTCATAACAGCATAACAAGTGAAAACACAGTGAGACAATGCTACTGGTATGCTCACTATAGCATAATTATTTGAAAAAATACTAGAAACGATCGTTCTCTGAAAAAAAAAATAGGTAACACTTTAAAATAATGCTCTTTTAGTTAGTAATATATTTGTTATATCTTTGTTAACGTTAGTTAATGTTATTTATGTTAAATAAGATTAGCTCACGTTAGTTCATGTTAACTCACGGTGCATTAACTGATGTTAACAAACACAACTTTGGATTTTAATAATGCATTAGTATAATTAAACTACTATGGTCAATAAATGCTTTACAAGATAATTAATACTTAGATCATGTTAGTAAATACATTAATTAACATGAACTAAAAGACCCTTATTCTAAAGTATTACCACTAACTATTTAACATAAATTTCCAATGTTCAAGGACAATTTAAGGAGAAAATACCAGTTTTTTTTGAGTGGAAAAGTAATATAATAGTAAAGTAATATAATAAGTTGTGTAATAGAGTGGAGGAGCTATGACATCACCTTGGCCAATCAGCTGCCAGCATTAAACTAGTTCCCTCGATAAAATCCCTATAGGATTTTCCCATAGGCTTTTCGAAGATTGCAAATAATAAGCTCTGTGTTCAAACACGGTTCATTACACTTACACGTTTTATCCAACCGGATAATCTTCACACGAAAACACAACTTTTAGCACTTTTGGATCTTAAATGCAAACGCAAGAACAGAAAAGCTAATATTAGGCTATAACGGACTATACTGACATTGTGGCTCACACTCGTTACGTCACCACCACCCTTCTAACGACAACTATTTAAGCTTATTTTCAGAAATATTGTCCATGACAAAGATTTACTCTCTTGGTTTATTATATTATAATCCACTCTATATATTCTAAATAAATAAAAAAAAAATAAAAAAAACGCATTTGTATTTATACCTATATGCGCCTTTTGGATAGTTTTTTTTCCATGGGAATTACATTTGTTTTGCCTTTAAAAACGTTAATTTTTAAAACACGTACTGTATGTTTTATAAATGTGCCTACATAGTATTATCATAAGACATTTAAATAAGTGTGTCGCGCGTGTGCATACAGCCCGCTTACCTTGATGCTGCGTGATTGACAGGTCTGTCAAATGCCTGCAAGTTTCTTTATGCATAGAGAACAACATTCAATATTCTTTTTTGTCACAGCGTATCACAAGTATACAGTGAAAAGCAGCCCATACAGTCACATATGCTATACATTTTAAAGAGGAGTATAAATATTGCAGTTATGACATCGAGTTAAATGTGTTCAGATAAAGAAAAAATGATGAAAAAAAACAATTGATAACGTTAAAATGAAAGTTAGTATGTATGTATTTTTGCAAATTTATGCACACATTTGCATCATTGAGAGCAAGAAAGAGACAGGCTGCACTGGTAAGCAGTATCTTCATAAAATCGCTTTATTAAAATAAATGATCAACAAATTAAACTGTCAAGACGGTCTCTACAAGTGACCACATTATCTACACACAATATGAATTCCTAATTAGAAAAATACTACAAACTATAAAAAACTATTTATGAAAATACTCAAATCAGACAAATCGAAATGCAAGCAGGCTGCATTCCAGACAGTTCAGCTCGATGATATATAATGTCTCCGACATCTCATGTAGTCCCATTTAGCAACTTGATAGCAACGGTCTTTTTAAAGAAGCGTAACCGATTTATAAAATCAAGAGTTTGATGTAACTGATGTGTTTCATGTCGTAGAATAAAACGTGAAAATATCTTGAGTTTGTGGTAACCTCGAACCTTATTTAAGCGATTTATCTGAAATCCTATTAAAAAAAACCATTGACTTTGGGATTTGGGAACCGGAACTGCTATCTCGCTTCTGGGTTTTTGCATACAAATTGACGTCATAGTTCCTCTGCTCTATGAATTACAGATATCAGGAAGTCAATATTATGACTAATCAATGCTATCTCATGCAATTTGAAACTGGCAAAAATGAAAACTGAGTGTAGTTATTGCTCAGTTTATCAGTTGTCTTCCTGTTTTGTACTAATATGTAACGCTACATGCTAGCCATGTCATAGCAAGCCAGTACATGCTGCCTGTATTTACCTTGTATACTTCAAAAGAAGATTACATTAGTCGCTGACACCTCAGTTCATTATTAGAGGAAGCTGACAAAGTATAAACAGACCTTATGCATGTAAAATGCAAACACACCCAGCTAATAAGGTCATCCCACTGTTTACCTTTGCAGAGATTGCTGACTTCCCCAGGTGTTCATTATGTCGAGTGAAATTTCATTAGTATCAACCCTACCTGTAATTCAAGTCGCAGCTTAGTTAAGGGGGGAGGTTGGCAAGTTCAGCGATTGTCTGACATATAGGAATGGTTTGAAGCTGAGTACTTTGCTAGCTAGCATGACGCTAGACATGGGAAAGAAGGAGGGAAAAAAGGGAGAGAAACCTGGCGTTTCAAACATGGCGTAGCAGCCGCACCCAATTGAGCAGTGCTTCCTCTGCTTATGTTTCATTCATAAAGAAAAGTCTAGACTGACCCAGGCCAAACGGACACCCTATACTCAATTATCCAACGCTCGCTAAAAAGAATGAAACAGGAAAAGCTTCAGACACAAGTTACGTAAGGGATTATAATTTTTTGTGTGAGTGTGTGTCTGCACAATTTACACAAAAGGTATGTAATCTGGCCCTCCTCATGCGTCCCCTGGCATCCACGGATCCTGATAGGAGCGCCAGGCAATGCTAAAGGAGAGATTAGCCGGTGCATGACCTGATGTGTTAGGACTTCCAAGAGCAGTAATGAGTGCCGCCGATCAGTGAGTGTTTTGGGTCAGACCGCAGTGTCTAAACTGATCATTCCAGTCTAATGAGCTTTGGTGACTTTGATGTAATGGTCCAGCTGATTCACCGCGCTAGCTGCACTGTGCAGATTAAGGTCACGTCGTATTTTGGGATGTTACTAGACAGTGCAATAGGTCGTGTTTTTGAAGCATCTGCCTTGTAAACTTGGACCTTGTTTGTGGAGTTGGATCTGCCAGAGTCTTTGATGTGACAGCTCTGTGGCCATTTGCTGGTGTGCAAGAGGGGATTAGATTCCCTCAAAGTTACTTAAAGGGATAGTTCACGCAAAATTTAAAAAAAAAAATGTATTGCCTTCAGGTTATTCCAAACCTAGGAGTTCATTTCTGCTAGATAAGATATTTTGAAGAATATTCATGTAATATTCCTGTTGGTATATATAATATTATATATATATATATATATGTATAAAAAATAAATAAATAAATTACTTGTGTGGCGACACGGTGGATCACAGCAAGAAGGTCGCTAGTTCGAGCCCCGGCTGGGTCAGTTGGTGTTTATGTGTGGAGTTTGCATGTTCTCCCTGTGTTGGCGTGGGTTTCCTCCGGGTAGTCCGGTTTCCCTCACAGTCCAAAGACATGCAATTGAATAAACTAAACTGGCTGTAGTGAATGTGTGTGAATGCGAGAGTGTATGGGTGTTTCCCAGTACTGGGTTGTGGCTGGAAGGGCATCCACTGCGTAAAACATATGCTGTAAACATTGGTGGTTCATTCCGCTTTTTTGACCCTTGATTAATAAAGGGACTAAGCCAAAGGAAAATGAATAAATGAACCAAATAAATAAATAACTTGGTGCCTAATGTTGAATCATATAAACTTCAAGTTATGTTTCATTTAGACTCTTTTAAAAAAGTTTATTGTTTAATAACAATTAAACAATTGAAACCTGATAAATGTATTTTAAGTTTGATGAACATGACACTCAGTAATAAAGGTGCAAAAGCTGTACTTTCTTAGGTATTAATATGTACCTTTAAGGTACCTTTAAAAAAGTACATTTTGAAAAGGTACCACCCCAGTGACGCATTTATACTTTTATTTTTGAGAATGAGAAAAATTATATTACAATGAACATTTTGTATTATGATGTTTATGTGACGTGTTTGCTTTCAATTGTGTCTGTTTTGTGAGTTTTCATTTAGACTTAAAAATGCTTTGGAAAATATTAATACTAAAATATTTTGAGAATGTTGAAATAATTTTTCCTCCTCTTTTCTTTAGCTCCCCAGTCCAGTTTTAGTTATTATTATTATTATTATTATTATTATTATTATTATTATTATTATTATTATTATTATTATTATTATTTAATTAGTGTAGTAAACAATAATATTAGTAAAAAATACTCTGGGCTGATGGTAAACCCAGGAATTGCAGACTTCAGCTTTAGGCTCAACTAAAGAATAATATATATGTTTTGATAACATACTTTTGCTTAATTTGTTGGAGAACTTTTTCTTTATATAAGTAATAAAAAAAAGTAATGGTTGTAATGAGAAATCATACTTCTGCATTTTGTTTGAATCACATACATAGTACAATGAAGGTTTTACAAAATGACAGTTTAATAACAATAATACATTCATTCATTCATTTTTGTTTCAGCTTAGTACCTTTATTAATCTGGGGTCGCCACAGCGTAATGAAACGCGAACTTATCCAGCTTATGTTTTACGCAGGGAATGCCCTTCCAGCTGCAACCCATCTCTGGAAAACTTCAATACCAAGTCATTCACAAACATACACTATGAACAATTTTAGCTGACCCAATTCACCTATACCACATCTTTGGACTTGTAAGGGAAACCAGAGCACCTGGAGGAAACCCATGCGAACACGGGGAGAACATGCAAAAAAAATGGCAGAAATGCCATCTGACCCAGCAGAGGCTCGAACCACCTTCTTGCTGTGAGGCGATCATGCTACCCACTGCGCCACCATGACCCATGGTAATAATAGTACCATAAATAGTTTATATATATATATATATATACACACAGTTGAAGTCAGAATTATTAGCCCTCCCTGTTTTTTTTTGTCCCCAATTTCTGTTTAACGGAGAGAAGATTTTTTTTAACACATTTCTAAACATAATAGTTTTAATAACTAATTTCTAATAACTGATCTTATCTTTGCCATAATTCATTCATTCATTTTCTTGTCTTTGTCCCTTGCGGGGTCGCCACAGTGGAATGAACCGGCAACTTATCCAGCACGATTTTACGCAGCGGATGCCCTTCCAGCCGCAACCCATCTCTGGGAACATCCACACACTCATTCACACTCATACACTACAGACAATTTAGCTTACCCAATTCACCTGTACTGCATGTCTTTGGACTGTGGGGGAAACCGGAGCACCCGGAGGAAACCCACGCGAACGCAGGGAGAACATGCAAACTCCACACAGAAACGCCAACTGACCCAGCCTAGCCGAGGTTCGAACCTGCGACCCAGCGACGTTCTTGCTGTGAGGCAACAGCACTACCTACTGCGCCACTGCGTTGCCCATCTTTGCCATAATGACAGTAAATAATATTTGACTAGATATTTTTCAAGACACTTCTATACAGCTTAAAATGACATTTAAAGGCTTAACTAGGTTAATTAGGGTAACTAGGCAGGTTAGGGTAATTAGGCAAGTTATTGTATAGCAAAAGTTTGTTCTGTAGACAATCAAAAAAAATATATAGCCTAAAGGAGCTAATAATTTTGTCCCTAAAATGTTTTTTAAAATTTTTTAGCCAAAATAAAACAAATAAGACTTTCTCCAGAAGAAAAAATATTATCAGACATACTGTGAAAATTTCCTTGCTCTGTTTAACATCATTTGGGAAATACTTAAAAAAGAATAAAAAATTCAAAGGGGGGCTAATAATTCTAATTATACAGTTGAAATCAGGATTCAAAAGCAGTTTTTTAAAAGCCATTTTAAGGTCAAAATTATTAGTCCCTTTAAGCTATTTTTTTTTTAGATTGTCTACAGAACAAACCATCATTATACAATAACTTGCCTAATTACTGTAATCATGGCAAAGATAAAATAAATCAGTTATTAGACATGAGTTGTTAAAACTATTATGCTAAGAAATGTGTTGAAAAATCTCTCCGTTAAACAGAAATTGGGAAAAAAATAAACAGGGGGGCTAATAATTCTGACTTCAACTGTGTTTTTATATATATATACACACACACACACTAAGGGTGAATAATGAAAAAAGCTCTCTCTCTCTCACTCTCACTCTCTTTATATATATATATATATATATATATATATATATATATATATATATATATATATATATATATATATATAAAGAGAGAGGTTTTTTCATTACTCACGCTTAGTGTCAGTTTGTCTTTTTTATATTACATATAAGTTCATTTGTCTTGCTCACAGTAGCACAGAAAGTATTTTATCAGTAACTAAAACAGTTTTTATATGCTGTAGTTTCATTGTCTATTGAGGCATTTTAGAAGACATAGGAATCCCATGGAACCATAAAAGTTACGCTTAGTATAGGAACTCCATGCTGCGAGGCCCTTTGAGGTGAACCACAGATTTAATTTTCTGAAACCAAAGCAAAATATATTACATTATGTGCTACAACGTTCAACTGTTGCCTGGAGAGCTATCATTTATCCTCGTAAAGATTTACCGCTCACTATCGCTGTCTGAGGACTGACAGTGCACATTGTATCATGCGGAAATCATGGATAATATTCCTATGCATTTATAAATAAAATGCTGCTATTGTGAAACTCTGGGTTACATCACGAACAGATAAATGCTATAATGTCAAGCATTTGAGCTGAACAAAAGTGGCGTGCTTAGTTTGGTTTTGAGGTGTGAAAAACAGCAGAAAAGCAGGTTTCTTTTTCACACATTGTAGCGTGTAGCATTTGAACCATGCAGTAATACAGCAGTGTTTCCTTGACATGTTGTAAGCATTGACCCCGTTGCCCTGTCTCTCTGACATTCACACCTCTTACTCTTGCCGAATGGAATGCAGATGCTTTTGTTTGCAACTTACCATATGGGCAAAGACTCGTAGAGAAGCCGCAAATCTCTGACTTCTCTGTAAGTTCAGTCAGATATCTTGAAATGGTGAAGTAGGTGAAAATGTGTTGATAGGTGTCTCTTTAAAAAAAAATCCAATAAGTAGGAACATCTGGCAGTATTTTAAGATGATGCTGGAATTTGAGTTATACATTTTTATTTTATTGAAATTTCAGTTATACATTTTTATTATGTTTTTTGTTGTGCATATGTCCAAACCAATGCTCTTCTTATTACCAGGGATTCGTAGAGAAGCCGCAACTCTCTGACCTTTCTGTAAGTTTAGTCGGATATCTTGAAATGGTGAAGTAGGTGAAAACGGTTTGATAGGTGTCTCTTTAAAATAAATTTCAGAGATGAAAAAAAATCTAAGACATAGAAACATCTGTCATTATGTTAAGATGATGCTGAAATTTGAGTTATAGATTATTGTTTTATTGAAATTTGAGTTATACATTTTATTATGTTTTTTGTGTGAATTTCCAAACAAATGCTCTTATTTGTTATTATAATTTATTTATTTTTATTTATTTTTTTACGCTGAATGATTTGAGAGTAACTAAAAACTTAAAACATAAAATTAAAAAAAATATATATATATATTTTTACTTTTTTATTTCAGATTTACCATGCAAATCCAAATAGATCCACTTGTTTGGTAAACAAAATCAATTTTTCATATTTACCAAAAGACAGAAAATATTACTTTACAAGCTATTGTGAATAAATCATATAAACGTGCATAATATATAATAATATCACTTAAATTAATATAAAAAAATAATTAATATAAATTTACACATTTATATGAGTAAATAAACAGATTCAGTGATGGGCTAAAGAAAAAATATACATAAATCTGTGGATTTCTGCATGCTGCAGATTCCGTGTGGGCATAATTTATGACCTAAAAAGTGTGCACACACATACCTGCCCTTTTACACAGAGGTCAAAAACTGTGGTTGATATCATGAAGAATCTGAAAAATGTACCGAATGTTACATAAGACATCAGAAATGTATTTCCTGGACCATGACTCTTTAAGAATATCACCCTCCCTTTCTAGGGTGACATAAGAACAAGTCTAGTCATGTTGAAACTCTAACCACCGCATAGAATGAAAACACTCATAAAGTGTTAAACTCGGTCCTGTGTCATGAGGAACTTTAAATGAGCTCTGTACTCTGCAAGATTTAATAATTAGCCATAAATCCATAGTTGTCTTGCACACACAAAAAAAGCTTTAGCTATTCCAAGAAAGTGAATATGCCTCTTAAATTATATCAATAAATAAAATTTGCTTTCTTTTTTAAAGGTTCATTTGCACATAACAGAGCTCCAGCCCAACATTTGACAGACAGATCAGGATATCTACACCTGATTTGGTGAAGCTGCACATACAGGGAGTGCAGAATTATTAGGCAAGTTGTATTTTTGAGGATTAATTTTATTATTGAACAACAACCATGTTCTCAATGAACCCAAAAAACTCATTAATATCAAAGCTGAATATTTTTGGAAGTAGTTTTTAGTTTGAGCTATTTTAGGAGGATATCTGTGTGTGCATGTGACTATTACTGTGCATAATTATTAGGCAACTTAACAAAAAACAAATATATACCCATTTCAATTAATAATTTTCTCCAGTGAAACCAATATAACATCTCAACATTCACAAATATACATTTCTGACATTCAAAAACAAAACAAAAACAAATCAGTGACCAATATAGCCACCTTTCTTTGCAAGGACACTCAAAAGCCTGCCATCCATGGACTCTGTCAGTGTTTTGATCTGTTCACCATCAACATTGCGTGCAGCAGCAACCACAGCCTCCCAGACACTGTTTAGAGAGGTGTACTGTTTTACCTCCCTGTAAATCTCACATTTGATGATGGACCACAGGTTCTCTATGGGGTTCAGATCAGGTGAACAAGGACGCCATGTCAATAGTTTTTCTTCTTTTAGACCCTTTCTTGCCAGCCACGCTGTGGAGTACTTGGACGCGTGTGATGGAGCATTGTCCTGCATGAAAATCATGTTTTTCTTGAAGGATGCAGACTTCTTCCTGTACCACTGCTTGAAGAAGGTGTTTTCCAGAAACTGGCAGTAGGACTGGGAGTTGAGCTTGACTCCATCCTCAACCCGAAAAGGCCCCACAAGCTCATCTTTGATGATACCAGCCCAAACCAGTACTCCACCTCCACCTTGCTGTCCTCTGAGTCGGACTGGAGCTCTCTGCCCTTTACCGATCCAGCCACGGGCCCATCAAGATTCACTCTCATTTCATCAGTCCAAAAAACCTTAGAAAAATCTTGAGATATTTCTTGGCCCAGTCGTTTCAGCTTGTGTGTCTTGTTCAGTGGTGGTCGTTTTTCAGCCTTTCTTACCTTGGTCATGTCTCTGAGTATTGCACACCTTGTGCTTTTGGGCACTCCAGTGATGTTGCAGCTCTGAAATATGGCAAAACTGGTGGCAAGTGGCATCTTGGCAGCTTCACGCTTGACTTTTCTCAGTTCATGGGCAGTTATTTTGCGCCTTGGTTTTTCCAGACGCTTCTTGCGACCCTGTTGACTATTTTGAGTGAAACGCTTGATTGTTCGATGATCACGCTTCAGAAGCTTGGCAATTTTAAGAGTGCTGCATCCCTCTGCAAGATATCTCACTATTTTTAACTTTTCGGAGCCTGTCAAGTCCTTCTTTTGACCCATTTTGCCAAAGGAAAGGAAGTTCCCTAATAATTATGCACACCTGAAATAGGGTGTTGATGTCATTAGACCACACCCCTTCTCATTACAGAGATGCACATCACCTAATATGCTTAATTGGTAGTAGGCTTTCGAGCCTATACAACTTGGAGTAAGACAACATGCATAAAGAGGATGATGTGGTCAAAATACTCATTTGCCTAATAATTCTGCACTACCTGTACAGTGCTCAGCATATATAAGTACACCCCTCACAAATCTGTCTTTTAAATTTATGTTTTTAATAGGAAGCTATACAATATTATTTGTGCATATAAAGTTGAAGTCAGAATTATTAGCCCCCCTCAACTATTAACCCGACAATTTATTTTCCCTCCCAATTTCTGTTTAACAGAGAGAAGATTGTTTCAACACATTTCTAAACATAATAGTTTTAATAACTCATCTCTAATAACTGATTTGTTTTATCTTTGCCATGATGACAGTGCATAATATTTTTCAAGACACTTCTATACAGCTTAAAGTGCAGTGTAAAGACTTAACTAGGTTAATTAGGCATGATAGGGTAATTAGGCAATTTATTGTATAATGATGGTTTGCTGCGTAGACTATCAAAGAAAAAAAAAATATAGCTTAAAGGGGCTAATAATTTTGACCTTTATATGTTTGTTTTTTTTTTTTTAATTAAAAACTGCTTTTATTCTAGCCCAAATAAAACAAATAAGACTTTCTCCAGAAGAAAAAATATTATCAGACATACTGTGAAAATTTCCTTGTTCTGTTAAACATCATTTGGGAAATATTTAAAAAAGACAAAAAAATCAAAGGTGGGCTAATAATTCAGACTTCAACTGTACATGAGATTAGTCAGTACTGAAGCCAAATATGAAGCTTATCCAACAAAATAACTTACGATAACGGTCCAAAAACTAGTACACCCAAATGTATATGTTTTAGAAAAATATTAAGTACAAATTTAAAAAAAAAGGGTAAAAATCAAGAGTTTTTTTTTGCAATATTTTGCTCGGATTTAATTGTATTATCTTTAAATGTCTAAATATGTTTGGTGTCTAAAATATTATTTTAATACATATATCTGTTTAATAAATCTGTTTTGTTTAAATGCACCAAAATACATTGACTATATTCATTGAGAAATGGATAAAAATATTAATTTTCAAAATTAGGTGTACTCAGTTATGCTGAGCACTGTATGATATTAATAATTACACCTTTTGTATATTAGAAAAACACTTTTGAAGGTATAGTTTGAGTTACGAGTTGCAGGACCGTGAGTGAATATGAACAAAAACTGTACCTTTTGTTAAAACATTTTTGTTACAATTGTATCATGTTGTGTCACATTTGTAGATCAGAATAGCCACTAGGGCTGTATAACAACCACACTTCCATTAAAAAAAGTACCCACACTTTTTTCTAGTGTAACAGTTTTGTTACAATTGTATCATCCTATACATTTGTAGATCACAGTAGTCACAAGGGCTGTATAACAACCTCACTACCATTAGAAAAAGTAGCCTAATTGCTTTCTATGGCAGTTGTTAGGAAGAAAACAAACTATCAAAAATGCAGTTATTTAAGTTGCTACTTTAATATATGTAATACATTAATAACATAATACAATAAAATATAAACATCACTCATTTATCCCAATGACTTTCATTAGTGTTACTATGCTAAAACATGATAATTGCTGATTTGTGAATTAAAAAGCCATCTAACCTGATCATTGTTGCACAGTTTCAGTTGTTTTCCTCATCAATGACGAAAGTATTCCATTTGACTTTAAACTAGTTAATTTTGTGGTTTATATCAGAGAACACTGTAGCCAACCTGTATAACACTGTTTAGTGGTCATATACATACCTTTGTTTGAGCTCCCACAGAGCTGATGAGCAAGTAGCACTGATTCATTTCACATTTTGTTGCATTTGGTCATGTTTTTTACGCAAAAATGTGTGACCTATAACAAAATTTAATCATACTGACAGAAAAATAAGTTTATAATATACAACCATTAAAACACAGTCTGAAACCATGCATAATGATATTTTTATGAACTGTGACAGTGGGTTCCATACATAAATCTCTGCTTATTTTGTCCAAGGGAAAACAGATTTTTAATTGGATAGTTCACAAATCCTTATCATTTACATATACTCAAGTGCTTGCAAACTTCCAGGAATATCTTTCTTCTGTTGAACACAAAACAAGATATTCTGTGAAAAACTATATCATCACAACATGAACTAACATCCTGTGTTTCACACTTATTTCTTCAGGGCAGGAGGAAGCAGACTAGGGCTATGTTGTTGGGACCAAACAGCCCTTAATGGAGGTGACAAAACAAACGTCCTTAGAGAAAACTTCAAGAGCCAGTTACATGAGCACTTCAGGGCCTGCAGCTGAAGTTTACCCGGACACCGCGTCTTTCAGGGGGCTCGCATAAACATTACACTCTCTGTCTGGGTAATTGATCCCAAATTTTGTTTGACAACGTTTTTTCACTGCAGACACTTCACATGCTTCCTGAACATAGCTGAGCTTTTTTGGCCGTGTTGCAAATACCACAACAACTCAGCACTCATTAAATCTTGCGCTGAGTGCTCTCTGCCTTACCACTGCCAGCGTGTGTGTGTGTGTGCGGTTTAGTTCAATTTTCAAACTCACTCGATGCGCTGTCTTTCTTCCTTTTTTTATTGAGATTTGTAGTTTGCGTGTGTGTGTATGTATGTATATATTTCTCAGTGAATTGGCAATGTATTTTGGTGCATTTAAACAAAATAGATTTATTAAACAGATGTATTTATTAAAATAATATTTTAGTTACCAAACATATTTAGAAATTGAAAGATTATTATTGCAAAAAATTACAACCTACAAAATTTCATCTAAATTTTTACATTTTTTGCTTCTTGATTTTTACTCTTTTTTTTAAAGTTGTATTTAATATTTTTCTATAACATATACATTTGGGTGTGCTAGTTTTTGGACCGTTATCGTAAGATATTTTGTTAGATAAGCTCCAGATTTGGCTTCAGTGCTGACTAATCTAATGTATATATATAAATATAATATTTTAGAGCATCCTATTAAAATATGAATTTAAAAGATAAATTTGTGAGGGGTGTACTCATATATGCTCATATATATATGTATATATATATATATATATATATATATATATATATATATATATATATATATATATATATATATATATATATATATATATACATACATATATATATATATATATATATATATATATATATATATATATATATATATATATATATATATATATACATATACATATATATATATATATATATATATATATATATATATATATATATATATATATATATATATACATACACACACACTTGAAGTCAGAATTGTTAGCCCCCCTTTGAATGTTTTTTTCTTTTTTAAATATTTTCCAAATGATGTTTAACAGAGCATGGAAATTTTCAGTGTGTCTGATAATATTTTTTTTTCTGGAGAAAGTTTTATTTCGGCTAGAATAAAAGCAGTTTTTATTTTTTTTTAAGCCATTTTAAGATCAAAATTATTAGCCCGATTAAGCTAATTTTTTTTCGATAGACTACAGAACAAACCATCATTATACAATAACTTGACTAATTACCCTAACCTGCCTAGTATAAATATCTAGTAAAATATTATTTACTGTCATCATGGCAAGGGTAAAATAAATCCGTTATTAGAAATGAGTTATTAAAACTAATATGTTTAGAAATGTGTTGAAGAAATCTTCTCTCTGTTAAACAGAAATTGGGGAAAAAAATAAACAAGGGGCCTGATAATTCAGGGGGGCTAATAATTCTGACTTCAACTCAGAATATATTTCATTTCATTTTCTGTTCAGTCCCTTTTTATTAATCTGGGGTTGCCACAGCGGAATGAACCACCAACATATCCAGCACATGTTTTACGCAGCGGATGCCCTTATTATGTTGTTTTGTTTTGTTTTATTTCTTTGGGGGGGAAAGGATCAACAAGCTAAAATAAAATTTAGATTTTTTTTATTTTATTTATATTTTATAGATTAAAATTTTATATATTAAGAAGCAATTTTAGTTTTATAGTTTTATAAACAATAATATTACAATTTTTTTCTTTATGTAAAGCATGTATCTAAGATACTGTATGTCTGTATTTAAGTGACAGGAGGATTTACATTTAGTGAGCTGTGAGTCAGTGTTTATTATTTTGGGACTTTATCTCTCTAACTAAACTTTACCTATAAAGATAATGTTGAATGGCCAAATTCAGAATTCCAATTCATGGCCATATAAAAAGTATAAATACTGATTATTGTATCTGTTGTATCTCTAACCTTAATAGACTATATTATTTGCATGATGTGGATTGACAATTGGCCATAACATTAGTCATGCAAATCAATTTGTTTTTCTTACCCGTGAGTTTAAAAAATAAAGTAAAACTATTAGTTAAGCCATTTTGTTTAAATAAGCAAAATTTGCAAATATTACTTATTTCAAATTATATTTTTTCAATTATAATTGTTTACCAATGCAGATCATAACGTTTGAATTATTAGACTAATAATTCAAACGTTATGATCTGCATTGGTAAACAATATAAGGGCATGCCTAAACAGAATCTAGTTACACTTCTAGTTCACGTGAAGATATTTTTTTAGAACTAATTTTTTTAACACATGCTTTATTCTCCTTTTATGTAAACACAGATTCTTGTAATATATTCAGAAACGTGTGAGGTATATGTGTGAAAGCAAACTTAAAACCTTCTCAGTCTCAGTAGTACACATTAGAAAACAAGCTGCTTTCAATTACAGACATCAACTATACCCTCTGAATCTCTCGTTCTCTCTCTCTCTCTCTCTCTCTCTCTCTCTCTCTCTCTTTCTTTCTCTCTCTCTCTCTCTCTCTCTCTCTCTTTTTTTTTTCTTCTGTCGTTCCCATCTTTTCCTCTTTGGCTCTTTGATTACTTTTGAAAACATTTATATTCCCTAATAACTTGAGTTTAGTGTAGTGGCCAGTGATTAAATCCAGAACGGTATAGTAATGCTGAAAAGTGTGTGTGGAAAATAATATCCATCTCTAATTGTTCATAACAGCTAAGAAATGGAAACTTGGTATTTTTTGCAATAAAAATGTCAGTTACAGCTCCATATTAAATGAAGATTTAGAGCTGTACTACAACCAATGTCACATCATTCACTTAAGCATTATATTTAAATGTGGAATGTAGACTTCATAAGATCGGTATGAGTGAGGGGGATGAGAACAAATCCCTTGAAGCTAAATATATATCAAGAAATAATTTAGTTAATCGTAAAAGTTTTGTAAGTATATCAGAATAACTTCAAAATGAAAATATGGTCAAAATAACAGGGTTGTTTATTCAACCATATGTTAATGTCTTAATTATCAGCTCTTCTATGATTTTTTTTCCTTTTTCAAATATTTCCCAAATGATGTTTAACAAAGCAATACATTTTTCACAGTATTTCCTATAATGTTTTTTCTTCTCAAGAATGCCTTATTTGTTTTATTTCGGCTAGAATAAAAGCAGTTTTTAATAAAAAAATAAATAAATAAAAAACGTTTTATGGTCAAAAGCTTATTTTTTTGATTGTCTACAGATCAAACCATCATTATACAATGACTTGCCTAATTACCCTAACTCGCCTAGTTAGCCTAATTAACCTAGTTAAGCCTTTAAATGCCACTTTAAGCTGAATACTTATATCTTGAAAAATATCTAGTAAAATATTATGTAATGTCATCATGGCAAAGATAAATAAATCAGTTATTAGAACTTAATTATAAAAACTATTGCGTTTAGAAATGGGATTAAAAAATCTTTTTTCCATTAAACAGAAATTGGGAGGGAAATATACAGGGAGCTAATAATCCAGGAGGGCTAATAATTCTGACTTTAACTGTATATAATTAGTAATTAATATTAAATAATTATATAGTATAGTATAGTATAGTATAGTATAGTATAGTATAGTATAGTATAGTATAGTATAGTAATTAATAACATAAGCTAAAACATTTTAGCAATCTGACCCTATCTTAAAAATCCCATCTTAATCTGTAGCATAGTTAATATGTGATTCATATTTAATAATAACAAACAACATGCATTGAGGAGCAGTTTATTTACTATTGGCAGAAAAGTTACTGTACAGCATTTTTGTTTTTAAATTCAACATTTCTACTCTTGTCATCATGAAGCTATTGCCATTATCATGTATAATCACACATCACAGCAAATGGTGCAGAATTACTATACATACGTAGACGATTCAAGCAGTTTGTTGTCAGCTGACCCTTTGATCCTGTTGCCTGTAAGAGAATCTATTACAGGTTAGTTGCTCCAGTAACTCAAACACATACATTAAGGCTTACCTTCCCTGCATTGTGGGATGTTTGCATGACGTTCCTCCTCCCATCATGCATTAGGTGTTGATGTCAGCACTCAGCATTCTTCAGTCCTCTTAGTCCTGCAGAGAGCTCTGATACAATGCACTGCTAGTCTGCCAGACCGCTGATTATACCTAAAGTTATGAACAATTGATCACAGTTTAAGTTGTTGGTAGCAACCAAATTATTCTAATCTATTATTTGCACTGTATTTGACTGAAAATCTTAGCATAAAGGCAACTTTTTCTTTTACTCTTTATTTGGTTTGATGTATGGTATATGCAAAGGAATTTTTTTAAAGTTTGCCAACAATGATCAAATGTAAAACAATAAATGAATGCTTTAAATTACTATGCACTGACATTTAAACTAATGTTTGATACAATGCAGTTATTCTGTCTAGAGACATCTATTTGCATTATGTAGTACTTTAAAAAACTGCATGTAATCATTTTTGTAAACACACCCATAATTATAATGTTAATCCTTAATCTAGCCCTTTTTTCCCAAAATTACCCCTAAACCTGTGCTTAATCTTAACTATATCCCAGCTTATTTTCAACTGGAGTGTAATAGGTTATTAGGAGTTTGTGGTCATTGTATAGTGTTATTGTTATTGTCTAACATTAAATTCGACTACTGAGCAATATTAATTATTGTTGTTAGGGTTAGGATGAGGATTAGCTGCGTGTAATATCATGCTAATATATTGTTATTTACTAAATAAGTGCATGAAATGTGCAAGAAGGACACTATTATAAAATTACCCTGTTTTTGCAACAGAACTTGAAAAAATTAAGAACACTGTACCTAACAATTCATTTCTCTGATGTAAGTGCATAGCAGTCAAAGGCACCAATATAAAGTGACAACAAAATAATAATACAAACATCATGCTTGTAAATATAGAAATGCAAGTTTATATATTATTATTTATTATTATTATTTTACTTTGACGTGAAGGTAAAATAAAATGGAGGTTTGGCATTCAGTCTAAGAGGAGATTATTGAAACAAATTAAGCTTTTGCTTTTTAAATTGGCTCTGTAATCCATCATTGGAGAATCGAACTCTGTGATCTATCATGAATCCACTGGCTTCTTAGATTGGCCCTTAGGGCAAACAGAAATAGACAGGGAGAGGGTAACCTGCACCAATTGAATGAATCAATCACACAGAGACACACACACATACACACACACAAGATGAGCGAAAAGTGTTTTTTCTTTTTTATTATATATATATATAGAATATATATATATAATTTAATTGTCACTAATTATTATTGTTTTTAATTGATCAAGTTTAAACTTTTATAGTTTTTATTCTTTTTATCAGTATTACATATATTACACCATCCCCTCTTAATCTGACTCTTTCATCAATGCCTTCATTTTAATATTTTATACGTTGTAAAGTAAAGGCACTCTAAGTTATATGTACCAGATGATAAAACGAGTGAGCTTATAAGCATAGAACAAACTAACTCTCAACTTAACTAATGTTTGTGTTAACGTCGCATAGCATACGTGCATACAACAACAAATAGCTATAATCACTTCAAAATCTTTTCATAATTAGATGCTGCTGTTAAAGATTGGCTGCATATGGCAAACAATTAGCATAATCTCAAATCACATACTGCGGTTGCATTATATCAGATTAATGACAGCAAAACTTAGTTTTTAATTAATTTGTTTATTTATTTGCTCCATAGGTGTATTTAGCTGAAGTATAACACTTGAGTTCTGTTTTGCATAGTTCTATTATACTACAGTTATAAAATCTGCTGATTCTCTATTGCAGAACTGTAGCAGGTCATATGAATATGCTTTCAGTCTAGTTGTGCTCTGAAATTATTACCAGAATTTAAGAATTAGGAAAAGAACACAGAAAGAATCCAAATTGTATATGCTATACCTCTATAAGATCTTTTTTTTTCATGGACTACAGCAACAATTGATCCATATTCTTGTCTTTAAGAGTGAATTGCATATCGGGAAAACTTACTATCCTGTGAAGAAGCAGCGAGTCTTCTGAATTCCCAGGACAATGGTGTTGTTTTAAGACTGAAGGTAATGCTGAACAAATTACACCATATTTGGGCACAGAGCCAGGCTTCTGTAGAGAATAAAACCATAATCCTATTCAATTTGCCCGTAACCGATATGAGATTTTCTTCAATGAGTTGGAAGAATATGTCAAGGGAAGTTTTTTTAGATCTATTTAAATGACAAACAATAAAAATGACAGCATTGCGTGGGAACGTTTACTTCAAAAGCATACTTTTTTCATTAATTTGTTTATATAAATGTTATGTTTAAGAAAACATCTGGTTTAGGTGGAACTGGCCAATAGTGAGCATAATCTACATTTCCTTAATTGAAAAATCAAAACAATGACACACAGGTAATGCGGTCTGTCATGTCAATTTTAGTGTTAAAGTTACTGAAAAAGTTCTGTTCTGAATGATGTATTTTAAAATCTTTCACTTTGTTTATCTTATGCTTAGTTAATTTGCATTAGTAAAATAAAATGTTAAACAGCGTTATGAATAGTGTTGTTTATACTCATTTTTAAGTCACTAATAGTCTATAATAAATTTCATTTTAAACTGCACATATGCACACAAGTGTAATCAGTCTGAAATTGATCATGCTTTCTTTAAGTCTAGTAAAACAAAACGGCTCATTTTCAATTGCAACTGCATTATTGTATTGGCCAAAAGATGTGTAATTGCTAATTACTGCGAAATATCAGAAAATGCTTCACCGTCACAACAGATGTGGTATATAGACTGCAACCACACCAGCTGACAGGTCTATTACTTGCTCGTTTGGACACGTTTTAAACCACAGCGTCTGATCCAGTGGTTTTCAATCCTTTATAAGACTTACAGAATATATTCAGTTCTGTGGGTTCCACTAGAAATTAAACCACTTATCAGATCAGCACAAATGCAGGCATTTAAATAATAATGAAAACTGTAATTAATGATTAAAAATCAGCAGCGCTATTATTATTAATAGTAATTATAATAATAATAATAAATATCAATCATAATAGTGATAATAATAACAATAATAATAATGTTATCATTATTATTATTACATAAATAATGTTAATTAAATAAAACTAAATTTGTAATACTACTGTTACGTTTTGCTGTAAAATGTCATCCCTTTACGATACATCAAATTAATAGCCCAAGGGTTTCGGAGATGCGTTTCAGCTTTTTTGTTATTATTGCTAGCAAATTTTAATTTCAAAGGGTAAATTATGTTTATGTATTTCAGACTTCTGATCATCCGCTTTAATCAGTCTCCTCGTGTTGATTAGCCTGGTTAACCTTTGCTCCATACTGGGTCCGCAAGGGTTAATCAGGCCGGGATCTCGGTGACCCGAGGGTCAGATTCCCTCTATCTCATGCTTGAAGGATACGGTGGAGGCAGCGATAAGATTAGGATGAACTTTCCTCTTCCAACCTATCAAAGCGCAATAGACACCTGCGCTTAAACCTGCGCTTTTGAGAATTACTATGTCATGTCAACGACTTCAAATGAGAACACTAAATGAACTGTGAGTGTGTTCAATAAAATGAAAAGCATATATAAGCAAATATTTCGTGGAAAATAAATATATATATATATTTATTTTTGTTTTTTATATTTTTTGTAATATTTAATTATTCAAACTGAGATTAGCTTTTTCTTTTATGGTTTAAACGTCTAGTTTAATATGTCGTCTGACGACTGGCAGATTCGTTGCGGTTTGGATATTCGGCTTTACATATTCAATGTCTATTCAATGTCTATCGATTTATTCGCTTATAACTCCTCTTACGGGAGTCACATCTTACACACTCGTGTCCCGGCGTGCGTACTTTACTTTACAAACAATAATAAAGTGATTTACCCCCTTTCTTCGCGTCCCAGCCATGGAAAATCGTTAAAGATCCTGCTATTTGTGTGTGATCAGTAAATATTTAGTGTAGTGTCTCGTCCTAATCGATGGAGGTCCCGATGGGGGAGCGCTATTGTGTGTGTGGACGCTTGCTGAGCTCTGTGTGTGAGGACTCTTTCTCGTGCTCTGCGTTTTACGATGATAAATGCACCAGGACGACTTTGGTTGCACTTTACTGATCAACATCAAGTTACTTCTGCACAACCACACACACATACATATATATGCGTACACAAAATGGCTCAATTGTACTTGTTTTCTATAGTGGGGTTTGCTTTTATTTTGAGTTCTTTCAGATGCCAGATAAAAATAAACTTTTGAATAAAACGTTGTTTTTGGTGTTTCAATGAAAAGTCCGTCGTTTAATTGGCTTCTTTCAAAGTCTCATATCTGAGGCCTTTGTGTTAATATAATTTACTTTCACATGGCGTTGGAATATGCTGCTGGTATGGCGCTGGTAAACTGATATATGAATTATGGAGCTTTATTTATTTATTTATTTATTTATTTATTGTCAGTTTGAATATCTACTGAATGGTTGTAAATGTAGCTGTGACAGTGTTTATTTAGCTCATATTTACGTTTATTATCAGCTACTCATTCCTAAACCATGCCTCTATTGTGTATAGTCATAGTTGAAGCAGAATAGACGATTGAAGCGCCCTGCGTACACAGAGCAGCTCTTAAAACCTATCATGCATTGACTGAATTACTTTACTTCAACCATAATTGTCTGCTCTATGGCAATTTTACGTCACTCGTGAATGCAGTATAGTTTATTGACGGTCTGCCGACTGGTGTTGTTTTCTAAATTGCTGTTAGTGGTCTTAGTATCAAATTCTTATAGAAAGTGTATTGTCATCTGTCTTCTTGTAGACTTATAATTGTCTCCTAGTGAACTTAATGACATATTTAAAACAATATTTACATAAGGGTACGTGTTTATAGCGTCAATTATCGAAATTCATTGATCTAATAAAGTCCTCACTTTGGACTTACCCATTGAAAAAGCGACAAAGACATATCACTGTTACTAGTTTGCACATAAACAGACAGGTGTCTCTCCTGACTTCACCCCCTCCCTCCAGCAATCACACAGCCCACACAAAGCAGCTGCACTGACGAGGTTTTTTACCTTCGGTGGAAAAGAAAAAGACGAAAAGGAGCATATTCTTACCTTTTTTTCAAAAAAATATAAAAATAGTAATAATAATAGTAAATGTGTCTTCAAAGTCATCAACACGATTATCCGTCTATCAGGAAATGTAGGCTAAATATTAACATGTGATTCAAGCGTCGCAGAAAAGTTTGACCGATTTTACTTGTCGGTTTGTGTTTTTCCCTCCACGAAGTTTTAGTAATCATTCAAATAAACAGAGAGCCGCATTTTTCTGTATAAATCCGTGGAAAAGGAAACGCTGATTCCACTACCATTCAGAGCGTTAATTTGCACAGAAAGAGAAGACTAAATATATTTTTCATATAGGAGAGGATGCATCACGGGGAAGACGAATCAACATCATATGCATTTGGTATGTTTGGGCTATAATTGTTGGGAATCCGTTTTACTTAACATGTACAAATGCATGTTAAAGTGAGCCAGATTGTTGTGTGCTGTGAATTAATTTGCAATATATAACTATTGATTAAAATTATTTTTTAAGTCATTATATCACATATATACAGCATCCTTGAGCAGAACACTTTCTCCATTTATTATTTTATCATCTTAAGAGTTTTTACGCATTTCATTCTTTATTTTTGGTATCTGTCAATAATTTTGTTAATCATTTTGCTGTCAGTTCATAATTGATGCTGATGTATTGCATGTATGTCTGTCTGTGCGTCTTTGCTAGTCCTATTCTTGCTTTGAAAAGGAAAAATAACAAACGTAAGTGTCTTCGCAAGTTAAAGTGTGAAAATATTAACACTCACCTTGATCTTGGGGTAAAATCCACTTTGCATCGGTTCGTTATAATTTACTTCTGCTGGATTGCTTTCGGCTGTCTTGTTCACTGGCTTTTGAATGGTCGGTGATAAGGCACGGTGTTCAGTTTTGATCGTTTCAATAAACTGAGCAAAATTAACCAAAACGCTGCAATATTCCCGTGCGTGAAAAAAACACTCCGGAGAAAATGTGTAGCGGAGACCTACAAACGCACCTCTGCAACGTCCAAGTCAATTAGAAGGAAATCTCAAAAGCATTAATCAGATTAAAATAGGCGCATGTTACTTTGGTGTATGTGAGAGGCGAGCGACCGATGTAGTTTCCATTTAAGATGGCTCTTCCACCTTAAAGAGCGATTCCAGGCAGAAATAATCCAAACGCTAGGAGGCGCCCATATACTGCTGTACGTCCAGTCTCTTCTGCATTTTTCCTCTGAGGCAGCATATGCTGTGATTTAGCACTGTACATTTTTCAGTGGACCCAACTCCGACAACCCCTGGTGATACAGAAAGTAGACTTCAACAAGCGAGCTTTAAAAAAATGTGCTCTGACTTATAACCCGAGGAGCGAGAAGGGAGACACCTCGTTTGACCACCCCGAGGCTCCCAGCTAACATCTATGGCAATTAACATAAGACTTCTGGGCTTCTTGTTTCTCGCTGAGCGTCATTTATCTTATGTTTAGGTGGTTTTTGAATGTATTGAGAGCTTCCTTATATCCATGTGATCCATGCGAGAAAATCGTGGAATATTTTATTAAATTATTTTGTAAGGTATACGTGGTATTCCAAGGCCCTAAAAACACAGTAATCCTAAAATGATCTATAAGAAAACGTTGCATCCACCATCTATATAATAAAATAGCTGTTTGACCTTCGTTATAGGCTATACCTCTAAATCTTTGCAATGCAATCAAAGTTGTCAAACAAAAGATTTTCAGGTGACTAATATTATTTGTATGGACAAAAGTCGTCATGTGTACGAAAGTTACATTAATATCAATTGATTCTGCTTTTCCAAACAATATATTAAATTGTGTTGATACGGCGTCGGTAGCCTAATCAGTTATTCTTTTTTAGTCTACTTACACTAAAGACAGTCGATTTATACATAAGACTAATGCATAAGTATTAGCCTACGACAGTTTTATAGTTCTTTTAGACAAATTTAATTAATATAGGCCCTATATAAATAAGCAACATATGCATGTGTATGCTTTTCAATTTGTGATAAAATTAAGTAAATTTAATATCCATACACACACACACACACACACATATATATATATATATATATATATATATATATATATATATATATATATATATATATATATATATATATATATTAGTCTGCACCCTGGATTTAGTATTTTTTATTATTATTCATTTAAGCTTTATTCCTGTATTACAAAGTAGCGTCTTGCGTGTCTTTGACATATATCTTGATTACAGTGTAAAGTGCTCGAACTTACATCAATAGTCTCTCGCGTATGTTGCTTGTTCCCTCGTGAACGCTCTCTGTTTTAAATGTATTTGTCGGTGCATTATTGACTTGATGAATGATATGCAGTTTCATGATTTATAACGAGGCGTTAATGCGGATAAATGGATTAATGGAACTGACCAAATCACACACGTTGCGGTCAGTCTAGTGAATGGCGTGCAATGCAAGTAGCAAGAACTGAAAATTAAAAAATCTAAAAGGCAGTAATATCATTATCACGGACATATTTCTTATCGTTTTGTGGTCAGATTAGAGGGACGGTAGCCTATAATTTAATATAGATTTACTTACATGTGTATAACATTTATTTTTGAAAAATAAATGGACCTCTGGGGTGTGGAGACGGTGATAAAATATACGTCAAAAGTGTATTTTATTTGAAAGATATAAAAAAATTATGACTGCATGTATTGCGATCATTTTTCCACGGAACTGTATACTACTCTCTTTAGGACCAAGCGGCTCCTCGACCCTTATTCCTGGCTTTGGCAAAGAACCAAGTAGCACAAGTGCCGACTAGCCAATAGGGTTCAGGGGGAGGTCCGTGAGCTCTGACCAGTCAAACACAGTCACTTTCCATATATGGCAACTCATCACCATGGTAACGTGTGCTAAGTTGCAGCAGTCGTGTCAAAGTTCACTATATAGAGAGCTCAGTGAGCTGATCAGAGAGAAAGCATTCTGCCAGCCCAGCGCCTACAAATCGCAGTCACTTCCTAACCTCCCCCTTTTTAACATATTTGATCACTTTGATTCTCTGTTCTCTCTCTTATTATTTTTACGCGCATGAAGGAGGTTCTATAGGTTGTGATCTTTTTGTTTTATTATCGGTCCTGCTTGCCGGAGAGTTGACTTCATATTTGACTCGAGCACAGGCTGCAACTGCGCGCGGCTGCTAGCGCTACCTCATCTGAAGAAAAGGAAGAAGCGGCAATATTTTTTTGCCAGTTGTTGGTTTTCTACAAGACTTTACGCTGGAACTTCTCTTGTGTCGCAAGTATCTTTGAAAGCTGCGTGTCTCTGTGCGTCCGAACATCGCTCCACGCGTGAACTTATCCGTCCTGCTCTGTTCGTATCTTCTTCCGCAGTGTTTATTTTCCATTTTTTTCCTTGATGGGTTTACTGGATGGATGACTGCAAGTGCCCCTGGACTTGGCCTCTAAGAGCAAGGCTGCTATTCGGCTTGCTTCAGTTTTAACCACATGCCAGGTAACGCTATTTCAGTAAAGAAATAGACTACTGTTTCTCGTCGGTGCGCAACTTTGAACGGACATTCAGACTCTAACCGACCGTGCCGATCCTGAATTATTTATTTTACCTTCCTAAGTGATAGAGGCACCGTGCTGCGTTATTATTTTTTGAAACAAAGCATTCCAAAACCAAAAACGGGGAACAAAAAGTTTTTTTAACGTTGACTGATAGATATGGCAATGGTAGTGTGGAGAGGCTCCCAGGACGATGTGGCCGAGACACATGGCACCCTCTCATCGCAAACCCAAGGAGGACTATCCCTTCCGACCCCTCAACCAGGCCAGCTGGGTCTGACGGCCTCTCAGGTTGCCCCTCCGACCCCTCAGACACCCGTTCAAGGACCCCCGAACAACAACAACAACACACAGTCCACCCCGACGAACCAGACGACGCAGAGCCAGTCGGAAAAGCAGCAGCCACAGCATATAGAGTGCGTGGTTTGCGGGGACAAATCCAGCGGCAAACACTATGGCCAGTTCACTTGCGAGGGGTGCAAAAGCTTTTTCAAACGGAGCGTACGAAGGAACCTCACTTACACATGCCGTGCCAACAGGAATTGTCCCATTGACCAGCACCATCGCAATCAGTGTCAGTACTGCCGCCTCAAAAAATGCCTCAAAGTTGGCATGAGACGGGAAGGTATTCGGATTTTTGTTGTTTTACTGCTGTCTTTGTCTTTTGTATTTAGCCTGACTTAATCATGCATGCTACGTCCTCCTGTATTTTATCCTCGACTCCTCTCTCTCAATCTGCCCGTCCACAGCACGCGAAGGAACCGCCTATAGCGCTCGAGACTGAGCGTTATCACGGCGCCCTTAATGCTCGAATAAAGAACACCCTCTCCTAAGCGACTATTTCGCATTGCACATGTTCGCAGCGTTAAATTGACCATCGCTTTTATTCGACGACGAAAACATGGGTATTTGTCTTGATTTGTAATATCACTGCAGATATGCCGTGTGGTTATGGCGAGGGAGTATGGAGAAGCAGCGTCAAAATCACATATACACACACACACGCTCACACACACACACACACACTAAGCTAGGGTATCCAGATCGACCGCAATCTACATTTCTCGCCTTTGCTCGAAAAGTAAAGAATATTCACTGTTGCGTTTTTATAAGGATTTATTTGAATAAACGTTTCGCCAGACACCCAGTTCGCTCGCAAATTCTCAACAGACAGCTGAACTGACTCTGTCGCTAGCTAAATAGGTTAAGGGTTAGCATTCATGTCTTTCTTTGTGCATGTATTCACTAGACTTACGTTGTCTCGAAAACACAAAGCAGACTAAAATTTAAAACATTTGCCAATGTGTATTTTATTTATTTATATACTTTTTGTATTAAGTAAACCATATAATTTGGCTAAAATTATTTTGTGTAGTGTATGGTGCAGAACAATATGTGTGCATTTTAGTAAGCTGTTTTTATATACATTTTTTTATATATTTCACTAAACAGTATAACCATGGATGCCACTCTGAAAGGTTAGAAGTTCTGCACATGTCAAGTGACATATAAATGCAATTGTTGTAGCTCCCTAGCAAATTGTGCTAACATGCCAAGTGAAGTAGAAAGAAGGTCAAGTTATGTGTTTTTTGTTGTAGAATTCAAGCATCAATATCTACAGTTTCTCTTTTTACTGCAGCCGTGCAAAGGGGACGAATGCCACCCACACAGCCACACCATGGTCAGTTCGCCTTGACAAATGGGGACCCACTGCACTGCCATTCCTACTTATCCGGATATATCTCTCTACTACTACGAGCGGAGCCCTACCCAACTTCTCGGTATGGCAGTCAATGCATGCAGCCCAACAACATCATGGGCATCGAGAACATTTGTGAACTGGCAGCCAGGATGCTGTTTAGTGCGGTAGAGTGGGCCAGGAATATTCCCTTCTTCCCAGACCTCCAAATCACCGACCAGGTTGCCCTTTTGAGGTTGACCTGGAGTGAGTTGTTTGTGCTCAACGCTGCTCAGTGCTCCATGCCGCTCCATGTGGCTCCACTTCTGGCGGCAGCTGGGCTCCATGCCTCCCCCATGTCTGCGGACAGAGTGGTCGCCTTTATGGACCACATTAGGATCTTCCAAGAACAAGTAGAAAAACTCAAAGCTTTGCACGTTGACTCTGCTGAATACAGTTGTTTAAAGGCCATCGTTTTATTCACTTCAGGTAAGTTTTCATATTTAATAACATCTGTTTTTGATAATCTATTTTATATTGCAGTGTTCGCACAACAAAGAACACCGTCGTGTTTTAATAAATACTTCATTTAAAAAAAAAGAAAGATGTGCCAGATTTAGCCTATTAATCTGTAAGCTTTAAAATTTCACGTCATAATAGACACGTAAGTGTAAATATTTTACAAAGCTTTCTAATGAAAATTTAATTTAGAGTAAAATTATGGATTTGTTAAAATAAAAAATCTAATATTTTCTGATGTGTTATTTATTTAAAACATCGACGTATCGTCCATAAAATACAACATTTCTGATTATCGTTAAAATATTTAAACATTTACTTCCCGTCAAGAATTAAACTGTAACTTAAATAGTGTTGACAGCCAATATGTGAAAAATATTAATTTATACGAATTAAAAAAAATAATTAAAGATATAACTTTATTTGTAGCGCTTATTACTCATTCTTAATTTAAGAAATACAATAAAATACAAATCATGAAAGAAAATTAGCACTATCCACACATAGCATCTAAATTGTAGCTTTATTCACTTTTTTGTAGTTTCACAATACATCAACATAATATGATCTTGAAGGGCAATCAATTATTTGTATTTATTTGCAATGACAGATATTAAGGATGTCATGCTCGAAGGGAGGGGGTGAGGCTGCAGGAAAGGGAAGAAAGGCCTAATGCTCAGTTTACACACATCACAGCCCAGCTTTTCACTTTAACCGATAGTTTTAATTTAATGGACATTTTCACGTTGCGATAAACGCCTATGGATAGTTTTATAGTGCTTTATTGAAGAAGAGTCGACGAGACATGTCTGTGCGTTGTTAAAAGCTCACAGTTCTTCCTTGTTTTGTTAGGATGATCTAGGGATCCAAGACACATGCTGGACTCGTTCCAGAAATGGGTCATGACCCTGACTTCCTTTCTTTATTTGTGTATCACAAAGCTAAAGCGAAAAAGTTTTACAGATTTAAAACTTCATGGTGAATATATTATCTCGGAAATTTATGACTTGAAAAGATTTACTATTAGCAGAATACATGTAGCATCAACATGCAAATACGCTGTTTGCTGATTTTACAAATAATATTACACACAATAATAAAATATATATTTAAAAAATCAATCAAAAAATAAGAGATATAAATGGAGATGTCGTTAACATGCTATTTTTAAACGTTTTTCATGTAGGGCAGCCTTTTGCAATCGCCTTACTGATTTAAAGTCTTATTCCATCTCTTGTGGATAGGTTGCTCTTCGAGTTTATTGTCGTTCTTATAAACATATTTTCCCAATATGATCTAAAAGTTTACAGCTAAAGAGTGTGTAGTTTAGTAATATTCTGGTGGGAAAATACACAGCATAATACGCGTCCACTTCGTCTTTTTTGTTTAACATGTTTGTATTTAAATTCTTCTTCTGCATTTCATTTATTCCCGTAATATTATTACCCACAAGCTACCAAATTGTTATTTTATGGTGATTACATGCATCAAGATTCAAAAGATTTCAAATTATTTGTAACTCGAACACAGCAATACTCACCCAATTAGCTATATTGTATAAAATAAGTACAGCAGAACTTAATATTATAAATTGTCTAGGGTGTTTGAAATAGAACGTTATGCTGTCTCGTAAAGCACGTATAATTTTTCAGTAAGCGACTGTTTTGTGTTAGTTGCAATATGTGTATCGATATGTACATTGACGTAATAGCGAACTTAAAATAGTATATTTTAATGTTGTGTGGCTTGCCGTTTTGTAAATTGGTTGTCCAGGTGTACTGTTAATGCAACAAACATTTGATTATCTCTCCTTTTCTTATAGATGCTTGTGGCCTGTCAGATGTGGCCCATGTGGAAAGTTTGCAAGAAAAGTCTCAGTGCGCTCTGGAGGAGTACGTTCGGAGCCAGTATCCCAACCAGCCAACTCGATTTGGGAAGTTATTACTGCGCTTGCCCTCTCTCCGTACAGTCTCGTCTTCGGTCATAGAGCAATTATTTTTCGTCCGATTGGTAGGTAAAACCCCAATTGAAACCCTCATCAGGGATATGTTGCTGTCGGGGAGCAGTTTTAACTGGCCTTATATGTCGATTCAGTAGGCAGAAGGAATGATCAAAGGGGCTGTGACTACAATAGTTAGCGCTTCTTTTGTAGAAGGAAACGGCTGTTACACGAGTTTACTTTCACGAAGAAAGACTTTCATACAATGACTGTGAATTTTAAAATTGAGACATTCAGTGAAGCCTCGAAATCCAGAGATTGCTCCCAGTGTCATTCTGAACAGTTTGTTCTAATGTTTTTTTTTGTTTGTTTGTTTGTTTGTTTGTTGTTTTTTCTTTTGTAAAAAAAAATAATAAATAGAAAAAAGAAGACATGAATAACCCACTAAAATTAATACAAGACGTAAGAAAAACAGCGGATTTTTATAATCCTTTCATCAACATCAAAACTATAAAGTGCATTTAAGCGACAATTTGGAAAGATTAACGTGAAGATTTTTTCCAAATTGCTATATTGTCCTGTGTCCATGTATCTATAGCTGTTTTTGTATTTTTTGTTCCTCCCTTCTGGTTCCAAACCGGCCTATGTGATTCTGTAGTATGCAGTTGTTGTTTATTTTGTTTTGTTTTTTTATTTTTGTTTTTTCAAATAACCATGACTTCTTCTAAAACAGTTCAGTAATGTAAAGACGTTCTTCGAAAATTCGAGAATTAAAACTAAATCCACAGCAATATAGGCTATGCTTAATGCTGCAAGCGCACTTACTCTATTGATGTCCCTCAATGAACAAGAGTAGGGATTATTTTCATAATCGACTCGAATTTATATCCACAAAATGCCAGAGCACTATTAATGTACCAGTGTGTTACTTTTCATACCACCATTCTACCTGATAAGACATCCTCCCAAAAATAAATATTCCTCAAAATGGATGCAGAAGCAATACTCAACTCTGCAAAAAAAAAAAAAAAAAAACTGCCATTTACTTATATGCGCCACAACAGTGTTTGCTAAATGTCATCTTATCGGTTTTTGAGAGTTACGACTTGCTTCCATTTTTTATATTTGGATTTTGGGCATGATCGTCAGGTTGTAATGCAAAAAGTACAGCAAAGTATTTGATTTTACAGTTAAAGAAACCCTCCCACTTAATGTTTTCAAATGTTTTACAGACTCTTATCTAAAGTTGCGCCCAAGCGAATTTTCGCTCAAGTGTTTTGCCACAGTAAACTGTATTTTGAACGTGGGGAAATGATGGGTCATCATTCTTTTAATGATAAAGCAGCAGTATTATTAAGACGTCCCTATAAATGCCCCTTAACACTTAAAGCATTAAAGTGCCTGTACAGCGCAAATGTGTTATTAACGGTTACTGAAGTCTATACACCATGGGGAACACGCTTAGAATTTACAAAATAAGTCTTATAATTGTTCATTTCACTTGAGGGGAAAAACAAGTAGAGGCAGTATTCTTGTAAATATAGGTCAATTCATTTCAAGGACTTTTCTTTATACAGCGTATATGTGATTAAGAATAAAACTGTGGTTGCCAATTTTTTCGGTAATACAAATGTCTTCAAATGAGTGACAGACTTAGCTAGTAGCACTGAAAGTTCTGTTTGTAATGTACATACATATTAAGAGAAATGTTTTTTTTTTTCTTCTTTTCTTTTTCATGTATTTAGACTGTGAATGCATGGCCACAGGTCGCTAACCTATTTTACCTTTGATATATATATATATATATATATAAATGTAAATGTTTTTGACTGTATAGATATAATCTGTGCATTCAGTACACTAGCCCTTGTATTTAAAACGACAAAAAGGAAAAAAAAGTTCGACGATAGGTTGACACTTAACAGGGTGAGCTGGTTTGGAAAGGGGTGGCTATTTTGACTTGGTGTTCTGCTCCTTTTCGGTCTGTAACAGATGCCTTGTGTGTGTATGTGTGAAAGCTTGCAATTTCGTCCTTGTTTTGAGGCTTTTCTTCAACACACAAGACACCATGTTGTGATTGGATAAAAAGGGATCATATTGTGTAGTTGATTGAACAGTTATTTTGGGCTGTTCTCTGCCACATATGGACCAGTGAATGATACATGATTGTAATTATGAACAGTTTAAACTGACCCACGTTTTTATATAAATATATAAAATATATTACTGCAGGGTATTGATAACGTATAGATACTTTTTTATTATTATTGATTATTATTAATTGCAAGTGATATACGTGAGTGTGTGTGGAAGTTTATAGTTGAAAACAATTCTTGTTTGTTTGTGTTAGCTTATTGTAAACAAGCATTCTGCTGTAAATTTGTTCTTGGTATTAAATTATAATTTATGAATTTGAAATCAAAAGGCTTTCTATGTGGTGTTATTCATGATTAACGGACAAATCTGTCTGTTCAATCTGACAGTGGAGTCATGCTGTCTCAAACTGCTGAAGGTTGGGTTTACGTGTTTGTGTGTGTGTGTGTGTGTGTGTGTGTGTGTGTGTGTGTGTGTGTGTGTGTGTGTGTGTGTGTGTGTGTGTGTCTGTGTGTCTGTGTATGTGTCTGTGTGTGTTTGAGAGAGAGAGAGAGAGAGAGAGAGAGAGAGAGAGAGAGAGATTGGGGGTGCGAGGGTAGCCTAACTCTTGGGTTTGCCATGGGAAATGTCCAGATTACGTCTAAATTTGGCTATGTAAATACACGTGCTAAGTGCAACAGACTAATGTAAAAAGGCTACGCTTTTGATTTGTCTCTTTACACTTTACTTTTTACACATTAACCCCCATCCATCCTTGATAAAAACAAATATCAAGCACCATGTCATACTACTTACCAGCTGTAGATTGTGTGCGTCTGCACAGAGGTTCTTGCTCATTGCCTTGTTGGATATCACTTTCCATTTAAATATATAAAATCTCCCCGGAGCAGGTACTGACACGTCGGAACTGAAGTCGCATGAAATGCAACATTGGATGTTCAATACATGTCAAATAAAATGCCATCTTGTTGTAAACGTGACAAATGACAAAATGCAGACTACTGTTTGTTCTACCTTGAAAGCGGTATTTTATGTGTCACATTTAGGGCTATCTGTTAGAGGACACCAAGCGTGTGAAGCTATCCTGTAAACTGCGCCTTCAACTTGGTGTCCTATTAGTTGAGTCAATATGGCGTCTTGCAATTCAATGCAAGCTACGGCTCCTCGGAGCAAAGCGGTGTCTTGTAATATAAACCATATTGCATGGGGGAAAGGCCCCCTCAATTGACAAGAAGGCCCAAAAAAAAAGGCTTCAGACACCAGTGGTGTTAAAGTTTTTGTAAAGAGTCCAAGAGTTCTAAAATTCGAAGATTTGCTTTATATTTTTATAGTCGGTTTAATTAAAACTCCCAAACCACCACCATTTTTAAGTAAGGCTAGCCGTATTGAAAAAATCATGGAAGTTCCTTAGATTTTTCCTAAAATTAAAAAAATAAAACAAACGCCCATGTCTTTGACAAAATTTGACTAAATTATGGCTGTAAGTAAACAAAAGGTAGCATCCTGATCTGAAAAAGCAACTTTTTATGGTTGAGAAATAATGTTACAAACAATAGGCCTAATCAAACCACTGCTGCCACCATTAATTGTTTTTAACCGCATAATAACGATGATGATAACAATAATACATTTTTATTAAATCATACAAAGCTTAATAACCTTGATTTCCCATGTATCTTAAATAAATCTAAACACACACTTTTTCAGTAAATATTCAGGGTCCTCCCGTAAGTGATCGGGAAGGCAAGAGTTATAGCATAATTCTGGTAAGTTTATTTGTTTTAGAGCTATTGGCAAACAGGTCTGTTTAGATGACCGGAAATGATTGATGGATGTTTGTTATTGTTTTAAACGTGGTCCAGGATGTGTGTTTGATGAGAGCGCTAATGCATATAGCAAAGGAAAGCTTGTAATTATGACACAGTGATGAGACCTATTAACTACTCGAGATACTATTAGTAGTTGCCTAATGATTGCATTGACATTACTGCTTAAAAACACTTCCAGTATATAAGTCTTTGCAACAAACTCCGTCGTACACAAACTTAGTATGCTACGTGGCAGCATATTTTGTCAAATAGGAATTGTCCGTTTCTTCGCTTTAAATGCACGTTTTGCTTTGATAGGCTTACCAAAGCAGGTTAGCAGTAATTTGGATCATGGCTTCACAGGCTTGATTTTAGTTGACAGAGCGTGTGTTGAGGCTGAACTCTATAATTTGCACTTCTGTTCTTTTATTAGCGTCGGACAACGAACTAATGAGGTCTCCCTCAGTACAATGTCACTTTTATTTATTTCTTCGTGGAAAAAGTACTATGGGATATGGCTGGCCGATCTGAGCCAACAACAAACTTCTAACTGATATCTACATAGCAGACATTTTAAACCCAATAAGTAAAACCCATCGCTATGTTTCCAGGTACGATGGCTTTGTTTCACAAAAGCATTATTGTTTGATAATGTAGGCTCGGCCAAACTCGTTATAAAGAGTCGCTACCTCTCCAAATATAAGGTGTAGGCCTAAGCTACTGTACTGTCAAATTGATTGTTGCCGCCATTCACCACTGTCTAGGCCACAATAAATTGCATCTTCCTGATAAATAAATATAGACGAATTTTAAAAGTTTGTACATAATTATCTAACTTAACATTGCTGCAGCAATTAACACAGATTTTTGGAGGCTTTCAACTTATTTCAAAATCAAATGAACGATGATTGGTCTAAGCCTTACTATAACTTCATGATGAGTATACGTTTTGGTCATGCTTCTGTTAGACCCTTAAAAAAGTCGTCATTGCTTTGAGATAGACTATCATTGTGTTGTTCGTATGATGAGCTCGACGAAGGAAGAGCCAGCAATTGGTTTCCATAGCGACCTCCAAAGAGAAGCGGTAATAAGCAAAGCATAGACCCCCACTCCTTTAGAAAAAAAAGACAATTTAACATCTACGTTTGCTCCTTCGCGTCACTTAAGTATCAACATATTTCTGTTTCATTATATTTATTGCCCCTTGTATGATTTCGTGGAGAATATAGGAAAACGTGTCCATTATTTGGGCCCTGATATAAATTTAGGATTCATATTTTATTTTCTATGTGAAAAACTTTTCATCGTCACTTTGTTCTTTGGCTTTTCAAATAATGAGTAGGCCTGCTTTGAACAACTTTTGTCTCACGTCGTCTATATGTATATATATATATATATATATATATATATATATATATATATATATATATATATATATATATATTTTTTTTTTTTTTTTTTTTTTTTTTTTTCCTGCCAATTGCGTGAAATGTTCTGTAACTGAGCAATGAAACAACGATTTAATGTGACCTAGTCTAGCACATAAGTTTTTTTCTGACCTTTTACAACTGTTATGAGAAAATGCTTGTATTTTAGATCATATGCGTATTTATAATTTCCAATATTACAAAATTTTTAAACGGCCACATCCATCATTGCATCAGTATGATTTGCCTTTAAATCATATTAAAAGCTAAATTATCATACATAATAGGTTTTTAAAAACGTAGCACACTTTACTGCGAGATATGTGCATTTTTTGTCTGTCCGTCTGTCTTTGTTATTTTGAATAAAGTGCTTTAAAATAGACTTGCTGCTCTCGGCTCGGTGGGTTCCTCTCTCTAAATGTTAGAAAATTGTGCCATCTACCCGCTATTCACAGAACTGTCACTTCCAGGACCTCCCGAGACCTTGAGCCAACTTTAACACAAAAGGAGAGACAGGGGGGTTGGTGAGATGCTTCGAAGTGTAGTCTGTTCAGTATGGACTAAAACAAGCATTAAATCAATAACATTAAAGACTTTGAGCTTGATATATTATTTTAGTAGCCTAACATACAACGTACCGACGTAAGGGGAGGGGATTACATCGCTGAATATGCTATTCAAACCATTGAATCATGTACATACCATCCCCCAATTTATTAGTTAAAATCTTTAAAAATAAATAAATAAATAAAGCATTCTATTGCTGCATTATGTAAAGTCATTGAGGGTGAAGAACGTTGAATTTTTATATTATTACCAAGTTATGTCACACCATAAACTGATGCAGAAAGGTATAAAATACAAAAGAAAAGCTAGTATCCCATAAAAAAAAAATAATAATATTACCGTTTCACCAAACATACCCCTGTTTATAAAGAAATATCAGTCATGGCGAAGTTTTTTTTCCCATTGCCTTTCCAACGCTTTGTTGGGAGCGGAGGAACAGGTCACATACTGATCTTTTTGCACAGTTTCAAATGGACGGGTTAATTCTTGTTTCATTCATTAGCATTCCTAATGCACGGGTTCCTCTCAGACATCTGTCTAGTATACCACACGCCTTTACAATGACTTCTATTCACTGTTTCTTGAGAAAAACACACACCATGAGCGTTTTACATTTGGTTATCTTTTGGAGCAAAACACTGAGAGTGTTTTAAGTGATAAGTGTGTTAGCTTCTGAATATTTCGTCCCCCCGTTTTAAAACAGGCCTGGCGTCGAAGGCTAAAATGATCATTTTGAACCAAATTAGCATAGTAGTTTATTACAAAGGACGCGCAGCTTAAATCTTGACACACACACACACACACACACACACACACACACACACACACACACACACACACACACACACATATATATATATATATATATATATATATATATATATATATATATATATATATATAGTTTTTCCCCATTATATGATTTTAAATTGTGCTTTTTTTGTTGACGCGGTGGTATTTATTTACTAATATTGATAATATTGTCTAGACGCCTGTATGTACTTTATGACTGAGAAATTACTGAAATTAAATCATAAATCACAACAAAATAGTATACCTGTAAATCGGCCTTACATCTGCTGTTAGAGTTAACGGTGGTCTGTGTCAGTGAACTCGTTTTACTAAGTGTGAGAGAGGAACCAATAGGAGGAGAGAGAGAGCTGAAGCGCAAAACTCATGACGGCCATAACTTCTAAACCATGCAGAACTGGAATTTAGTCTTGAATAAATTAAGAGTCGTGAATGTACAATTGTTTATATACATTTACTGTAAACAGTAACAAGCATTTTCCAAAGTAAGTTATTTTATTGTATTATTACTATTATTATTATTATTATTATTATTGCTGCTACTACTACTACTTCTACTACTACTAAATTTTTTTTAGATATATTTTCTTTAGTGCTTGCACTGATAAATGCATTTCGTATATTCGTAACCAATTTATGTAACATCTTGTTTGCGGGGAGCGTTTCGATGATTGCAGTATGATTTGTTGAATGTTGATTGTGGGATGTATGGTCACTTTAAGAATGCTCTTACATTTGTCACTGCTCATTTGTTTTACATGCATGACATATTAGGAGTAACATCACATCGGCTTCAGACCTTTGAA